>CM076579.1:322511843-322844308 GCA_034641835.2 Pinus albicaulis | reverse complement strand
TATGTTAGTTCCCTATATTACTAGTATAGTCCCTTATTGTTGTTAGTGTAACCCTCTTATTTTTATTATTGTACCCATGTAACCCCCATATTGTTATTATTATGCCCTTAAATTATTATTGTTAGGTTGGCTAGGATTACATTGTGGCCCCATGGACTCCTATATATAGAAAAGAGGTTTTGTAATTTGTATCATCCAAGAATTGTTCATTCATATAATGTATTGGAGGTTTCCCCCTCGAAGTGGCTTATTTCTAAGGCATTGATATCTTTTTTCTTCTATTTTTGGAGCTGGTTTCACAACATTTGGTATCAGAGCTTTGGATTCTAGGGTTTCTCTGTTCCAAACAGGTCATCGTGGAATGAAGGTTCAGAAGATGAAATTTTTAGTGTGCGAAGCCAAAATCCTGAAGATCATCGTTGCAAAATTTTAGAGCTTGGTTCGCAATATTTTGGGAGATATAATTTGTGGAATTTAGGTCATTTTGCAAGCTCTTGAATTTAACCTAAACAGGTCATCATGGAATTTTTGCTATAACTTTTTTTCTACGAAGGTTCAGAAGCTGAAATTTTTAGAGTGCAAAGCCAAAATCCAGAGTAACATCGTCGCAAATTTCAGATCTTGGTTCACAATATTTTCGGAGATATGATCTGTGGACGTTAGGGCTTTTTCAGGCTTCTGAATTTCATCTCAAAGAGGTCACCGCAGAAAAATATTCATAGCTCTCTCTCTGAGAATCAGATTGGAATGATGTAAAAAGGGGCCGCAAGTACATAGACTGTAGTTTTTTGTCTATCAATTTCAGAGCCAAAGGAGGAATCAGTGACACGTGGAAAGTCGTACAAGTTTTCTCTACTAAACCAATCCATAATTGGGTCATTGTGGGAGATTAGACATAACTTTGCCTTGAAGAATCCAAATCAGATCAGACTTGTGGCATTTGAAAGAAGCTTCAGAGGGCTACTACAAGGCCGAATTTCAGATATTGAGGATCCACAATTATAGAGATAATTCGATTTCAATATCGAGCTCCTCAAAAGCAAGTAAAAGGTGTGTATTTTTTTTTTCCGAATTGCATAAGCCTTGTTTGAAGAATTAAGTTGAATTGATTCCAAGGACATATTGTAGAATATATATCAGTATTGGATTCTAAAATGGCCCCTAAAAAGAATTCAACACTCATTAAGCCTTTAGAAGGTTCTACTATGACTCATGAAGACGAAGAATGACAACATGACATATCAAAATTATATGAGCAAGTGCAACAAATTTCGCTCTCGCAAAGAGCAACAAAAAATGAAATGGAAGTTTTGAAGAAAGGCGTGGAAACTAAGATGGATGGCATAGAAGTGGGCATGGAAGCTAAGATGGATGACATGGAAGCTAAGATCTATGAAAAAATGAAAGACAAGATGGAAAACATGAAGAATGATCTAAAAGTAGACATAGAAGGTTTGGCAAAGTTGATACAAGAAATTTTTCCTAATGGTGAAAAGATAGTAGAGGAAACTCATGATGAGAACAAAATAAATGTTAATCGTGATTTCATAAAATCTAATGTTGGAGGGAAGAACCAACATATTCCAAAAATGGATATGAGGAAGTTTGATGGAAAGGATCCTGTAACATGGATACTACAGATGGAGCAATATTTTGATCTCCATAATGTGCAAAACACACAAAAGGTACGCATTGCAACTTTACATTTAGAAAAAAATACATTTGTATGGTATTGATGGCTTTGCTCCCATAAAAAAATTGTCACTTGGTCAATTTTTATGGAGGAAATGATAGCACATTATGAGGATACAAAGAGCAACACCTTCTTTAGCCAATTGATAAATCTCAAACAAAAGGGTTTAGTGGGGGAGCACATTGAGGACTTCCAAAATTGAATATAAGGGTAATTGATATTCCAGAGGAACACAGGATTGATCTCTTCATAGGTACTTTAAAGGATAACATCCAACATGAAGTTTGCGTTTTGGAACCTGATTCATTGGAGAAGGCATTCAGGTTGGCCAAAAAAATTGAATGTAAAATTATGGCGACAAGGAAGCCTACCACTCACTTCTATAAAGAGGGAAGTGTTGCTGCTCCTAGATTTGCACAACCTACAAGGTTGACACCACAACAATTGGAAGAAAAAAGAGCAAAAGGGCTTTGCTACAGTTGTGATAGAAAATACACTAAAGGTCATAAGTGTGCCGAGAAGAAATTATTTTACATATATTGCGAAGAGGAAGAAGAAAATGAACAAGAATCCTCAAAAGAAGAGGGTATACACCACGAACCAACCCTAGAAGAGGAAGAAATGAGTCCGACCATATCGTGTAATGAATTAGCAGGAATTACCACTCCTCAAACTCTCAAGATAGAAGGACATATCAAGAAGAAAAAGGTAGTAGTGTTGAGGTAGTACCCATAATTTTATTCATTGTAAGGTAGCCAAGGAATTGAATTGTTTCCTATACCCAGCACCAGAATGTCAAGTGATGGTTGCAAACGGAGGAAATATAAATTTCTCTAGAAAATGCCATAATATCAAGCTAACCATGGGGGAATATGTATTGAATATTCCAACGCTTTCCATTCCTATGGGAGGTGTTGATGTTGTACTAGGAGTACAATGGTTAGAATATTTGGGGACAATAGCTTTTAATTTTCAAGAAATTTTCTTGAAATTTTTTACAGAAGGAAAGGAAGTAAAATTACGGGGTATTGCAGGGAAGCTGAGAAAGATAATAAGCTCTAATGTCATGACAAAGCTTCTAAAGAAATAACAATGAGGCGTAATTTCACAATTATGCTCACTAGAAGTTCCAACATCAAAATCATCTATTTCTTCAGATCTCTAAAAAGTCTTGGACAATCATTCCAAGGTGTTTGAAACTCCCAAAGGACTCCCACCTATTCGTGATCATGATCATGCTATTCATTTGATTCCGGGAAGTGTTCCTCCAAACATCAGGCCTTATAGATATCCTTACTTCCAAAAGAGCGAAATTGAACGTATGATTGCAGAAATGTTAGAGGCGGGTATAATTCAACCTAGTCAAAGTTCTTTCTCTGCTCCTGTAGTATTGGTACACAAGAAGGATGGATCATGGCGCATGTGTCTGGATTATAGGGAGCTCGATAAGCTCACCATTAAAGATAAATTTCCCATTCCTGTGATTGATGAATTATTGGATGAATTACATGGAGCAATTTATTTTACCAAGTTGGATCTTCGTTCGGGATATCATCAAATTAGAATGAAGACTGAAGATATTCCGAAAACAACATTTCAAACTCATGAGGGTCATTATGAATTTTTGGTCATGCCTTTTGGCCTTACCAATGCACCTTCTACATTTCAAGGGTTGATGAATTCCATTTTCAAACCTTTCCTTAGAAAATTTGTGCTAGTATTTTTTGATGATATACTAATCTATAGCAAGTCCTGGAAAGATCATGTTGAACATGTTGACAGGGTGCTCAAACTATTGCAGGAGAAACAATTATATGCAAAAACATCCAAATGTTTCTTTGGAGTACAAGAGGTGGAATATCTGGGTCATATTTTATCTCATGAGGGTTTTAAGGTAGACCCTAATAAAATTAAAGCCATTAAGGAATGGAAATTCCCCACAACCAAAAATCAGTTGCGAGGATTTCTCGGGTTAACAGGGTATTATCGTAAGTTTGTTAAGAATTATGGGAGAATAACAGCACCTCTAACAACATTATTGAATAAAGATGAATTTTCATGGACTCCTGAAGCAACTAAGGCCTTTGAACATCTTAAAGAAGCAATTTGCATAACACTGGTCTTAGCTACGCCAAATTTCACAAAAACATTTATTGTGGAATGTGACGCCTTAGGAAATGGAATTGGCGTTGTTTTAATGCAAGAAGGGAGACCCATTGCTTTTGAAATTAATCCAATCAAAGGAAAGTATTTACATAAATATATTTACGAGAAGGAAATGTTAGCAATACTGCATGCACTAAAGAAATGGCGAGCTTACCTAATGGGAAGACACTTCAAGGTAAAAACTGATCATGATAGTCTTAAACACTTTTTGGAATAAAGACTATCTTCAGAAGAGTAGCAAAAATGGGTCACAAAGATGTTGGGTTATGACTTTGAAATAATCTACAAAAAAGGGAAGCTAAATGTTTTTGCAGATGCACTCTCAAGAAAGAATGAAGAGGTGGAAGCATTGCTTTGTGCCATTTCTATTATCCAACCAGATTGGATAACCGAAGCAAGGGATGAATGGAATAAGGACGAAGAAGTGTGGACACTCATTCAAAAGTTGCAGCAAGATCCTAGTACATCTTATACATTTAGTTGGAAAAATGATTCCTTATGGTACAAAGATCGCTTATATCTTTGTAAAAATTCCCAACTAAAACAAAAGATTCTTCTGGAATTGCACACTTCTCCTTTAGGAGGGCACTCAGGATTTTTAAAAACTTACCACAGGGTGAAGAAAGAATTTTTTTGGGATGGCCTTAAATCTGATATTCAAAAGTTTGTGGCGGAATGTTTGGTTTGCCAGCAGAATAAAGTGGAGACAATTAAGACCACGGGACTTCTACAACCTTTATCCATTCCAAGTCAACGTTGGGAGGAGATTTCAATGGATTTTATCACAGGTTTACCGAAGTCCGAAGGCAAGAATGTCATCATGGTGGTGGTTGATAGACTTACCAAGTATGCACACTTTTGTGCATTATCTCATCCATTTAAAGCAAGTACAGTTGCTACTACATTTATGGACAGAATTCAAAAGCTACATGGAAGCCCAAGGGTTATTGTGAGCGACAGAGATCCCATTTTTACTGGAAATTTTTGGACGGAGTTATTTTCTTGTTTGGGTACTCAATTGGCTCATAGCTCATCTTATCATCCTCAATCTGATGGTCAAACTGAGATAGTAAATAAATGTTTGGAAGGATATCTTCGTTGTTTTGTATCTGATAAACAAACACAATGGGTCAAGTGGTTACCTCTCACTGAATGGTGGTATAACACTTCCTTCCATACTGCAGCAAAAATGACCCCATTTATGGCACTTTATGGATATCATCCACCATCCATCACATCATCTTTAAGATAAAATTTGAAGGTTCAAGCAGTGGAAGATCACATCGAGCATCAACAAGAAGTTCTCCAACTCTTAAAGGATAACCTGAATTTGGCACAAAATCGAATGAAACAACAGGCAGATCAACATCGCAGCGAGAGAAGTTTTGATGTAGGAGATTGGGTATTTTTACGGCTACAACCATACAAACAAATGTCCCTCAAACAAGCTAAGAAGGATAATAAATTATCACCAAAGTACTATGGTCCTTACAAGGTGTTGCAAAAGATTGGTTCTATGGCATACAAATTGGAGCTTCCTGCTTCTTCGCGAGTACATCCAGTTTTCCATGTTTCATGCTAAAAGAAGGTTATAGGTGAAAATCTTCCAGTTCAAACAATATTGCCAGAACTTGATGAGGAAGGAAAAATCATATTGGAACCAGAAGCGGTCACGGAAACAAGAACTCGACAACTACGGAATCGATCAATTTCAGAGTATCTAATCAAGTGGAAGAACTTACCCACTGAAGATTCTACATGGGAGGATGAGAATTTTATACAGAAGCACCCAGAGCTACTCAAGCGTTGAGGACAACACTTTTTTGAAGGAGAGGGGCATGTTAGGTCCCTATATTACTATTATAGTCCCTTATTGTTGTTAGTGTAACCCCCTTATTGTTATTATTATACCCCTGTAACCCCCATATTGTTATTATTGTGCCCTTAAATTATTATTGTTAGGTCGGCTAGGATTACATTGTGGCCCCACTAGGATTACATTGTGGCCCCATGGACTCCTATATATAGAAAGGAGGTTTTGTAATTTGTATCATCCAAGAATTGTTCATTCATATAATGTATTGGGAGGTTGCCCCCTCGAAGTGAGCTTATTTCTAAGGCGTTGATATCTCTTTTCTTCTATTTTTGGGCCGAGTTTCCACAACATTTTACTAAATTCTTCTTATCCAACAAAGATATAGAGGGATAGTAGGTGCGATTACGACTGATCGACCACGATGCATCGGCTAACAAATTCTTTTCTCAACATTAGATCAGACAACCCTCCAAGTGTCACACAACACAACCCTCAAAGACAACTCATCAAAAGTCAATCTTGTGAGTCAACAAAAGTATCGTAGAAAATTGACCTTGAGAAAGTCAACGCTATAGATTTAGGGCCTTACGATCAAAGTCAACGTTTACCAACCTCGATTCTTGTGCCCTAACAATATGACCTTCAAAAGAAATCAGAATTTCTTCCAAATTTTTGAGAGTCAAAACATCAAGGGATTAGTACCGTGATCGGCATTGGTCAACCCACAACAACGTCCAAATCCTAAAACAATCGCGCAAAATTTACCCCGGCATTTTGCACTCCGCACGTGTGAGAGAAAGAGGCCTCCAAATGCTGATCGAGCCAATCAAATCACAAGAGAGATGTGTTATGAGTTGATGAGAAAATGATCCCCCAATTCTCTGCAATTTATATCGATCAGTGAGGGTGTGTGACACATCTATTAGGCTTGTGAGCCTACATTACAAATCTGTCGACCTTGCACATGTGTGGAAAAATAAAATCAAAATATATGTGCTCCGCTCATCCAAACAATATGATCTTTAGATCAATCTTGGTACCTCTCAGAAAGAGGAATCCCAACCGTAAATATAATCATCATAATGAGTAGTGCAACATGGAGTTTGGACCTAGTTGCCCAAAATTAACACTCCCTCTCAACTAAGGGAGAACTCCATATTTCCACATCGTGCCATTGAGAGATCAATACCATCGTGTACTATCATATAGCATCATGCGTCATCATGCCGTAACTTGCTTCGACTGCCTTCTTTCATAGCAAATGGAACAGTAAGGTGAGTCACAAAGACATCACGCACTGCTCGACCCAAAGTCGGCTTTAGAGGCGAAAAACCTCTTGGACTCAAAAATAGTCTCATACTAACCCGAAGTTGAGGGTTGCGACTTGAGTCAATTTAGAGGTAAGAACCTCCATTAGACTTGATCCCGGATCAATGTGTTGGACACGTGCCATCCTAGACACGGAGAGTACGGAAATCTCCGATGCATCCACATCGGTCTTCGCATTGGTCTCTATCCACATGCCTCATGGCCCGAATGAGAGGTACTTCCCATGAGTCAGGAAAACTCCACAGGTGTAGAATGCATGCGAGGCATAGATCAAACAGAGGTGAACCAACTCGACATATCACAACGGTGGGGTAGAAGCACAGCAGGGTTTGACAAGCCTAGCCTCAGTGTGTGTTAGTACGGCTCCCAAGAAGTCATCCCCAAGCCCCCGCGAGCTCGAGCTCTGCGATCCCAGACTCAATGAGGACCCTGCGAATCAGGGCTCTTCACCTCTCCCCGCGCTGGGTTTTGTGAGAATCATATGCGACTCGCTCTTATCGGGCTTCCTATATGATTGAGATTTACAGAGTGTCTCCTGTTGTAATATCCCATATAAAGTAGTGTACGAGTATCTCAATATGCTTGGATTGATCATGGAACACAAGATTCTCAGTAAAGACGAATCCCACTCTAGTTATCACAAAGGCTAACGCAATGGTATCTAGCACATGCCCAAACAAATCAACTGTAAGAGCTTTCACAACCAAAAAGAATTCACAACGAGGCTATACTTAGCTTTGACAATTTATTAGAAACCCTCAATGATGCTTAAAGCCACCGCTTTTCTTCTTCATCTCAAGATATCGAAGCGAGCTCCAAAGGTGAAGCAACATCCAGATGTGCTCTTGTGATCACACCATATTTCAAAGTCAATCGTACATCATTATATCCATGGAGAGTCTCAAAACTCCCGTGACAATGTATCTTAGCCCATGGTTGATTTTTCCTCGAAGATTTCTCAATAGATTCTTGGCACCAATCTAGTGAATGTGATGTGATGATTAACCATATGTTGACTCAAAGTGTTCACTTTACAAAAATACGTCACAGATCAACGAGAGTTCACTAAGAACATGTCAGGACCCTATGAGTTTCAATACTCGGTGGGATTTCCTGGGCTTCGGAGCCCAACATCATTTCCACAAAACTTCTTAAGAGTTGAGTTCCATCGGTGTAGAAATTAACTTACAATCCCATCGATACCAAAATCTCTCGGCAACTTCATGACATTTTCCTTGAGAAGGGAGATATCGCACTGGCCTTTTCCGGACCTCCAAGATTGGGTAAAGTAATGCATTAGTGCTAGGTCTTTCATCTCAAATTTGGAATCTAGCTCCTCTCTCTACGATGAATGAGATCGGTCCAACACCTATCGAAGAGATCGTCCACATAGAGAACTAGAATGAGAGGCCTATCAACCTTAAAATAAAGGTTTGGATCAACATTACTTCGAGTGAAGCCCAACTTCATCAAGTAGCTATCTATCCTCTCATACTCAAACCCGCGGGGCTTAAAGTTAAGCCCATAGCAGGGCATTCTTCAACGCCTGCATACATAGGCATCTCTATCTTGGACTCTAGAACCCTAGAGGTTGCTCCACATACACATCTTCATTTATCGAACCAAGCATAAAATTAGTCTCCTTTCATCCATTTGATGGAGACTCCATCCTTAGCGTTGCAACAAGGGAAATAGATAGATCGGATGGTGGTATAGCGAAAGCTACGTGTGAAAAATATGTCATCATAATCTATGATTTCTTTTTGAGAGAAGCTCTCTTTGTTAAACGAAATCTTGCCTTATACTTTTCAACACTACCATCGAGATCCATGCTTGATATTATAGTGAGCCATTTTGAGGTGACAATCACGATTTTTCCTCCCAGATCTCGGGATCCACTTCCTAGACCTCATATTTTTATAAAGTGACTCATATTCTTCGTGCATATAATCCTTCCAAACTTGATGTTTTACGACTTCTTCAAATGATCCACGTTTAGATTGCAGCATTTTACTCATGGTTGCTAGGTACCCTCGAGTACCTATTCGACTTATTCCTTTCACCGGAATGTCCCCCTTTGAGGGCGATATGTCTCTGCAGGCATGCATTGAGAGTGTCCACTGAGCCATGTGGGTCCCTCTCTTATTTGAAGGAGGTGGATCAATATGATCCATAAGTCCTTCAACATCTGCATAGTTCATCCTTCGTTCTTCTGCTTCCTGCTTCTTCATCTTCTTTGTATTCCTTGGAGCATAGTGAAGATTTCTTACTTTCTTGGGATGAGGGGAACCTCTTCATCTAAGGTGACATCATGGCATATCTCCACTTCTCTTTGACTAGGCACATAGATCTCTCATATACCTTCGAAGTTTCATTGTAGCCCTACACATATCCCTTCTTTCAGAAGCATCCAACTTTCTTCTCTTTTTATTTCGGAACATAGAAAGTAAACGGGACAACCAAAAACTGAAATACTTGAGAAACATTAGGTTTCTTACCAAAGAATAATTCTTGGGAGTTTTGGGGTCCATAGCGCGAATGTGGGCATCTATTTTTACCATACATAGCAAAGTGTTCACTGACTTTCTCCCCATAGAAACTTCGGAAGACCCTTGGTCACGATTCATGTACAGGGAAACTTCCACAATAGTCTTGTTCTTTCTTTCAAAAACACCATTTTTTTCTCGGGAGTATACATAATTTTGGTCTCCTCTCTTAATGCACGTTTCTGCAAAAAGGTCAGTTAGAATTCATTTGACTCATACTCGGACCCATTAGTCGGTCCCTAAAAAATTCTGATTCTCTTTTCGGTTCGATTTTCCACCAAGGCTCTGAAGGTACGAAAACCATTTGAATGTTTTGTCCTTCTTCTTCAAGAAACATATCCGAGACTTAAGCTGAGAGAAGTCATATGTAAAATTCATTTAATGGGAACATCCCCCAAGGACGTCACGTGAAGCATAACAAATAAATCAGGAATATATCAACTGCATAGAGATATCAGTTGTCTTTGTGACACTTGAGGGGGAATGGGTACCTTTGTATGCTTCCCTTCGACACAACACGACATACATACCTTCATGACTTCATATTTAAATTTAGGAATCCATGTCACCCTCCCTTCCTTTCTTTAGGGAAGAGACTTTGTAATGAAGGTGTACAAACCTCACGGTGCCATAACTCTATTCTGAAGAGTTGTATCACATGACATAGCCCCCAATGGACTTCCTCCAACTCTAGTGAGGAGTGTATCAACTCTAAAACCAATAGTTAGAGAGCTTCCTTGAAGTTCTTCTTCTAGATGCATACACCTTTTCCATCAACGAATTCCACCTTGAACCCTTTGTCTTCCATTCTTGCGAAAATAGACACTAAGTTATTATTCAAATCATGCATGTACACCACATCTTGTAAACGAAGGACTTGAACTTGAGATAGATGAAGGGTCACAGTCCCTGTCCCTTTTACGAGATAGAGTGCGCATTATCTCCAAGGATAATTTCTAGATTTGTATCCTTCTCAATCAAATCGAGCAGTGGCTTCTTTATAACCAAAGTGAGATGCTTTGAAGCACCACTATCAATCAACCAAACATCCATGGTTTCGAGAGGGAGATGCAACATAGAGGGCGCTCCTACAAAGAATAAATTCATTTTTTCTTATCATAGACAACATTAGAACTCATCGTACTCGGGAGATTTCTTGACCTCTTAAAAGGTTTTCCCATTTCACTACGATCGGAGGGAGCCACTTCCTTTTCTTGAACTACCTGATTGTTCCTTTCTGATTTCCATTCCCCACGACTTTGCTGCCTGTCACCATCCCCCGAGGGGAGTCCTTGATATTAGGGCACCTTTCCTGTTGCATAGTGACTCAAAACTTGTTACGTGTGTGTAACATCTTCCCTTCCCTTCCTTTGGGGCCCCACTCTTCCATGGTTTTGATTTCTGACTGGGATCACCATTGCTTCCCTCTTCTTTGCATGAGAGGTGAAGCGGTAGGGTCACCTCCATTTCCATTAGAGGGAGGAGTCCGGTATCCATCACGTCTTGTCTCCTCTTGAGTGCATCTCATCGATATTTCATCAAAATCAGAATCACATTATTATAAAGAATAGTGGTATTGAATACATACTCAATCACGCGTGGAGACCTGCAGAGTGCAATGAGACAGAACCATATATCTCGATAAGTTATTTCTTCTCCAATAGCTAGAAGGTAAGTTCCTAATTTAGCTGAGCCTCATAAAATAGGATTGAATGGATTCATCCTTGCCCTTCTTGATATTCCTTCTTCAATTGATTCTTGAAGAAAATAACTCTGATTAGCGTTGCTAGCCACGAACATGCTAACCGCAGTTGTCATACATCTCTTTAGATGTGCTCACGACTCAGAAATGCAAGCAACAAAGTGCTTATGAATATAATCTCCGGATAACTCATGATTTGATTTGATTTCCCCTTTTCTATATCTTCATCTTTGTATGAGTGCATGATGGAGGCTCATGAATCTTCCCCTACCAAATAGTCCATGAGCATATTGATATTCTAATGTCAAATCCAAGGACATCTTCCATGGATGTGATAATCAAACCTATCAATCAATTCATCATCAGACTTGAAACCCTTATGTTGAGGGAGGCCATTAGTCCTTTATAGGATTTCTTCTTTGGTGATTGATTTTCACACTAGATTGGGCTTTTATTCACCTCGGCTACGATACTCATGTTAAATTTAGATAGACATGGGAATGCTCCATGCTTAGTGAAATCTTACTTCAATATTTCTCTAGGCCTAATTCAATTTAGAAATCACCCTAAACTTATGAAAGTAAAATTCTAATAGAATAAAATAATAGATCAAGAAGACAAGCCAATAATATAGATCATATTTTACAATTCTTTTTGTCCAACAAAGATATGGATAGTGTGCATTACGACATTCAACAAGATGCATCAACCAACAAGTCTTTCTCAACATTAGATCAGCCAACCCTCCCAAGTGTCATGCACACACAACCCTCAAAGAAAACTCATCAAAAGTCACCGTCAACAAAAAGTCGAGAGAGTGGAAAATTCAATGCGTAAAGTCATCGTCGTAGATTTAGAGCTTCGGTCAAAGTCAATGTGTGATCCGATTCTGTGTCGTAACAATACAACCTTTAACAATCATAATTTCTAGCAAAGGATTTAGAGGTAAAAAAACAAGGGTTGACTCATGGTTACTGCTGGTCAAAGCTTACAACAAACAACCTAAAACAACTCTGCAAACTTTACCTAGCTTCTTAAGCTCTACATGTGTGAGAGTAAAGAGAGCCTCCAAAGAGAGCTGATCAGACTAAATCGCGATCACAAGAGAGAATGTGTGATGAGTTGATGAGAAAATGATCTCCAAGTCTCTCCAATTTATATCACGTCGGTGAGGTGTGTGACATACATCTATTACACTTGCTCTGACCCTACATTACAAACGCGCCGACCTTGCACATGTGTGGAAAATAAAATCAAAATATAAGTTATTCTCATCCAAACAAGATTATCTTTTAGATCAATATCGCACCTCTTCGAAAGAGGAATAAAAAAAATATAATCATCATCATATGAGCAATGCAACATGGAGTTTGGACCTGAGTGTCCAAAATTAACGAGTTTAATGCGTGGGATAACGAGTCTTTAACTAGAGTCACATCGGTTAACTAATCAATCATCCAAAAATAGCTAGTGCATGTAAGGAATTAAATTCCTTAGCTGAAGAGGAGATGACAAGAGAATGTAACATGAGTTGTATACTAGTTTGAGTGTACGAGTGTTTCATGAAGTCGGAGATTAATCCTTGGGGAGTGCACTGGAATTAATTTGGATGAAATTCCTATCTTTTTAGGGAGTAATTTCTTGAGTATTTGCGCAAGGAAATAGGAGGCTTGGTGAACTAAATATTTGGCCAAGTGTTGGCTAGAGTTTCTCATTCAACAAAGAGAACATTTTTTTATTTTTTTTGTAGATTGAGCTCATAAGCTGGAGCTAGAAATTGTAATAGTTTCTCTATTCAAGCGATTAATGCGAGAGGGTTGAGGGGGTTTTTCCCAATTAGGATCCCTTATAAATCAACGTTTATTTGTGGTTTTTCTTATTGCATGTCTAGTGCACGTTGTTCTAAATTGTAGGATTTCCATTCCACATATTAGTAGAGAGTAGAATTTGTGTCTCTTGTTTTAGGTTCGGAAATATTGAGTAGTTGCAATTTTTGTAGTCAAATTTATACATGGTACTTTCGAGTCATTAAAATCACATTAGAACCAATATTTTGGAACGTGTCTATCAAAAATTTCTATTTTTGCATCTTTAGCAAAAACACTTTTTTCTGTAAGATGTCGGAGAGATGTATTTCAATCGATTTGTGATTGGAGTATGCCTTGGAGGGTAACTCTAATTTCATATCTTGGAAGGATCGAATGGAAGCTAAAGTGCTTGATGATAATGGTGTGTTAGAATATATTAAAACCGATATTTCTAAACCCCAATAGTGAGATGCACTAGCGTATTGAGCCTAATGGAAGAAGGATGTTGCAAAGGTTAGGGTAATTCTCCAGGGAAGGTGTGAGGGACCATGTGGTCTCAAATAGTGACCATGGAAAAGAGACACCCATTTTCTATGTGGGAAGAAATTGGCTAGTGCTATCGAAAATGACAGGTGACCATAGAAAATTGGCCTTGAAGGAAAAACTTCGAAACATAAGGATGCAAAAAAATGATACCATTCCGCAATATCTCTCCATAATTACTCAAGTTCATGATGAGCTTAGAGGGGTTGGGAGTGAATATTACGTAAGATAGACATCGTGAGCCTAGCTCTCTAGGCCTTTCCAAAATCCCCTGGCACAGCTACAGGATTCCGGGGAATGGAAGGGAAAAATTACCAAATTGGGAAATGTTGTGGTCCATTTTGTTTCAGAGAAGAGTTCATGAGAAATACCGAGGAGATGGAGCTTACATCTAGAGCATAGGATGGAGAGAATTTCCTTTGTGGAAAATGGGAAGAGAGGAAAAATGGAATAAGAACCCAAACACACTTGAATCCAACTAAAATAATGGAAATAAGAAAGACTTGAGAAATTTAAAATGCTTCCCATTGAAAACCATGAATACATGCAATATGCAACAAAATGTCCACACAATAAGTCTACCAAGAAGCCTCCAAGAGGAGTAGGAGGTGAAGTATTGGCTTCACAATTAGAATTAGACTTCACCCTAATAGCATGCATGGCCAACTTTGTTATGGGGAGTATGTGGTACCTTGATTTTGGTAGCCTGATTCCCATATGAAAAGGTGAAAGAATATTTTCAATAGCTTGGAGAGAATTATCTCTAGATGCATATCAAAATGGGGGATGATGGGAGTGTATCAATGCTCACTTTGTGTTATCACTCCAAAATTTCCCAAGAGTTTTACATGCGTTAAAAATAAAAAATAAGAGGTAACTATCGAAACCACTTTTGTGGAGATTAGGATCTAGCCTTCCTAAACTCATAGAGGGCTCTCTCTTAATCGATTTAACTTTGTTGTTTTAATAAATTTTAGGCTAGTTATGTTTGCTTAATTGGATTGGTTTTGATTTGTTGGTGGAATTAATGATTTAGATGGATAGATGTTTTTCCATTTTTCCATTGGGATATGGAGTCAATATAGTTTGAAAACGAAACAAAATCAAATTATAAAGAAGTGTTACAGGGGCAAAGGATAGTTGAGCAAAAATCAGATCTTTAAAGTGACCGAATGAGTGAAGTCATTTTCAATCGAGGTCGAGGAAAAAATTAAGAATTCCTTAAAACATATAATGAAGAAGGAATGAAGAAGCAATTAGGATCGTAGAGGAAATTAAGAATTCTCTAAGTCGGACATCGAAGAAAGCATAAAAATGTAGAAGTAACAATTCAAAACGAGTGTATTAAACAAATTCTGTAGTAAAATTCATCTTATAACATTAAAATTTAGAACACATTTAAGTTTATGGAATACTCTAAAGAGAGAACATGAACAATTGAAATGTATACTTCATCGAGAGTAGATCAACTCATGAATCATGTAAAGAAATGAAAAGGCTTTATTACTTGTCTAAATACACATACTCGAGAAATGGTACAACAACCCTTAGGGTAATAGATCAATCGACTATCCAGATAATATTCAGAAATCCACACTCAATAATTTGAAATGTGATGAAGTGATTTATACAAATTATTAAAAAAGATATCTGTCTCAATTGACTAGGATTTATCTCTAGGACTAAATATTTTTATGCAAAGATAGTGACACCTATTAACTCAGTCGAAATTTTCGTCCTATTTTCTTTGATTATTGTTTACTTGTTTCTTTAATACGTCTTTCTTTTCACGCATGTCAGCTCCTTTTAACATTGTCTTCTCTTTAACCTTTCATAGTAAATCACACCATTTTTCCCACGTTTCTTCATCTCGGAATATTTATCTTCATCATCTTACGTAAATTTCTATCCGTTTCCTCGAATATCCGGCAAACATGGGCTTATTCACATAGGTGATTTACCTCATGCGTCTGAAGAGTAAAATAAATTTTCTAAGCTTTGGAAGCAACTACTTTGCACGGTGGGTACGCCCTTCATTACTGAGCGTTGGAAGTTTCTTTTGCGCTAGATTCCCTCATCTTATTATCTATAATATTCATGCCTCATTAGTTTATCATTTATTACTGAGAGGATTAGGTAAACCCTTCCATCTTAATACATCAAACTTGTTCATAAACTTTCAGTTCACTTTGCCAAGTTCCATTGTTTGACATTTGTCTTCAAGCCAGTGTCATCAAATTTCTCTGGAAATCACTTTCTTCACCTATAATATAGTTTCTATCCGTCACCTCCATCCCAAGTTCTTCTAATTCATATTTGTTTTTAGAATTTAGGAATTTTATTATTTCGAAAGTGTCTTTCCTTCTGGTTCCTTTCCAAGATCTTCTTTGACCTTTAATTGAATGGCATTACCAACTTCCTTTACGCAAGTCATTATGCTCGGAAATATGATCTATATAGAGAACCAAATATCATTAACTAGTTAATGATACTTTTGGCCCACAACTTGTTTTTCTTGGGCTAAAGGCTCTTTTAGTGATAGCTCCTTTTCTAGCTTGTGATTTACTTACTGAGTTTAATCTATTGGCTTTTTGTACTTCGCGTCATGCATTACATTCGCTCAATTTCTTTCCACCTTCTCAAAACTTTTCACTTGATTTTGAACTTGTTAATTTGAGTAGTTTGAATGGAAATATCTTCCATTGCCTTGATCAATTTGTCTGGCCGTCATCGATGAGATGGTGCTTGGGATACATCGATGTTGTTTTCGATGTAGTTGTTGGGCTCGCTATTGATACTTGAGCTGTCTTGTAGACAATGGAGCTGATGTAGAAGCTATAGGAATACTTGAGTAATGTAAAGCTCGCTTCCATGATGGCTTGATTATTCTCGCACAAGTTTATCCATTTCCGTCTCCATTTATTTCAATTGAGTTGTCACCATGTAAATGATGAGATTCATCATTTCATCCTTTTGATTATCTGGCTTTCCAAAAACCTCTTTGGTTTGTGGGACGCTTTCCGTAGTGTTGGTAACTTCATTTGCTTTTCTTTGGTGCAAAATATGTACGCATTCATTCTTTTTAATAGTTATTTTCGTCACTTTGATATATTTTGGATTATAACCAACTTCCATTACCAAATCCTCAAGTCGAGCTTTATCCACGTTATCCTTTGTTTTGCTTGATGAATCTTTCTCTAGCCTTAACTATGTCTTTATATTTTCTAGAGAATTCTTATAACTTTTTGGGACATTTAAAGCTTGTGTGTTATGGTGGAATAGATAATTTCTCCTTCCTATTTGTGAAGCTCAATCTGATCAATTGGGCCTATTGATATTTGACCCAAGAAATTCCAATGACTTTCTTTTTATAATCTTTTTTGATGTTTTTGGGGCACCTCGCACTTTCTGGATGTAGAAATTTCGTTTGTATCTTCCTTGTTGTTTGGGAAGTCAAAGGATGAAAGCAATCTATTCTAGTCACTTGAGGAGTTCTGTTGCCAGATCTTTGTGCATATGTTACAACTTTCAATGCTTCGATTTTTGATTTTAATCTCTTTGTATTTCTCCATGATATCTTTCTCTTTTCCACTTTGGTTTGCTAGATTATGAAACCTACTTGCTATTCTACTTTTGAAAGCTTTGCTGGGAAGTTGATGGGATATGTGTGCTTATTACTTAAAGTGTTGGAGGTGCATTATATCTGACAACAATATCTGTTTCGGTGGTTTCAACCTGTCTCTTCTTGCTCTATCTATGGATTTAGTTTTGTCTTCTCCTATACATAAGTCTCGTGAATTTAGTATCGAAGTAGTTTGCGGATACGTAGCCTTCCTCTCTTGCCCTCTTTGAATTTATGTCCTGTGGGGCTGGAGTAAGCGGGATGGAACTAGTATCAACATGCTTCTGTCTACCTCTCTATAAAGTGTTTTCCAACCACTCTCATTGGTTGGAATACTTTTCAATTTTAGGCTTTGACTCATGAATGAAAGGAGTCAATTTGAATCTGAACTCTTGAATTGACTTATGACACCCAAGGGTTCATAAGACCACTTTAAAGCCTTTCACTGAACTTGAACTCTTGTAAATATCTCGTCTTCTTGTTGTCCAACATTCCTACTTTGTTAGCATATAAAAGGCCCTAGTTGATTTTTAATCTTGAATTGGGTCTTCTTTTTAGGCGAAAATGGAAATTGATCTCATCGTAATTCATGATTTTTCTACGATGTATTCTAAAGCAAATATCCTCATTGGGAGGTATTTGGGAAGTTTGTATGGAGTTAGTGCGCTTTCCAGCACACTTCCGCATTTCTCGTATTTTTTTGGTATAAATACCAGCCTCTTGTTTTGCTCTGATTTGATAGTTTCGTAGAACATTTTTTTGTTTCTTCAGCGATTCTAAGTATCGAATGCTACTGCTATAGCATATTAACAAATGGATATACAAAAAAAACAATGAAGTCTTTGAGGGAAACTAAATTTAGTGGAATCCTTTACGATCATAGGATGTCAAAAGACATAGATCGGGAGATTACCCTACGTGTGTCCGGCTGGAGGTTAATTGCAAACCTTTACTGTTTGAAATATATAAACATATGAAACAATACTTAGGATTACTTGAATACTCCTTCTTCTCAAGAGCTTTTGATCGGTTTATCATGGATGACATACGCGAGTATTGGGAAAAAATTGAAGGTTGTAGCGAGAGTCGACTTGCGTAAAATATGGATAGGGAAACCAAAATAGATACATACACATGCTCATTAGTGAAATATCCTAAAATACAAGATAACATAGTCACAATTTATGCAGTTCTTTTAAACTTCGATAGTATGGAAAGTATGGCATGGATTGATAGGAGTTTCTATTGATGGAGAGGAGTGAAAGTCTGAACAATTTGAAACCTTTAGGGAAATCCATCTTTAAGTAAAGCTTAGTAAGGGTTTAAATGGCGAAAGGAACTCCCTCTCCGGGTTGTGTTTGAATTTGCAACATTGATGATCTGATGGATTGAGCGAGTGATTGTAAAGAGGATTTATTGGTTTGGAGTAACTATAGCTCTTTTCATTTGGCAAATAGTTGATTTGGCAGGTTTGGACGAGTTCAAGGAATTGATAGGTTTGTGGGATATGTATTTGGGCGAGGTTAGATTCCCCACAAATGAATATCATCTACTCGATCAAAAAAATTTATCATGGCTCCAACAATGGAGTTCCAAAAAGGTTACGTCAGATCACAATATCAACAATTTTTGAAATATTTATTTACCAAAGTGTAGTGTAATTTCACATCTGATATATGGGGAGGTTGAAAGAGGGTCATTACGGTCTGGATGCTGCGGGAAGCCATTAATTCGTTTAATTATTGAATATTAATAAGTTAATTGATGGTTTCGGGGACTCAAAATTACACGGTATTGTGAATTTGAGTCTGCATGGGGTGTATGTATGCGAGCTTAATCTTGGTTGGTAGAAGGATTTTGGTCTTTTTTCTAATTCGTCCTTACAAAAGTGAAATAATGGTTAAGCGAGTGAGGTTTATTTTTTCTTTTGAAAACTAAGGTTTTATCTCTGGCACGGAGTGTTTTATTTGTTTATTAGTTTTTGGAAATTCAAGTGGTTTATTTGATGAATCAAGTGGTTATCGCATGAAAAAAAGCACGTTTGGCGGTTTTGGGAAATGGGGGTGCGATAAAACGTGGGAGCGCTGCAAAAGCATGGTCGGGGAAGGGGTGGAGAAAAGCCACGACTAATTCGCACCCCCTCGACTTTAAAACATTTGAATGCTCGAGGATGCGAAATAGCATATTAGCGTGTTAGATCGGATCGACAATGATTGGGCGATTCTTGCGGAGTTAAGAGTTTTTGAGTGGGGTCGGAAATGATATTAAGTGGTAGGGGTTTTAAAATTATAGTGGGTTGGGAAAATATTGATAGGTGGAGGGGTAACATGTAATGGGGGTTTATGAAATATATTAGCGTTGTTTAATAAAAAGAGGAGCTGTGGGGCCCGATTAATATTTTCTTTGCCTTTTAGACTATGAAAAGTGGGTTTTATTGTATTCTTATGAAAAGCGCGGAGTTAGTTTAAGGAATCGGCTTTTTTCAAAGAAGAGAGAAGGAGTTTTTAGTGGGGGAAAGATAATTTTAAAAGGGAAAATGGTTTTTAACAATGGGAAGGGGATTTAATGAGTTTCAGAAGAGAGGGAAAAAAGGGATTTATCAAGGGGAAGGCGTTAGAAAGACATTAGTGATAAGAGATAAACCAAATGATGCTTTCCATAACTTTTGAAAGTATCCCTCACCTAACCTTTATTCATCCCAACATTTTTATTTCCCTTTATTGGGTGCATTTGTGCTTGCTGACTCCTTTTACTTTCTCTTTGATAAGAAAAATAACTTATTTCTAACCTTTTTATCTTCCAATAGCTCGAGATCAAATTTATGAGCTCATTTTATTCTTCTACCTAACTACCGATCTACCAAGATTAAATGGTTTAGTCAGATCTTTATTCACTAACTATCATGACATGAAATTTAAAGGCATGAATGACCAATATTAAAGCTGTATGATCATCATGAATTGTGTGCATTTGGACGATGCTGCATACAATTTTTTTTACAAAGTAAAGTAAACTAGGACTAGTGGCATTTGAATGTGCAACACTTTCTCAGAATTTATATTTTGTTTCTGGGGTTCATATTTCATATCTTTATTTATTTTGGTCCTTTGATTATTCTTTTATGACATACCCACTTTTCATTTTTTAATATAGGAAAACATTTGCGAGAAAAGCAAAGGTATGTACAATATTACAAGATTTAACATAGTTAATTCAAAATTATGATCCCTATTATTATAGGACCCTACAAGTGTCCACTTGAGGATGAAATCTTCGTGGTGATATGTCAAGAATTTTTCCCTGATCAATGGCCTTGAAATCTTTGACTTTAGCTTTTTCTTGGAACCGCTCCGTGATCTCCTTTATTCAAACATATGATGTTATATCTTTTGAAGCTTAAGATTTCCTTTTCGAGGGCTTCAACTTTTAGAGAGATAATCATCCACTCCAATCTAAACTTTGATATGGTATTTACATTGAATGCAAAATAGAATGAATGAACTCTGGGTTAATCAATGAAAAATAGTGCTCACAACATTCTACCATTGACTCAGCCCACTTGGTAGATCTAATCCGATCTAACTCTTTCGAGAAAAATGCATTGTTGCCTGCAGTAACCATAAATGATGTATGGGCCCTTCCGTAGAAAGTCAAATTTCCCACGTTTTCCTTTTGTCTTCTCTCTCTTCTATAGAATCCCATTTAGAGTACCTGATCACCTATGAAGAAATCATGCTGCTTTAGTTTTTCTCTTATCAAAGATATTTTTGATTTATGTCTTGAATTAATTGATATTTGATATAAACTTCTTCCCTGGTTTGTTGCAAATGAATTGTTTTATTTATCCTCCTTTGGATGTTATTTGGTTCTACTTGCAACTCTTGAATCATTTTCATTAATGTCACTCGTAATGAAGATGGAAAAACAACACTCATCCCATATACCAATTGATAAGGAGATGTACCAATAGATTTATTGGTAGTTAGTCTGTCTGCCCATAGGGCATTAAACATTCTATTATCAGGTTTTCTTCGTTATCTTCTAACAACTTCTCGATGATGTTGACTAGGATTTTTTGTTTGAATATTACCTTTCATAGTCCATTACCTTGGGGGCATATGCGAGTGGAATGGGCCAAGGGTGATATGGTATTTGTTACAAAAATCTACCATTTTTTTGGATTTGAAGGAAAAAAAAATTATCGATGAATGAGCTTTTGTGGGCATCCAAACATAGAAAGGATGTTGTTCTCAAGAAAATGAGATAATGAAAAAAGTCTCAGTGGCTTGCCCTAGAAGGGATGGCTTCTATCCACTTGGTAAAGTAATCGGTGGATGTCAATATCCATTTATGTTGGAGACTGAGGAGGGTGTAGAAATTATATAATCAGTGTGTTATATGTCCAGGAGATTCTCTGATCTCACACTATTTTAACTTTCTAATGCAAAATACGGACTCTATTCCACCTCATTGATCATTTTTCGGAAATTAAATCAAGATTGCAATGCACACATGAAACAATAAAAATTCACACACATTAACACAACACATTTTAGCAAGGAAAGCCTACAAGAGCTGAAAAAAACCCAACTATCCGTATATAATATATGCTGTCATAAAGATCATGATAACAATCCTCATACAAAGGTGATCATATCAAGCTCTCGGTACAATGCAATCGTCTACACACTAATCTCAGGGCCCTGGATCTTGCAAATCCATGCACCGACTCTTTTTCACACCTTCTTTGCATCTCATGCGCTAAATCTGTTGAAGAATGGCTACGGAATGAGTTCGGACTACTCCGTGGATTGACTACGCAATCCTCATTGGCATCTCCATCCAGGTGTTGGATGCAATCAATGCATCACTATAGTCTATGAGCTCGTTAGTCACACTTGCCCTTTTCACCCTATCTCTCTGCGGTCTCCACTGAATGCACATGCACTTTGTGAGTTAACCGATGTATTCTTCGGTTGATTAATGAGTTATTATTTGTGAATTAATTAACTAATTAGTTCACTCCACTCTCACTGTAGTGTATCATTCGGTTAGGCACTAGATACAACTAGCTCAAGCGAGTCTAGCGGGATTCAGCGACACAACTCCACCAACTACTTCTCCAACTCCACCCAAACTTTGCCACTTGAGTTCTAATTGAGTCCTCCATGCAATAGCTCCAGTAAACCCTCAGGAATAGCGTAATTCCAGTCAAGCCAAACTCTTGCTTTCACATATGTGCACTTAAGCGAAAGTGCTCCAAGATAGAATAAGATAATGTTTAGAGTCCAAATATTATTAAGAGCTAATAATAGCTCGACTATATCTGATTTTTAGACTACATGATCTCAAAAATAGAAAATGCGTCCCAATATGTATAAAAATAGAACTCCATCTATTTTTCCCAACTCTGACCAACCATCCACAAATAGCATCCCTGCATGACTCATAGAATATGATCGATCATGTCCAAAATAATAGACATAATCTAAAAAATAGACTTTATGCCTATAGCTGGCAGCACCACTTGAGTGAAGAGTGACTCTTTTCACTAAGCTCATCATCTTGTTGAATCTCAACACTCCTCTCAACAAGATAGGGATTATGCGCCACCTCGATCCCTGTCTCTATGAGTATTCGAATTTGCTCCTAAAGTGAGCGCCTTCGTGTAGAATATTTGCATCTTGATCCTCCATAGGAATGTAAGAAAGCAACACGATCTTCTGCTACACACATCTTTGATATGATGGTACCCGAATGTCAATATGTTTAGATCTATCATGAAATACTTTGGATTAACCGCAGAGTTAAATGCAACTTTCGATTATCATGATATACTCATAGTAGGATTCAAGTGAGAAACTAGAACAACCAAGCTAGGATCTTCCTCATCTATATAGCCTCGCATGCGACCAAAATTGCCTCGCCATGTACTCATCCGCCGCTGGAGTCCGAGTGCCACAGATCTTTTGTTTCCCTGTTGTACCAAGAAACTACCGCAGATACGATAATGCAAAATCCCTCCGTAGATGTGCTCTTTTTTTCCAGTTGGGGCTTCACCTTGCCTGCATCTGTGACTTAGCCATGCGGCTTCACCTCATATGATGCTGTTTATACGCGCAATCCCATACCGGATGTGCCCCTAAGATACCCTCGGGACATGCTTGCTCTCGCCTTCCAAAGAGAGCTTGGTAGGCAGCAAACTACTCGCTTGTGAAAGTTGGTTCACGACGCATAGCATATGTCAGCGTCTTGTATTGACTAAATACATGAGCGAACCAACTAGCTTGTCAATAAAACGAGTGGCATCCACTACCTCTCGCGATGTAGCATCCTCTTTCCTCCAACCACCGGGAAGAGGAGTGTCGATAGGCTTGCAGCCTTGCATGTGAAACTTCTCCAGTATCTCCGCAAGGCGTACTTTCCTTCGAGACAAAGCTTAGGTTCACCCAACTTCCTGCTTTGCCAAATTTCCAATCCCAAGAAATAATGAAGAGGAGGCCCAAGTCCTCTCATCTCGAACTCCTTATGAAGATGCTGCCCGCTTTCATGAGTGTATCAAAATTTCACTCACTGTTAGTATTAAATCATCTACACTAAAGCACAATGATCAAGCTTACTCCTCCACCCACAGTACTGGGTATAGGTTTGGATCCGCCTCTACTCTTGGCGAAACCAAGTCAGGTGAACTAGTCGTACTATCCGTGTGTACCAAGCACGAGGTGCTTGTTTCGGCCCTACAACACTCTTGTGAGCTCGCGCACATGCGACTCGCTGTCGAAGATTTCAAATCCTTCGGGATGCTCAATGTACACCTCCTCCTCAATGATTCCGTTGAGGAACACGGTTTTCTACATCCATTATTTGAATGTGCCAGACCCATGCGCGACCGAGAGAGCAAGGATGGTCAGTATGGAAGAGAATACCTTGTGACAGTGTGAAAAGGTTTCTTTATATTCGATCTCAATACGTGAGAGCGCACACTGCGGGAAAATCTTTCCTTATACTTCTCGACACCTGTCATCGTTGGCGGCTTTATTCACTTTGTAGATCCATCTCGAACCTACTCTACCGATTTCCCTTCAGAGCCTTGGGACAATCTCTCATGCTGCCCGTTTTTGACAATTGAATCATACTCTTCCACCATGGCATCTACCCATGTGGGATCCTCCACGACCTTCCTTGAAAGAGGATGGCTCCGTCGCAATACACTTGCTCATCGAGCCATGTATCCGAGTAAATCGTTTAGGGTGACTTTGTCTCTCGTTTGCAGCGATAGTAGGAGCTCCTACATTCGCGCCTGTTGCAGATCAAGATTCAGCTTGCTTAGATTCTCGGAGTGCACTTTCCGCCCTCATACGATGTTTGGCGCTACATGAGTGGTTTCTTCCACTTCATGAACCTCCTCTTGTGGGCTGATCCAAATCTTGAGGCTCATCTTTGGGAACAAGTAGCTCCTCCTTTGCATGTAAGTGTAGCTCCCTCTCAAGCGACAACTTCATGGCTTTCTCCTCATGAAATCTGATATCCGCGTCACACTAATAGTCATCCGTACATCCGGAAAATACACACGATAATTGTGGGGTGTTTTACGATGTACCCCACAAATATCCCAACCTCTCGCGCGCGGGCTCCGCTTCTTCCCTGGCATCCTTCGTCACATGATGTAAACGAGGTAGAGCCAAAAATCTTCAGAATGAGAAATATCAGGGCTTCTACCGCAGAGAAATGCCTCTTCGGGTGTACTCATGCCAAGTACCTCTATGAGGACAAATTCGGTTTTGCACATAAACCACAATGTTGCATGCCTCGGCCACGAAGTGTATGGGAAGGCCACGATCATGCAACCTCGCACGTGCGTACGACACCCACGATCGTTCTATTCTCTCTCTCTCTCTCCTCGCTGACCCTATTACTGTCATTGTGGGTTATGAGGCGTTATGAGTTCTCTTCGAATTCCTTCTTGCTGACGAAGTCTTTGAATTCGCCGGAGAGTGTAGTTCACCATTGCCATTATCGCTCCTTAGAGCTTTCACACCGTTTCCCAGAGCTCTTTCTCGACCAACGCCTTGAACTCACGGAACTTTGAGTATGTCTCACTCTTCTTACGCATGAAGATCCAAAACTTACTGAGAAAAGTCATCAACAAAATATCACATAATACATTAGCATGTGCCGTTGAAGCTTAGCAGATAAAGGTCCACGCACGTTCGTGTGAATTCTCTCGAAGGATCGTTGAGGCGCGATTATCCCTTCTCATGAAAAGTGGTCCTCCAAATTTTTCCCCAAAGTACATCCCTTTAGCGACTAATCGCTGTGAAGTGTGCCTTTAGGGAAGCACGCGTAGAAATCTCCTTTGCAAAATTTTCTAAAGTGCCATGAGTCGAGAGATGGCCCAATCTCCCTGATGCCACAATTCACCCTCATCTTAGCTCACCACTCCTTACTGCTTTTGACTCGCCATTGCGGCGTCGTACCATCTATCATCAATTGATAACATATTTTAACTCTGAATCCCTATCCTCTTGGTTTGACCCGGTTGTTTTACTGGCACACGAAAGCTTTTCCCTCGGCCAAAAATAACATCATCAACTCGTTAGTCTTCCAAAGACATCGCCACGTAGAGATCAAATTATTCTTCAATCTTGTAACATGCATGAAATCCTTCAAGATGAAAGGCTTCTACTCGGACTCCCTCTCAAAGGAAAATGGTCCACGTACCCCAGTCGCACCTTTGTATCTACCATCATCGCCCATATGGATGTGCGCTCCAAGATCCTTTTTCCTCCCGAGATCACTAGACAAATATTTGTCTCCTAGGGTCATATGGAAAGACACACCACTTTGTCAAGAAACCACACCGATCCCATCACACTTGAAACCAAGCATGCGATCAAGAAAAATCCCATCTCAAAGCCGTAGAGGCTAAGGCCTCTCCCGACTACGAATCCAAAGTAGCCCGCTTTATACTTCTTGCAGCTTCGAGGGAAATTAGTGGCGAAATGCTCCGTGGGCGTTGGTGACAGCGTGAAAACACTTCTACCTTGGACGAGTCACTGTCTTGCCTTTAGCTCGGATTTGGAAGATTTATTCCCTTTTCCTTTTACGAGATTTGGTAGCCAAAGCTGTAATTTTATTCATATGATTCTTTGATGAAGATCGAGTCCCACAGTACCCTCGCCTTATCTCCTCTTAAGCGCAAGATCGACCAAATTCGCTTACATCCCTGGGTTTCTCTCGTCCATTGACATAGTCTCTCGTAGCTATGCTAACTCTTCGGAAGCCCAAGGAGAGCCAAGCTCAGCAAAGTCTTCTTCATCACGGAACTCCCACACTTCCCGACTCATCCTCACAGAAGTGAGACAAAATTCGTGAGGTATTTGTTATGCATCACGCCTTTCTCCATTTTTATTTTTCTTTGCTTGTCTTTAAGCGCCAACTCTCCTCTCGGGTCACATCGCCTTTTGGAAAAAAATCTGTCAAGGCCTTCCAAATTAAGAATGGGTAGGCTTTTACCGTGAAGTGTGGATACAGATGTGCGTCCTTCACACCTTCAACATAATCCTTCGACACTTTTCTACACTTCTTTTGCCATGCGTTAAGTGCTATTGCATTGCTAGAAGCGAGGCTTTCGGAATATCAACATCTATGAACACCTTTAACCCATTATCATCCACACATAGCCCCATCCCTGTGCTTCCATGCTATGTAATTCTGACTCCCCATCAAGGGAATACTCCAATCACAATCCGGTTGAAAGCACATTTCAATGAATGCTCAACCTACGACACGAGAAACACTGTGCAGCAAATCTCGAATTCACCGGCACATAAACTCAATCGCTTCAATAATTTGCAATCTTGCTCCAATGATCAACGCTTCTGCGATACCATGTAGAAATTATATATATAATATGTTATATGTACAAGATTCTCCTAATCTCACACTATTTTTAACTTCATACAAAATACAAAATCTATTCTGCACCATTGATCATTTGCGAAATTAAATCGGGATTGCAATGCACACATGAAACAATAAAAAAATTCACACACATTAACACAAGCTGGCATGTTTTAATGGGAAAGCTCAGAAGTTGAAAACCCCAAATATACGTATATAATATATTTCATATAGATCATATAGCATTTCTCATACAAAAGCTGATCCTTTATCAGACGCTCTCGGTCACAATACAATCGCTACACACTAATTAGGCCCGATGCTTACAAATCCAGATGCAAACCGATCTTCTAGCATCAAGCAGTTTTCGCCTACCTCTCTTGACCAGTAAATCCACCATCAAGAATGGATCCCCTGAATGAGTTTGAATTACTCCAAGATTGATTGTGCAATCCTCATTGGCATCTCCACCGAGTGTTGGATGCGATCAATGCATCACTATAGTCTGACAATCTGATAGTCACACTTTCCCCTTTCACCTATCTCTCTATGGTCTCCATGTGACGCCATGCAGCGCATCGTAGTTAAACTGAGTGTATTCTTCGCGTTGATTAATGAGTTATTATTTGTAGAATTAATTAACTAATTAATTCACTCCACTCTCTAAGTGTACTCATTCAATTAGACTAGATACAACTAGCTCAAGCTGAGTCTAAATCAGATTTAAACTAAATACAACTCCACCAAATCCGTCACTTCTCCAGCTCCTAGCAAACTCTCGCCACTTGAGTTCTAGCCGAGTCCTCATACAATAGCTCGCGGTAAACCCTCGCTGTGAATAGCGTAATTCCTTGATCGACTCGTTGGTGCACACATCTTTTGCACTGCTGAAGTGCTCCAGAGAGAATAAGATAATGTTTAGAGAGTCCAAATATTATTAAGAGCTAATAATATCTTTCTCGACATATCTATTTCTTTAGCGTCATAATCTAAAAAGTAGATTCCGCCAATATGTCTAAAAATAGAGAATTCCATCTATTTTTCCAACCTGACCAACCATCCACAAATAGCATCCTAAAACTCATAGAATATAGATCGACATGTCTAAAAAATAAACATAGTCTAAAAATAGACTTTGCTACCAAAAATAGCCTACGGGCCCACTTAGTGAAGGCGACTCTTTTCACTAAGCTCATCATCTTGTTGAATCTCAATAGAGGGTACGGTGAATTTCACCAAAATGAAGTCTAAACCAAATTATTGAAATGACATTTATACATAGATATGTTTGAGGGGTAATGGTAAGAGTTTTTTCTTCCCTTCAAATATTTGACATTTGTGACAAGAGGTCACATACTTTCTGACATCTGCAAAAAGGGTGGGCCAGTAAAAACCAACCCTCGAAATTTTGTTAGTAGTTTTTTTCCAGTAGAGGTGTCCTCCACAATCTCCTGCATGAAATTCCTGCATGACTTTGTCAGCTTCATCTTTTAATAAACAATTTAATAGGATGCCACCATGATCTTTCCAAAATAAAGCATTATCTAAGATACAATATTTCATTGCTTTCCTTTTTAAGAATCTACTTTTAGTTCTAGATAAACTAGGAGGAGCTTGTAGGTTGAGTAAAACAAATATAAGGTCTGCATACCAAAGTGAATCTATAAAAGCTTCACTGATTTGTGGAGTTGCCATCTCTTCTTGATCATCTAGGGCAACAATGAAATTTATATGTAAGGCATGAGAGTTCGATTCAGTCACGATTTTGGCCAAACCTTGGCCTTTAATTAATTTTGTAGGCTTGATTTCAATGTCATATTCTAGTATTGTGGAAATCCATTTGCCTCTTTTTCCATCGGGCCCATTCTGAGTTAGAATGTCCTTCACCACCGAGTTTGGAACATATGCAATTATGTGAGAGTATAGAATATATACTCTGAAATCTTTTATGGCTTTTACTAAATAAATAGATTGTTTTTCCATGATATTATACTTTAGTGTTGCATCTCTCAAGGTTTTACTGAAGAAAGCAATGGGCTGTTTAAGACCCTCATCATTCTTTTGCAACAAGACTACTACAATGGTGTGTTCTGAAGAAAATGAAAAAATTATGAAATATTTGTTAAAATTAGGACTTATGAGGACAGGTGTTTTAGTAAGTTCTTCTTTGTCTGCTTCAAAAGACTTCTTAGCCTCTACTGTCCACTTAAGTGTTGAATCCATTTTTAACATGTTATTTAAGTTTCTAATTAGCTCTGCTAAGTTAGGGATGAATCTTCTAAGAAAATTTATTTTGCCTAAAAATGTTTGTAATTCTCTAATGTTTCTAGGATGACTGATATTCAATATTGCTTCTATTCTAGCTGGATAATTTCTAATGCCCTCTTTTGAGATGATGTGCCTTAGGATTTTTCCTTCTTATAATCCAAAAAGTGACTTTTTAGGATTTAAGGATATGCCAAACTTTCTGCATTTTATGAATACTCTTTTCAAATGATCTACATGTTCATTATTTGATTTGGAAAACACTGTGATATCATCTAGGTAAATGACTAAAAAAGTTATGGATTTCCTTTGCAAAAGCTATGTCCATAGCTCTTTGGAATGTAGCTCCAACATTCATCAGTCCAAAGGGAATTTTCAAGTGCATGAAAGTTCCCCAGGGAGTGGTAAATGTAGTCTTGTCTTGATCTTCAGTTTGGACTAGGATTTGGTTGTATCTAGAAAATCCACCAAGTAATGAAATTCTGGATGACCCTACTACCCTCTATAGAATGTGGTCCATTTTAGGGAGGGGATAGTTATCCTTCAGTGACACTTTGTTTAAGTTTCTGAAATCAACAAAGAGTTTGATATCTCCTGTTTTCTTTCTAGTGGGGACTAAATTAGAGACCCAATTAGAATATCTGATAGGTGCTATGATTTGAGCATCATACATTATTTTTACTTCTTTTTCTATTAATGGCACAAGAACATGATTAATTCTCCTAAGATTTTGTTTAAAGGGCTTCTAATTTTCTTTAATTGGTATCTTATGTTGGATAATGCTGGTATCATAAGACTTGAGGTCTTCATAACTCAGGCAAAGATATCTTGGAACTCTTTAAACAAACTAATGTACTTCAACTTTTCAGCTGGAGGTATTGCCTTGGATATCTTGATAAGCTTGGGATTTTCTTCTGTTCCTATGTTGAATTCCTCTATATCTGACCTTACAGGCTCCATTTTAGGTTTTCTAGCTACATCATTGGAGTCAAAGAGATCTTCTAATGGGGCTAATCCCTTAGGCAAAATGTTTTCTTTGAGGTTTAAAACTTCTAATCATCATTGGTTAATTCCTCAATTTATACTGTTTCTAATATTTATATTTCTACTTTAGTGAATCTAGTTGGTTCAGTCTTATTTACATAATTTACATCTATCTCGTTATTTATGGTATAATCTAATGTACAGTCAGTGTCTATATTACAGTTTTGAAATACTCCCTCAGAATTCATAAAATTGTAAATTTGCGAGTCTTGTGAAAAGATTTTCTAATACTTCAAATTATCAGGTATGGTTGGTCTATGTCTCACCTCAGCTGTGTACTAATGATTTGGCTAAAAGGGTAACCTGTATGTGCTGGAAAAAGTGGCCAAACAATGTGCTTGCATATTTTGGTTTCTTGGAATAACAACAAAGTTAGTTTCAAGAAAACAATTTATCAAGTCTAGGATGGTTTCTCTGTATTGGCTAAGTCTAGGATTATTAACAAGATACTCTCCCTTAACTTGTTTTATGATGAATTTTGAGTCTCCCATGATGGAAACTCTTTTAGCTCCAATTTTTCTTACGATTTGAAGGCCTAGCACTAATGCTTCATATTCTGCCATGTTATTAGTGCATTTGAAATTTAATCTGAAAGCATGTCCTTCGGAATGATCATTCTCTAAATTGTAGATCCATACTCCAACTCCTACTCATAATCTGTTTAAGGAGCCGTAAAAATCTGAATTCCACATAGACTCATGAGTTATATTTTCACTATCAATTTCTTTGTGTTTCTCTTCTACAACTATGATTTTATCTTTTCCATTGTTTGAATTACATAAGATAAATGAATCTAGATTAGAATGCAAGGAATAGATAGGATAATTCTGTGGTATTTATGAACTACTTACCATGTATTTCATCAAATTTTCTCTATACATATTTCTTTGCTGACCAAACACAAAAATGGTAGCATATGACATGTCTAATTGCAGTGATCCCTGTAATTTTCCTCCCCATGAATGAGATAATAACATACCATATTTTGGAGGGATATCAACAGCTACTATGTCCACAACAATACTCTTTGGTGGGCACTAGACTAGAGTTACACACAGGTCTTTTATCAGGCCAAGGCATTTAACTTGACTAGAATCAAAGGGGAACATGTATTTGTATGGTCTGGTGATGTCTAAGTTCAATTTTTCCATGATTGCTTTAGGTTTTAAGTTACGAGATGCTCCTCAATCCAATATAACATTATGTAAGATTTTATCATGAATGTTTAAGCTAATGTAGAATGGAGGGACACCACCTTGTTGATGTTTTCCATTAACTTCAGGACCAAATAATAACTCAGGTTGATCATCATTTAGGTTAACAACATCTTCACATTCTCCTATGTTTAGTGTTTCAGTGATTTGTGCCTTGTATGAATCATTTTTCACCAGCTTTGTTAAAGGAACTGGTATTTTAAATTTGGCTATCTCAATTTGGATATTGAATGGCATTTGAGTTTTGCCTAATTGAATGATTTCATCTTTACCAATTGTGGTTTGTGTGTTTTTTTCTTTTTTATCAATAGTTCGTAATTCAGTTTGTGATTCAACTATTTTGTTTTCAATTTTCTTGTCTGGAACAATTTGAGTAGCTTTTGAAGTTTGAGTAGCAGTTGAAGTTATGTCTGAAATCTTTGGGCTGGAAGTATTCTGAGTTTCTCTAGGGAGAATTTGTAGAGTTTTGGTCACAAGAGCTTCTATTTTTTTCTTAGTTTGGGTTTGGACTGATTTCTTAATAGGAGCTTCTGTGTTCTTTTTGCTTCTAAGGCTATACTGTTTATGAATTTTGTAGATATCCAACTCATAGCCTTGTTTGTAGTCAAAGGACCCTCCAAATTCTAATTGTAGTTGTTGTAACATGTATAACTCTTGGATTTATGTGTAACTCTTGTTCTTCTTGGGTAAGAAAAACAACATTTTCATTTTTTACTCCCATCAAATTTATCTGGGTGTCCTGGTTATTCCTTAATGGTCACTCTCCTTTCATTCCTCATCCTTGATATTTTAGCTAATAAGTTAGCTTCTACACTAACTGCATCACTCTTCATCTGTTCTAAAGTTTCAGGGTTTCTTTCTCTTAATTGATAGGACATGTCAGCATCAAAACCATCAGGAAATTTGATTACGACCAACTCTGGTGGGGGTCTGATATTCACTAGAATTGCATTGTAAATGTTGTTAAACCTAGTATAGTAATCCTAAACAGATTCATTAGTAGATCTCCTACTGTTCTCATATTCAGATAATATATGTAAAGGGTTTTTCTTTCTTTCCCATCTATTAATAAAAAATTGGTGAAAAGCAGCTAAATCAGCTATATGGTTAGCAGGTAAAGATTTTAAACCATTTTTTAACATCTCCCGCTAATGTTTGTGCAAATAATCTCATTTTTACATCGACCTCATCAACTTCATGTAATTCAAAATAATTAGTCATTTTATTTACATGTCGTTGAGCGGTATATTGACCAATACCATCAAACTGAAAATTTTTACTCTAGTAATCCTGTGGCATGGCATGTAAAGGGGCCCGTAAGACCAAAGGGGCATATCTGGCTGCCATGGCTAAAACTTTAGATTGACTGGGAGGTAAAGTAGTGGTGCTTGAAGATGAACTTGGAACATTTGAAGATGAACTTGGAATTCTTGAAGGTGAGCTTGAAACGTTGGGTTGGAGAAGAAGTTTAGGTATGAATGGTTCTATGGAATGAACTATGGTGGATACTATAGATGAGCTGCAACTAAATAAAGTTGTATTTACAGTTTCAGAAGCTACTGTAGAACGCTCAAGGATAGCAGCAGTTAGGGCAGCTAATTCAACTGACTGTTGAAAATAGGCTTCGTCTATATCTTTAATCAAATTTTAGGTTAAAACATCAAGTTTGTAAAATGTATCTAGAACCCATTGATCTAAATCAAGTTGTATGGTTTCCTTCTTTGATTCAATAAATTGAATGAAATTGGGATCTATTACAATATCATAGATTGAGTTTTCAGATTTGGTACGAAATAAAAAATGCTCAAATGATAAATCAAATTGAATATCCTGTATGCTTGATAACTATTTAGGAAGTGAATTTTATTTGATTAATTCACTACTACTTCCTAGACTTTCTACTTTTTTAGGTTTTCTTAAAATTATGTCAGGATCATCAACAATTGTAGCAGGCCGTGGATCAGGATGAGCCCTGGTATAATATGTTCTTTTATAAGCCATAATTTTAACTTTCAATGATAAATTCAACAACTCTTTAAAACCTTAATGTGAAAAATGAGGAAAATTGTTTCCTTTAAGATTTGTTTTAACTGAGGACTGAATCTTCCCCAATGTGGTCCCAACCAAAATTTCCCAAGAGTCGTTATATGCGTTAAAAAAACATATCAGAGGTAACTATTAACCATTTTTGGAGTTTAGGATCTAGCCTTCCTAAACTCAGAGAGGGCTCTCTCTTAATGATTTAAGTTTGTTGTTTTAATAAATTTTTGGCTAGTTATGTTTGTTTATTTGGATTGATTTTGATTTGTTGGTGGAATTACTGATTTAGATGGATAGGTGTTTTTCCATTTTCCATTGCGCTATAGAGTCAATATACTTTGAAAACATAACATAATCAAATTATAAAGGAAGTGTTGCAAGGCAGGATAGGTGAGCAAAATCAGATCTTTAAGACTGAATGGTGAAGTGATTTTCAATCGGGATCAAGGAGCAATTAAGAATTCCTTAAACCAGATAACGAAGAAGGAATGAAGAAGGTCAATCAGGATAATAGGGATATTAATAATTCTCTAAGCCGGATATCAAAAGAAAACATAAAAATGTACAACATTTCAGAATAGAGTGTATTAAAAAAATTATGCAATAAAATTCCTGTTATAACATTAAAATTCAGAACAAATTTAAGTTTATGGAATACTTAAAGAAAGAACATGAACAATTTAAATGTATACTTCACTGAGATATCTCAACACATGAATCCTGTAAAGAAATGCCTTTATTACTTGTCCTGTCTGTCAACTGGAAATGGTACAATAACCCTTACGTAATAGATCAATCAACTATAGAAATATTAAGAAATCCACAATCAATACTTCGAAATGATGAAGTATTTATACAAATTATTAAAAAAATATCCCATCATCTGACTAAGATTTATTCTAGGAAAATAAATATCTTTATGCAAAAAGATAGTGACACCTATTAACTAACTGAAATCCGTCCCTATTTTCTTTGGTTGCTGTTACTTGTTTCTTTAATCTGTCTTTCTTTCACGCTGTGTGCTATTTAACGTTGTCTGCTCTTTCACAGGTATGCTCTTTAACCTGTCATAGTAAATCACACCATTTTTCCCACGTTTCTTCATCTGGAATATTTATCTTCATCATTTTTCGGTAAATTTCATCTACTTCTGAATATCTGGAAAACGTGGGCTTATTCACAAAAAGGTGATTTACCTCATGCTGGAGGTAAAAGAAAATTTCTAAACTTTGAAGTAGCACTTTGCCTTTGGGTACGCCCTTCATTGCTAAACTGTTGAAAGTCTCTTTGGCTACTTCCCTCATCTTCTTATCGTAATCTTCATGCCTCGTTAGTTTATCATTTATTACCATAGGATTAGGTAGACCCTTCTGTCTCAATATATTAAACTTGTTAATAAACATGTTCACTGCAAGTTCCATTGTTTGACATTTGTCTTCAAGCTGTGTCATCAGATTTCTCTTGGAAATCACTTTCTTCACCTCTAAGATAGTTTCTGTTGTGTCAGCTATCCCAAGTTCTTCTAATTCATATTTGTTTTTAGAATTTAGGAATTTTATTATTTTAGTGGCTTCCTCTGGTTTCTTTCCAAGATCTGCTTTGACCTTTTGAATTGCATTACCAGCTTCCTTTACCAAATCATTCTGCTCAAATATGATCTGTATAGAAGGCCAAATATCATTAACTGAGTTAATGATATTGGCCCAAAACTGCTGTTTTGCTTGGGCTTAAGGCTCTTTTAGTGATAACTCCTTTTCTAGCTTGTGGATTCTTTCAGTTAATCTATTGGCTTTTTGTACTTCTGCCTGATGCATCACTTCTGCCAATTTCTTGCCATCTTCTAAACTCTTCAATTTTTCTTTGAGCTTGTTAATTTCAGTAGTTTGAATGGACATATATTCCATTTCCTTGATCTATTTGCTTGCCTCATCAGTAGGATGGGTTGTTGGGATAGATGATGTTGTTGCTGATGTAGTTATTGGAACTGTTGTTGATACTGGAGCTGTTGTAGACAATGGAGTTGATGTAGAAGCTATAGGAAAAGCAGTAAACTTCTTCCATGCTGGCTTGCTTTTCCTCCACAAGTTTATCCATTTCTATCTCCATTTCTTTCAGTTGAGCTGTCAACTAAATGATGAGATTCATCATTTCATCCTTTTGATTACCAGTTTCCAAAGCCTCTTTGGTTTGTGGATGCTTTGTATTTGGTAACTTCAGCTGTTTCTTTAGTGCATCTATGTCTGTATTATTCTTTTTTATTAGTTCTTTTGCTGCTTTGATATCTTTTGGATTATAACCAACTTCCATTAACAAATCCTCAAGTGACTTTATCCTATTATCTTTTGCTTGTGATGAAGCTTTCTCTAGCTTTAACTGTGTCTTTATATTTTCTATAGAATTATATAACTTCTGGACACTTAAATCTTTGTGTGTCATGGTGGAATAGATCATTTCTCCTGCATGTTTGTGAGACTCAATATGGTCAATTGGATGCACATCTTTGGCGAGAACTTCAAAGGCTATATTTTTATAATCTTCTGATGTTTTTGGGGCCTGCACTTTTGGCTGTAGAAATGTAATTTTCATCTTCCTTGTTTTGAAGTCAAAGTATGAAAGCAGTCTATTCTGGTCACTGGGAGTTTGCTTCTAGTACTGTGCATATGTTACAGTTTTCAATGCTTCATTTCTGATTTTAATCTCTTTGTATTTATCCATGATATATTTCTCTTTTTCCATTAGTTTGCTAGATGATGAAACCTCTACACTATTTTGATTTTGAATGATTTGTGAACTGGAAGTTTATGGCAGATGTGTTTCTTCTGAAAGTGTTGGAGGTGCATCATCTCTGACAACAATATCTGTTTCAATGGTTTCAACTGTCTCTTCTTGCTCTATCACTAGATTTAGTTTTGTCTTCTTCCTGTACATAAGCTTGAATTTAGTATCATAAGTATTTTCTGCAGAACAAGAGCCTTCCTCTCTTGCCCTCTTTGAATTTCTTTCATGTGGGGCTGGAGTAAGTAGGATGGAACTAGTATCAACCTACTTCTCTACCTCCTGTAAAGTTTTTTCCAACCACTCTGACTAGCTGAAATACTTTTCAATTTCAGGCTTTGACTCATGAATGAAAGGGGTCAATTTGAACTTAACTCTTAATTTACTTATGACACCCAAGGGGTCATAAGACCATTTGAAACTGCTACTGAACTTGAAATATTGTAAATATTTTTCTGCATGCTGTCCAACATTCACACTGTTGCATATAAAAGGCCCTAGTTGGTTTTTAATTTTGAATTGGGTCTTCTTTTTAGCTGAAAGGAAATTGATCTCATCAGAATTCAGGATTTATCTGATGTATTCTAAAGCAAATATCCTCATTGGGAGGTATTTGGGAAGCTTGTATTTAGTTAGCTGGCTTCCATACACTCTAATTTTTGTATGATTCTGGTATAAATACCAGTCTCCTGTTTTGCTCTGATCTGATAGCTGTAGAACCTTTTTGATTTCTTCACTGATTTTCGGTTGAATGCTACTGCTAAGCATATTAAAAAATGGATATACAAAAGAATCAATGAAGTCTTTGAAACTGAATTCAGTGGAATCCTTTCTGATCAAGGATGTCCCAAAGACAATAGACTGGGAATTACCCTCTGTGTCAAGTTTTTGTAGGTTAAATGCAAACCTTTCTGATTGGAAATATATAGACATATGAAACAATACTGAGGAGTATTTGAATACTCCTTCTTCTGGCAGTTTTATCAGTTTATCATGGATGACATCTGCCAGGTATTGGGAAAAATTGAAGGTTGTAGTTGGAGGCTGACATGGGCAAAAGATGGATAGGAAACCAAGAATAGATTCATCTACATGCTCATCAGTGAAATATCCTAAAATACAGGATAACATAGTCACAATTTGTCTGGTTCTTTCTGAAAACATGGTAGCTAGGTATGGAGGATTTTTTTTAGGAGTTTCTACTGATGGCGGTGGAAAGTTTGAAAAATTTGAAACCTTTTAGGGAAATCCAAATTTAAGTAAAGCTCAGTAAGGGTTTCAATGGAGAAAGAACTACCTCTGGTTGTGGTTTAATTTGTAACATTTGATTGATGGATTGAGCAGTGATTTTAAATAGGATTTCCTGGTTTGGAGTAACTATAGCTCTTTCATTTGGAAAATAGTTGATTTGGCAGAGTCTGATGAGTTCAGGGAACTGATAGGTTTGTGGGAATATGTATTTGGGCGAGTTAGAGTCCCACAGATGAATGTTATCTGCCTGATCAACAAATTATCATGGCTCCAACAATGGAGCTCCAAAAGGTTGCAATCAGTCATAGTGTCAACAATTTTGAAATCTTTATCTACCAAAGGGACACCTAAAAGGGGAGGTTACAAAGGGTTTATAGTCTGGATGCTATGTAAAGCCATTAATTCATTTAATTATTGAATTAATAAGTTTAATTTATGGTTTTAGGGACTCAGAATTACCTGGATTAACGTGAATTTGGTTTGTAGAAGGGTTTATGTGACTGCGAGCTTCAAAATTGGTCGGTAAAGGCTTTTGGTATTTTCCGGAATTCAACTGAAATAGTGAAATAATGGTTAAGCAGTGAGGTTTTATTGTTTTTTAAAACTATGGTTTCATCTCTTGGCACGGGTGGTTTATTTGTTTATTAGTTTTTGAAATTCAAGTGGTTTATTCGAAGGATCAGGTGGTTTATCGCACGACAAAAAGCAGTTTGGTGGTTTGGGGAATGGGGGGTGCAATAGAATGGGGGAGTGCCGCATGGCAGGGAAGGGGGTGGAGAAAACCACCTATTTCGTACCCCCCCTCAGCTTTAAACATTTTAATGTCGGGGGATGCGAAATAGCATATTGGCCGTTAGATCTGATCGGTAGTGATCAGGTGACTTGCGGAGTTAAGAGTTTTGAGTGGGGTCAGGAAATATATTAAGTGGTAGGTTTGAAATGATACTGGGTAGGGAAAATAGATAGGCAGAGGGGTAACATGTAATGGGGTTTTATGAAATATATTAAGCAGGGGGGTTGAATAAAAGGACAATGGGGCCTGATTAATATTTTTATGCCTTTAGACTATGAAAAGTGGGTTTTATTGTATTTTTATGAAAAGGCGGAGTCAGTAAAAAGAAATGTGTTTTTTCAAAGAGAGAAGGGTTTTTAGTGGGGGAAGGGAATTCTCAAAGGGAAAATGGTTTTTGAAAATGGGAAGGGGATTTTTTAGGAGGGGAAAGGGTTAGGGTAATGGAAAAAGGGTTAGGATAAGGGGAAATGGTTTCCAAGAGAAGGAAAAAGGGATTTATCAAGGGGAAGATGTTAGAAAGACATCAGTGATAAGAGATAAACCAAATGATGCTTTCCATAACTTTTGAAAGTATCCTACCTACCTTTTTTATTCATCCTAACATTTTTTATTTCTTTATTGGGTGCATTTGAGCTTGTTGACCCTTTTATTTTATTTTGATATGCAAACTAACTTATTTCTAACCTTATATCCTCCAATGGCTCATATTAAACTTATGAGCTCATTTTTATTCTCTACCTAACTACTGATCTTCCAAGATTAAATGGTTTGGTCAGATCTTTATTCATTAACTATCATGACATGAAATTTAAAGGAATGAATAATCAAGATTAAACTGTATGATCATCATGAATTGTGAAATTTTGGACAAGCTGCACACAATTTTATTTGCACAAGTAAAGTAAACTAAGAGTAGTGGCATTTGAATGTGCAACACTTTAAGAATTTATTTTTGTTTCTTTTTGTGGAGTTCTGTTGTGGCCAACAACAACCCCTCTTCTTATTTAGTATTATTACTAATACCAAATAAGTGGGGACCCTTAGTTTTAAAATCCAAAAAATTAATTAGTGCTTTTTTTCTTTTTCAAATAAAACTTACTATCAAAAACTTAGGTTTATGATAGAATAAATAATTTCCTTGAAGAAATATTGCATCCATCGCAAAAAAATGAATAATATATTTTGCAAGTAGAATTTTCTAAATTGCGATGGCACGATCCAAAACTATGCATTAAAATATTCATCGCATTGCATACTTCAAATATCATATCTTATGCTTCAAATCATTAATGTACGATAACAGTTATCGCAAATCGCATATCGCAGAAAATATATTAACGGATATTTTTCATATGTTATATTTTTGCGATATTGCAATTTCGCGATATTGCGATATTACGAGTTTGTGATTTGCGATAGTTGTGATTTTGCGATGATTTCGATTTGTGGATATTGCGATCTACGATATTGCGATTTTGCGATATTTTAAAGCAAATCGCAGATCACATTATCACAGATTCTTAAAGTTCGTTGTACGAAAAAAATCTTTCCATAAATCGAGACCCGTTATGCGCTTTTATGTGAAGTTAATGAATTGATTGTTATTTATTAATGAAAAAGGATTTTGTTTTGATTGAAAGGTTATTTCACGTTAAAGTAATATATTTCATACGCCTTCAGCATTTAAAACTATCCCGTCACCTTTCTCATATCATTATTCTCACTTAATTCGTAAAACCGCAGGCGCGAAGAACAGAAGACTATACAAAGCGATATACAGAGTATTATGGGAAAGAAAGAGAAAGCTCCGAGTTCTGAAAGTAAAGAGATGGCGTCCTTGTACGCAGACGCTGCCTGCAATAAAGACGCTGGTATCACCACTTTGGAGGGTATGTTTAATTTTCTTGAAGAAGAAAACCCAAGAGTAATGGATGTTGCGGCTACTGCAGGCTCAAGTAATTCTTCTGAAGCATCTCTTATGGAGTTGGCTTGTTCATTTTTGCACCGGATAGCAGCAAGACCTAGAATTATTCCATATACAGACATGGTGAAATGAGTGCTGGATAACACTGATATTACAGACAAACAGTTTAAAACTCAAGATCAAGAGCTCATTGGGTCGTTTACTCCAGAAAATTTGAGGCTTATGTATCATTTTCCGCAGCCTCAGGCAACTTACAACAAACAATTTATGGAGAAGTTTGCCAAGGAAAATTCAAACTTGGCGGAATGCACCAAGGAATGGTCCAGAAGAGACGAACCACTGAATAAAGATAAAAACGGTATGTACAATACTGGTTCACTCACTTCTCCGTATTGTTTTGATGCTGCTATGCTATGTAGGCTTTTTGGAAAGCCTGACATTAATAATTTTTTGCCTGAATGGCTTCCCTTATTGAATGCTGCTGTTAACGCTACCATTGTGGACTGGGCTAAAATATTGTCTGATAACTTAGCCACGACTATTTTCAATTACCGGTCTAAACGAACTGTCTCTCAGAGGATTTATCCTCCTTTTTATCTATCTGCTTATGTTATGGATTCAATCTGCTTTGTTTCTAAGTTCCCTTTAATGGGTTGGCAATGGACAATTCAAGATCCCCTACCCATTCACGTTTATCACAAAGAATTGTGGGAATCAAAGTTCATTCCTCATTTTTACAAAATTTTCCATGGCATAATGTTGCCTCTGTACAGAGTGTTGTATAATAAGGATGCTCCAAGGTTCTCCCCTGAAGCAGAAGTAGAAATTCTCCCTGTCGCAAGATGGTTTGGAGAAGAATCGTTTACCTATGTTAGGGTTTTTGGAAGCTTTGCTTCTCCTCATGTTTTACCCTTGCATGTTCCGGATAAACTCATAGCTCGAGAAATTTCATATCAAACCTGTGGAGAGAGAGGTTTGACAAAAGAATTAAAGGATAAAAAGAAAGTTATCTGGCCACAATTTCCTGTAGCCTGCGGAGCATTTTCATTATTTGATGTTGGTCATGCGTTTAAGGAAGTAAACAATATTACATGTTTACAATTGTTCAAGTTTCCAAGAAGGCTATTCGACCCATATGATGTTGTTAAGAATTTCACCACTGCAGTCAAGGTAAGAATATTTTCTGGAGAAGAGGATATTTTTGATGATATGTTTCAAGAAAAAATGCACATTTAAAGAGATTTTGCAGTTAGCTCAAACACGGTTTTCCCCAGAAGAATTTCAATAATTTAAAATGTACAGAGAAAGAAGATTAACCACTATCCCTTTGGATAATTTTCGATTGGAACCCACAAGGGAACCAACTCCTAGTGTCAGTCTCAGTGGCAGCTCAGATATAGAAAGGTCTAAGTCAAAGTTTGGCAAAGAAACTTCTGAACGTTCTAAAAAGTCTGATAATGATCAGGATAAAAGTGAAGGCTCAGTGAAGGATACAACTCAATCAAAAGAGCTTTCACAACAACAGACTTCAACCACTCCACAGTTGAACCTTCCACCTCTCAATGTATAGCAACCATCCGTCAGCACTCAGTTAGATAAAGAATGGGAAACATTTAATGATTTGATTAATGTTGAAGGACATAACATACAAACTCCTGTACATAAAACAAAAGGTTTAATCACAGGAATAAGTGGCAATGTCACAGAAACAGAACATATACCCATTACTCCCTCCTCTGAGCTTGTACTTAAAATAGAGGAAATTCCTCCTTTGGATATATTCTATAGTCCACAACATAAATCAGTAGTAAGAAAGCAAAGGAAGAAGAGGAAATTAGAAAGTGTGCTCCCTACTGATGCAGAACAATTAGATGTTTTATGGAAATATCCTACTACGGATCCAACTGAAAATCTTACTAAATTATCTCAGATTACAGGAGCTTATGCCTCCGCAACTATTGACAAAGCATCTGAGGTACGACTATTATTGAATGAAAAAGAAGATCAAAATACAAGTTCTGCAACAACAATTACAACAAGCCCATGTTAACAGTGAAGCACAGATACAATTTGAAAAGTTACAGCAAGAGTTTCAACAAATGCAGATCGGATATCAGAAAAGCTTGGCCGAAAAAGAGAAACAAATACAGATTATGCAAGAGATGCATAAAGATGACCCCAAGCTTACAGAGTTTATCTCAGAGTCTATTTCCTTGAATAATCAACTACTGCAACAACAAGATATATTATGCCAAAAAATTTCACAATGGAACTCTTTTTGTCAAGAAAGTGATAAAATCACTAATCATGTCATAGAATTATGACATGATTATGATTTAACTAATGAAAGAGTTACTAACTATTTAAATTGGAAATAGTCAGAGGAAGGAAAAATAGCAGGAGCACCAATCATCAATAGCGAGTCCTTAAAAAGGTCTACGACGTTGGGATACCAGTTGGAAGAGCGAGAAAAAGCAGGAGAAGCATTCCCCAACAACAAGCAAAAATTAAATTGTGTAAATAGAAAAGAAATTTGCACCAAAATTAATTCAATTTAGAAACTATTCAAGATACCTACCACAAGCACAACCAATTTCAAACGGTGGAAGCAATTTGAAAAAGAAAAGGAAAAATCAATTCAAGGATTGACAAAAAATTAAATTGAGATTATCTGAACATATAAAGAAGTAAAACCACATAGTCAATGCGGGGCATGCTCTGGTACATCAATGGTCTTGCTTTGAAAGGTGCTTAACATTGCCGATTCCATTTTTTAGGACAATTAAAATATGAAGTCGGCCGATATCATCTTCTCAAATCAATGTTGGATGCTTGCAAATTCAAAGATCAGATTCATAAGTAGTTAGTTGTTAATTTTAGTTTTAGATTTAGTGTTAGTTTTAATTATTTTTTGCCTAGAAAAAGGGCGGTCATTTAAACCGAATCCTAAATTTTTGTAATAAACTATAATTAGATTTAGGTAGTAGTATTTAAACCCCTCTCATGCATTTAGAGAGAGGTCCTGAAATTTATCAAAAACTTGTCCTCAGAACATGCACTTCTGCACCCTCATAGGAGGTTTTGATGAATGAATGGAACGAGATTTATTGATATCTATGTCTAATATCTGCTACTGATGTTGCACTTCTGTACTCTCAGTAGATATTGGATTAAGAAGAAATAAGTCAGTATTGCTTCTAGCTCATGAGTAGAAGCAGTTATAAATGGTACTTTTATCTCTTAACTATTTCTGCTTCTGTGTTAAAGTGATATTTATTTTCAGTTATTTATATATTGATGCTTGAATGCTTAAGTTATCATTTGGCACTTTTGTACGGTGATAGCTATTTAGTTATGCTTAGTGTATGGATAGCTTATTATGTGATATGTTTTTCACAACTATTTCATCTAACTTTTTATATGAAGTGGTTTATCTTTATTGAATTCTTTTCTTATAACAGTTGAATGATCTTTATTATCGGTTGTTATTTGAAATCATTTTAGATCGCATAAACAATATTATATCCCGGGTTTAGTTTAGAATTAGATATTTATGTTTAAATTAGAATACAATTTGCATATGATTAGATTAGAAATAGAATTAAGAAAGCATTTCACTTAGGAACCTTTTATAGAAAGGAAATATCTGCATTCTCCAGCACACACAAACATATTGAGAAGCTGGTCCCATCATCCCCGGTCGGACCCACTTTACACCAACGACGGAAAAGGAGTTGCTAACTAAGGTACGCGGACCCGGTGGGTATCCCCCTTGTTGTAGACCCGATTTTCGGGGCTTCAACAAGTTCATACTTATATTCTTTTTATCTTATTTTCTTTTGGTCTTCAGTTATTCTCATACGGACATACCTGTTTTCATTTTTTAATATGGAAAACATTTACGAGAGAAAGCAAATGTATGTACAATATTACAAGACTTAACACTAGCCAATTCAAAATTATGAGTCCCTATTATTATAGGACCCTATGGTGGTAATATTTTCGAGTTTTATAGATATTGTTATTTTGGTTTGGTTGGTGAGATATGTCTAAGGATTGAATTTTGAATTACATTTAGGTACACAAGAGCTTGCTAATTTGTCAATTATACTACTATCCATAAACTATAAAATGGTGTTATTTTTTTTTATTAACTATAAAAATATTTGATATTTATTCATTTTCATGATTAATGATATAGAATTTTTATATTAAATATTTATTCTATATAAACGGCTCTTAACCACATGATTGTATGAAATTATTTTTCACTAAGTCTTGATGGGCGATGATGTCTTGTCTCTTGGAAACCATTATGGTATGGATTTGAACTTCACTGATTATATTAAGTTATTTTTCACTAAGTCATGGTGTGCTAGTGACTTTTCTCTTGGTGACCATTATGGTATGAATATTGGGAGGCTTCTCTCTTGGAAACTTTCATTATGGTATGGCTTTGAATCACATGATTATATTAAGTTATTTTTCACTAAGTCATGATGGGCTAGTGACTTCTCTCTTGGTGACCATTAGTTATGGTGATGAATAATGGGAGAAGGGATATGGAAGGGTGTCTTTTCTACATTTTGGTGGGAAATTCCGACACTTGGTTTAAGGAGCGACTTTAGAGCCAAATGTCGCGGAAATTTCCCCAAATTTTTCCATCCACTTGGCTACCGTCGCTATCCGACGTTTATAGAAAAGTGTCGCAATCAGGCACTCTAGAAAGAGTTTCGCAATGGTGCGATGTTTGGAGAAGGAACGTCGCAATTGCGACACTATGGCCCAAAGCGCCCGCTATTCGACGACTGCCTCAAACGTACGCAAGTGCGACACAATGTCTAAGTGTCGCAATTGCAACGTTTGGAGGCTTACCCGTCGCAATAGACGACGCCTTTTCCGCCATCGGTAGTAACGACACTTATATGCGCGCTACATAAAAATATGAAATTTATTTGTGCGCTACATAAAAATGATTTTTATTGTTTCGTATCCCGTACGCAATAGCTACATTAACGTCCCGATATCACGCGCGCATTCAGCCCTCTCTGCTCTTGGAGAACAAAATTCGCCTCGGCTCTTGACGAGGAGCAACATTTGCCTTCGACATTCGCCCTCAGACTCTTGCAGAGCAACATTCACCCTCAACTCTTGCAAAATGGTAAGTTCTATACTGAGCCCTTCCTCCTATAGTAGGGTTGCTGAATCTATTTGGGTTTTTTGGCAGGTCAATTCCATTTGATTGTGTTGAGTAGTCAGCAGGGTTCTCTCTAGATGTCAAGAATCAAGATTAAATACCCTCTATTATCTTCATCACCCAATACAAGATTTAAATTTTTCGAAAACGCTTATTAATTTGGCAGCCATTATTTCTCCCTGCTTTAAAAACCCTACATTTAAATGAAAACAAGCATTGCATTTCAACTACAAAAATATATTAGTGTTAAAATGTACATGTGTGCTACATTAACGTCTGATATCATGCGCACATTTTCCCTCCGCTCTTGCAGAACAACATTCGCCCTCAGCTCTTGCAGAACAACATTCTCCCTACGGCGTTACGCCACGAGCTCTTGCGGAGACAACATTCGCCCTCATCTCTTGCAAAATGGTAAGTTCTTACTCTGCGAGGAGCGTCCTCATATAGTAGGGTTGACTCTGTTACGGGTTTTTTGGTCAATTCCATTGGATTGTGTTTAGACTATGAGGGTTCTCTCTAGATGTCAGAATCAAGATTCAATACACTCTATTATCTTCATCACCCAATACAGAGATTTAAATTTTTCCCCAAAGAAACACTTATTAAATTGGCGTACATTATTTCTCCCCGCTTTAAAAACCCTACATTTAAATATGAAAACAAGCATTGCATTTTCAACTACAAAAAATCTATTAGTATTCAAATGTACGCATGTGTGCATCACTTGTGTGGGAGTATTCCTTTTCCACTTTCACATTATCCAAGAGATGTGTGTAGTATAGTTCATATTTTTTGTGATTTAGATTATCTTGAAAAAGGCAGTAGAATTATTTCCACATGGAAAAAGAAGGTTTTCCCTTTTTTACTACTGTGAAATGGTACAACAAAGTTCCATTTCTACCCGAAACTCTATGAAACGAGGGAACCAAATAAAGGCCATGTCCTCAATGGGACATCATTTGGCTTTGAAAAATGGCCATTGCATCGTGATTGTTCCTTATATTACATCATTTGAGTAGTTTCTTGGGTCATTTCTTGCGTTTCTTGAGATGTGAAAAACAACCAAAGAAATTGTGAAGATCCTTTCAAAGAATAAATGACCATTTCTCAATCGTATCTCAACTATTTTTTATTTTATTTAGTGGTTGCTTACTTTGAGAGAATTTGAGTACTTTTTATAAGGAATATAACATAAAAACAAAAAATGGGAAGGAATTGATGAGGGGTAGATTACCTTTAGTTGTTGTCAATTAAGAATTGATAATACATGATTCATGTATTACTGTACTAAAAACTAGATTCCTTCACGGAGTTAGGACACGAGTATAGAATCAAAGTTGTAGTTTATAACTTCTTGTATTAGGTTCATCAATCTTGAAATTCAGACATTGTATGTCTTCATTGCTGTCTATGTTTGAATGATTTTCATTATATCGTTACAATAAGAAATTAGGAATTATGATTATTGTTACTTTATGGATCTGTTAAGTTACTTTTAAGTTTGCATGGTTTAGTGTGAAATTGATATCTACATGTGCCCCTAGAAGCCCAGGTGAAGGGAAATTCCAAAGTCTGAGAACCATAGTTTTTAAATATGGTATTGTTTCTTATACCCCAAAAACCCCTCAACATCACTTCTTATTAGTTTTTAAGAAAATAGTGTTGTAAAGAATTTGAGAATTGATATAGCAAAATTTCGCACTTCTCAAGATAAAGTCCTAAAGCTAAAGTGTGATACCATGTGTAATTCAATAGCCCCATTGTCACCTCACCAACCTCTTTTCACTAGAACTAGCTCTCCTCCGAAGCTCAAGGGGGGTTCTACCTAGTAGATGTTAGGGATCTAATGGCCCAACCAAGAGGCTATGACAAGACACCCCTAACTCTCTATGTTTACTACTATCAATTAAAATATTGAACAATAGGGTTAGACATGCATCCTGAAGATAAACATTGCCGAGAGTATTTTTGGGTAATTTCAAAGGAAATTCCCTACAAACACATATAATACAAGGGAATTATAACGTGATTTTTCAAACATTAGAAAATATCAACAAAATCGATTTAAAGGATCATTGAAAGGAAAAAGGTGATGGAAGATAGAAAGTGCCTTACTTAAATGCTCTAAGGATTTTTCAATAGTTGCTCCAAAAGCTTCACTTCAGAGCGCCCTAGAGATCGTCTCCAACAATGCTATACCATCGGCTTCAACAATGTTGCTCCAAGAAATGTCCCTCAGAGTCTTCACAAAAAGTTTACTAGAAGTTGCTCGAACAATATATTCAATAAGGTCTTCATTGTCAACTCGTCTCTTGTTTGGGAATTGCCTGTAATGTGCAATGACATGTTTCCACTGGTATCGAATTCAATGCAAGGCATATTTGAAACTCTAACTATGCATCTTCCCGGTGTCTTATTAGAAATGTATTTCGAGTTTTCATTTTGTGTTTTCAAGTTATATATATGTTTTTCAATTTTTTACATTTATAATTTTATTGCAATGTAGCACGAGCGATCGGGGGCGATGCGGGAACAACCGAGACGGGATGATCGTGAAAGAGGCCGGCGGAAGAACATGTAAAGTGCAGGCATTAATCTATCTTCATGTATTTTAGTTATTTACATAATTGAAATAATATATTAATTTTGTTCAAATATGCACGACACCTAGCCATGGTACGCTGATGATTCCCTCTATGAGGAAGAGCTTTTTTTCATCCCTATCTCCCGAGCGCTCTTGTTGCGAAAAAGGGCACAGAAACAAGGTCGAATTTAATACTTTTGATAGACACGCCTCAAACATACGAAACGAAGAGAGGATCAACAACTTATGAACATTGCAGAAACATATCGAGGTAATAATAAAAATTCAAAAAGGGATATTTTTTTTTGTTCTACACTGCAGATGAATTGGGATAGTTTGATTTTTAGTTTTTCCCATTGACTAAACTAACAAAAAGTTACTTTTTGTATGTAGCGTTTTACTGGCTACTTGCAGAACTCGGTGTTGGTGGTAGTGGGACACAAGGGAGCACAGAGAATTGCCCAACTAACCCTCTCGTACACCTTCTACTCAGCTTAGGGTGCCGACGCCAAAAGCACACACTGCAAGCGGACACCTAAAGCCAACCCACTAGCGAACGTGTTGGCAATGATGAGATTTGATATGGCCAACTACATTATTCTGCAGATTTCACCGGAACCTCACGTGTCGGCTCCCACAGGGGACCATTGTGATGGCACGTTGTTGGTGAACGATGAAGGTGTCCCTATAAAAGAAACACGATACAACTCCCGAGGTAAGAATTTTAATATTTTAACTATTTCATGTACTCTACTCTAAAACATATTTATCATGATTTTTATTTTTAAATTAATGATAATATCTTTTTTTCTGTGTAGGAAACAATGAGTTCTACGAGGTTTTGAAGCCATGCGTTGGTAATTTTTGGCCCCAACCATACGCACGGGGTGGAATTTCCCGAGAATTCCAACTTTGAAAAAAAGAACTTCTAGATTATCTAGAAGCCCTTTTTGGGAGTCGACACATTTGTGATGAATCAACGGTGGCTCGAGTGAGCCGGAAAATATTTGAGAAATATACCGGGGGACTCCTATGGGACACAATTGCAGATTTAACCCTAGATATGAGCGTCCTCTCACGGTTCCGGAGAGTGAGTGGAGAGCACTCATCCATGACTGGAAAGAGAGAAAAAGGAGCAAAAAGAAAGAAGGAAAAATGCCATCTGGACCCGCAAGGTAAAATACTAAATTTAATTCAATAGTTTTAATTTTCTTTATGTCTACAAAATAAAGTGTGCTACGTCATATACGACTTCAATCTTTTGATGCTAGGGTTGCACGACACCTCAAAGGCAACCAAATCTAGGATTGAAAAAAAAGGGGCCATCACAAGCTAGGCCGGGGCGGCTACTTGAAATTAGCGCAGAATTGTAATTAAGTAGCTAAACATCTTATAATGGTATACTTTGTATCGCCTTGCAACGTTTTTGTAATCCTATCAAATATGATTAAAAATACACAAGCATATGTAATGTAGGGTGATGACTTCGGAACGAAACTACAGAGGAAGATAAAAATATCCGCTTTCCATTTCGGCTATCAGAGAAACCGTAGTTGAAACGTCGCAGAAGCTTGGGCGAGGTCCCAAGATCTAGAATGCGATAAGGTAAAACATTAACCTTTCAATATGTTTGTTTCGTCCATAAATTTAATGATCTAACAACTTTGTTTTAAATCGAGAACAACACTACACGACGAGGGAAATAACGGTTTTAGGGAGCAGGATGTAGATGATCCTCACGTGCAACACTGATCATTGTGCAGTAGGGACCCGGGCAGACAATGCTACTATCGAGTGAGGGTCATGACGGTAATTAATTTCCACTTATAATTTTTTCTAATTATACGCTTGATGGTTGTCCTTATAACGTTTTTTGTTTAAATGACGGAAGAGAATGTTTCCCTTGAGGATCTTCACTAGAGAGGAAGACGGAGACAACGAGTCCTTAACGACAACAAGCGGGTGCACCGGGTAAATAATCTCATTGCAATTTTTTTTATTAATATTACGAACTAGTTCAATGATATTTAAAAGCGACAATTAAAAATTTAATATTATATCGTTTTTTGTAGGCGATGCCCCCGTCTTTGGATGAGACCAGGACATCATGACTACGCAACTAGGTCGGCGGCGACAAGCTGGTGCACTAGGTAAATAATCTCATTGCAATTTTTTTATTAATATTACCGAACTAGTTCAATAATATTTAAAAAGCGATAATTAAAATTTAATCATTGCTCTGTTTTTTGTGAGCGATGCCCAGATCCGTACGGATCGAGACCGGAGCATCGTGACTATGCAACTAGAGTCGACGACGACAGGCAGTGCACCGGAGGTAAATAATCTCATTGCAATTTTTTTTTATTAATATTACTGAGACTATGTGATCAATGATATTTAAAAGCCGACAATTAAAATTTAATATTATACTGTTTTTGTAGGCGATGCCCGATCCTTTGGATGAGACCGAGACATATCATGACTACGCAACTAGGTCGATGAGTGCGGGTCGAAAGGCACGAAATAGGAGCAGAGACACGATGATATTGATGATGTAATTAGGAGCTTTAGAAATAGGAAGAAGAAAAAGAAAAAGAAAAAGTTTGATAATGTAAAATATTGTATTATTATAAGACAAACGTTACCATACTTGGAACGTTTTTTACGTTATATAAAAAACTCATTTATCATACTTTTTTTTATGTCAAGCATTAATTGCAATGTTTCCTTGCGTACATTTTGTTGAATTGTTTTTTTATTAGTTATTGAATATTTTTTTTATGCTCATGAAAGTAAAAAATGGAAATAGATTGGGTATTGGGGAATTGAGAGTGATGTGAGGGGGGAGGAGAGGAGAGATTTCATGGAAAGAGACTTTCACCTTCAGCGTGGTTGGCCTGCGTTTAGTAAAGAATAATTTATTGGAGTGATTTAATCTTGGAGCAAACCTCCCTCGATCCGAGGCGATAGCTTAACAAAAAAAGTCAATGTTGACTTGGGTTGCTACTCTTTCGGATCGTGTGAGGCTTGTTCCAAGTTCATGCGACTCCAATATAAATTGTTCTTAAACGAAAAAGGAGCTTATTCGGGTATGTTTTGAAATTTTCAACATATGTTCTAACATTATCATAAGAATGCATCTTAGAGTAAAAATACTACATCAATTACTTGTATTTATTATATAGATAATGATGGATTTTGATTGACTTGGCGAGTGTGAGGTACAAATCCTCTTGCATCATGAGCAATACAACTTGTCAACCGGGGGGTCATGTCCGGGATATTTTTTTTCTTGTCGCGCTTGACTGAGTTCGTAATGTCACATTTTGTAAGTTCCTTTACGGTTCATAATTCAATATTAAGCTTGTTCGTGATTATTATCTAGGTTTTTTGTATGTGTTTTTTCATACTATTTGATTGTAAGAAACTACGCATGTTTCTCTGTTGTTCACTATGATTTCTCCCATTACCACTCCCCGGGATGAATCCGACTTTATTGTTACATAGGTTACTTTATTGTTACTATGATTTCTCCATTTACGATTTCATAGGTTACATCATGTAAAGTTGTCAATCTCGGGTTGGTGATGAGCTTTAGTTCTCCGGATTTGGGGCTTTTATGATATTTTCTCCCTCATGTCATTCCTGCACATCACCTCGTTGGCCGAGCATGCCAATTTTCTTACCACTTGTACCAATTTGCACATGTCCAATCTGCGAGTGGTGCCCACATTTCACCTATTTTTCGGTGAGAGTTTAGGGTTTTCTCTAACATAGCTTCGAAATCCGATTCGATGTACCTGTGAATATTATTGTCACATAATACTCATGTTTTGGATTGATGAGCATGTTACTGAATGGTTGGTTGATTCATAAGAACCACCCATATAGTCATATTGAGATATTTCGGAAGTTTTCTCGGGTTTCCTTTTTTCACCGTTTCTAGTGGGTGGGATGGTGTGGGGTGATCCATCAATCATTGGTGCTCTTGTAGTAGGGAATTTGTTTTTGAGGGATATAAAGGAGCATTTGATGTGAGAAATGTCCCATTGGATGCATTCATAGATGGGCACGAGAGGTCAAGAATTTAAATTAAAAATACTACAACCTCTAGCATAGCAACTTTGTGAAGGCCACGAGAGACATTGGTTAAAGATTGTTTTGTGTCTTTGGCCTTAATATAGTCGCTGATTTCTTTCTATTATCTTAATGCAAATATATATGTAGTCCGGTCTCATTAAAATGAGGATTGTGGTTGTATTTCTCTTTGGTTGTTTCTCTCTTAATGCTCCAGAAGTTGCCAAAAGTTGCGATAGTTGTTTAGTTTGCACATTCTTTACAACTTAAAAAGTGGTTTAGCAATGGGAGTCTCATGTTTTTTAAGGTTCATACTAATATGAAGATCTTATGATTCTATATTGACATAAGAGAAGATGGCCTACGCACAGGCGTGTACAACAATTGCCACATCTACCTCATTGGGTAACAATGGAAAGGGGGAAGAAGTTGGGTGCAATGTTTGATAATTATGGCGAGACAATTGTCTTCTCTTTCAATTTTTTCACCCATTTCCTTTAATCGCTCAAGCGAGAAGGGACTCTAAGATTACGTGATAGAAGGTAGTTAATACAAGAGCTATGGAAAAGAAGTTGTACTTCAACAAGGATGGCTCATTGACAAAAAAAATTGTAGGTTAGAGAAAAAATTATGTTTAAGGAAGGTCACTGCCACGTGAAACTTCGCTGCCGGTGGATCTTTCCCTTGTCCACTTATATTCGATTTTAATGTGTTATTTTAATTTTTCATGGAGGGGGTTGTTTTGGCACTTGTAGTGCGGCATTCAATTGCACCACTTCTTGAAAGCATTGTCAATTTGTCTTGCGGGCGGTGTGAACAAACAACGTCTTGTTGGAGTCACCCTTGGGCGAGGAATAAAATGTTGTCTTGGAAGAGAAAGCATGGTTCTCAGAAAATAGTTAATGATGGTGTGATGGCATGTAAGGAGGTAATTTGTAGATGTGTGCTCTGGTTTTCTTTTTAACGTTGTATTAGTTCCCCCTCTTAAATGTCTTAGATTTGGTAGGCATAATTTGAAAACTCAAAAGGTGAAAGGAAACATATTTGTTACCCGGTGGTCTACTTGGCCTATGGACTAGCCACGTGGAAGTAATGCATAAAGCTTTTTCACAACAATAAAAGGAAAGGGTTATGGTGAGTCAAATTTTATTGTTATTGTAGGTGTAATGAAATGTATCTCAATGGTATGGTTTTGGCCTTTTTTATTGGTTGAATTAGGACCGAGTTGAAAATATTGGGGCCAGAGTGATAGTTTTTCCTTTTTCTTTGATGGTTTTGGGTTGTATCTAATTGAATTAGTTGCCTAAGGTATTTTTGGTTGCAAACTCCTTTTCATTTTTCATACAGTATTGGCCTTATGGAATACATTTGATTGTGTGGTCTTGTTAGATCTACAACATTTGTAGTTGTTTAGTCTTATGGCCGAGGTGCACTTTTATTATGGAAATAGTTGATGCAATATTGTCATTTAATCCTTACTGCAAGGTAGCATGTTGAGAAGTTTCTTGTGAAAATTTTGGTATTAAAAATGACACTTGATCCTATATAGCATCATGCACTTGACTTCAAAATTCATATTCAAAGTGTGCTAGACAATTCTTGCAAAATTTCAAATATTTATGCTGTTTTAAACCATTATCTTTTTCATGTATTGGATGTTGAAAATGTGAAAAAGACTTTGGTATGAAACCAACTGGTGAATAATTTCCAGAAAAACAACCACTTCCAAGACATGATTTAGAAGTAGAACATATGTACTTATGAAGCATAGAAAGATATCCTTGGTGCATTGTCAATGTTTGGCTAGGGTTATTTTTGGAGAAAATAACTCCTTATTCCTAGAATAGTGATCTTCAATACAAGTAAATGCTAGAGAAGAGAGATCATCGTGTGACGCAACAAAACTGAAATTGGACCCCTAAGGAGAGTTGGTGTGTCTACAATCGCTCTTTCAGCATTTTCCCTTGGTTTACCCTGTTCTTTTCCTCCAGCCTGAGTCTTAATTGACTTCTTCTTTCTTCGGGTTTATTTATCAAATTCGTAGAAGTTCGTAGAATTTGATAAATAAATACTATCCACAATGGTTGGATTTTAATTTATATTCCCAACTTTATATTATCTCCAAGCCTTATAACCAATGTTTAACTTTCAACACTTTGTATTTATACTCCACATTTATTTTTAAATAAATAACTTGTAATGAAATTTCGGCTCTATATTTCACCACCCAGCCTTACAACAATCACGCTCCAGACTTATGCTAATTATTCGCCAATCGTTTAATTAAACAATTTCATTATACTCCGGCCCCACCTATATATATCAATAACCAATCAAACACTCGTATCGTACCTGGCTATCCTCCGCACACCTTAGTTAACCTCCTGGCAAGTTCAACGTGCGACCACCGTCCGATGGCCCTTCTCCAAATCAACGACTCTTGGCAATTTCGCTCGGCTTCCAACGTCGGGCTTTAACGTGCGATGGCGTGGGTTAAACGGTTGTTTTCCAGGGTCACTTCGCCACGTGTCGCATTCCCTATGGAATCGCTCGTGAATAGGAAATACCACCTACTCCGCAAAAGCGGTGCGATATGGGCAACCCGCTTTTGTGATTCCGCTCGTGGTTTTGGTAGAGGGCTTGACCACGGGTGCATGTCTGGTTCCGCTATCCTTTTTTTTGTTAACTCATGTCCAATCCTCAGGTCAGGTTCCGAAAGCACAACAATTTTGTCTCTTTATTAAGCGGGATTTTTATATTTGAACAGTGTTCACGACCCCGGTTCTCTACACAGACCTCGCCTTCGGGTGGGGTGAGTTCACAGGGTTATCCAACAATTTACGGGAATTCAAAGACAAAATAATGGAATTATCAGTACCCAATCGCCTCACAGTTAAACAATTCTTCACAATTAGCAGTTCGAGATAATTCAATGGCAACTAAGCTTGGAAATCATTTAATTGGAAACAATTTTTCACACACAGAGGTTTATTGCAGAAATCCCCTCTCTACTCTCCTCTTCCCTCTCTACTTTTATTCATCCGAGGAATTACAATTTATATACATAAAATATGGCTCTTCGGTTCCTCTGAGAGGACCGTTCTAGAAATCAAAAGGTCTAATTATAATAATTCAACTAACTGAAACTGTTCGACTCCTACAACTCTAACTAGTCTAAGTAATACCGTCAGCTGAGGTATTGACACCTAGCTGTTACAACTCAAATGTTTTCGAACCCTCCTAGCCACAACATGTGGACAAAACCTCCTACATTGCTGGCTAGTGCCTAATGCCCCTACATCATCGTGTGACATAAACCTATTAACAAAAGTGAACAGGGAATGATTATTAATTATGGCATACTAAGTTGTCAATGATTTTGACTATTTGTCTTTAACATGTAGAAATGTTAAATTTCAAACTTACATCATCATGGTTTGGCATCATGAGCTTGACTAATTGTCCACCATGCTTATAATTTCATTGTTTTATTCATATCTATAAAAAACGTTTCAAATAATAATAATAAAGTTCTATAAGAAAAATCCAGACCTCCATGCTGCTACTCCTTGTGAGACAAAGTAAAAATTGCATTACACAATCTGACACATAATAATCTCCTATATCCCGGTGGTATGTATCCAAACTCTTATAATAGTGTCTTCAAGACTTATGTTGACATTGCCAATGAGATAATTAAGCAATGAAAGATGGAGCCTTCTTCATTGTTGTACATGTAACAGTCTTTTATTAATATAAAGATTGATGGTTTTGTCTTTCTGAAAATGAAATGTAAAAATAATTTATTGTGGTCAATTGAAAAGTTTTTTTTTTTAAGCTTTTCATTATGGAAGGGCGACATAGATATATGCCCTTCTAATTGAAATTTGTCAAATTTGATCACTGTGTGGGACCTTAAAAAACAATAAAACTATTATGCTGCACATTATATAAAACATATAACAAAACCTTTGTCAAAACTTCAAACAAACCCTTTAGCCGTGGGTATTTCATCACGAATTGATCATTTTACCATGTACCTTATTCTAGAGGAATATTCTTCCACTTGATTAGGTACTTCATAATGGTGATATGTCAAAGAGATACAGAATGTTTATCTATAACTTTTTGTGGTTCAAGAATCAACTTTCATTCTTCATCTAATTTTGGAAGTTCTATTTACATTGGCATATTTTTTTCCAAAACCTTTTTTAGGCAAGATACATGAAAAACCTTATGAATGCAAGAAGAAGGAAAATATAACTTCTATACCACTTGTGCAATCCTATGAATAATTATTTAGGGCCATAACAGTTTTGCAATGTGAAAAAAGTTGGAAAAAAGTCCTGAATTTTTGAAAAAATCCCGAATTTTTCCCGGAGCCGACTTTATTGGTCGAATTTTTGCCGACTTTTTCGAAAAAATCTTGAGTGAGGTAGTTTCTTTAATTTTTTTTTTTTTTTTTTTTGAAAAAATCAGGATTTTTTCCAAAAATGAATATTTTTGTATTTTTTTAGTTTTGCCGACTTTTTCAAATAACTCCCAACTTTATCGATTATTTCAACTTTTGGACCCTTGCCGATTTAATCCCGACTTCGAATTTTTCCACATTGCATTTTTGAGCTAATTCTTTATTCTTCTTTTTCTTGAATGAAGATTGCTTATAATGCTATAATTTAAAAAATGCCCAATTACCCTCCTCAAATTATCTTTCACTTCAGTGTTGTTCCCCTTGTTGTTTTATCATGTTTCATGTCATTTGAAGGTTTTCCATAATAGTTTTCAAATTTTCTTTAGTATTTTCCATATGTGACTCTGTTTCCTATACTTTGGACTTATCTTGCAAAAAGTATGAGATACTAGGAGTTGGATATCCATCAAGGGCCTTAAATGGGGAAATTTTAGTAGATGTGTGATAGGTAGTATGATAGTATCATATTACCATTCTTCCTTGAGGAACCCACTTCATCCATTAAGATTACTTTTCTAAAGAGTAACATTGTAGATAACCTTAAAAACATTTGTTAACTATTTTTGTTTGACCATTTGATTGTGTTTGATATGTAGAACTCGTGGCAGCTAGTGTTTCTCCACTCATATTAAATAATTATTTCCAAAATTTTCTTATTACTATTACTTTAGGAAAACCATGAAGACTATGAATTTCTTTCATGGACACTTCTGCCACTCGGCTTTTTGTTTATGTACTTTGAGCTCTACAAAAAAAATCTACAAAATTTGTCTATATAAATGACCACAAAAATGTAATACTTACCTTTATATTTTAGTAACCCTGTAATAAATTCTATTGATATATCTTCTAGTATTTTAATATGTATGTGGAATGGTTGAAGTAACCCTAGAGATTTTACTATCTCTCTTTTATTTATTATGCAAACCTGACCTTCTCTTACAAAATTTTGAATAGCATTCTTCATTCCTTCCAAAAATATATTTTTTGATCCTTTGAGATGTTTTAAGGAACCCTGCGTCCTACCATCAAAGAGACATGGGACTCCCTTAATATTTGTTTATTCAAATATGCTTGCGTGCATAAAAATATTCTACATTTGCACCAAAGTATATCTCTCTTTCTCTCCCAATGCTCCATAGAGTTCATCCCATCCTTTATAAATTTTAGTTTTTGTTTAGTACTATTGTCATTTTTCCATTATGGCAAGCTTCTTCTAGCCATCTAGGAATAGAAAATGTAATTGGATATAAATTTGAGGTCTCTTCTATTTTAGAAAGAGCATCATGTACTAAATTTTCCTTACCCTTTTTGCAGATTATCTCAAAATTAAAACTTTGCATTTTTTCTCCTCATTTTTGTTAATATTCCAATGAAATCCATAGCTTCAAAAAATACTTTATGCTATCATGGTATATCTTGACTTTAAAGTACCTCCTAGTGATATACTATCCCCATTTTTTATTGCATGTAATATTGCTTCCATTTATTTTTCATACGTAGATTTCACCAAATATTTTCTTTAAATTCCTTGCTTTTAAAAGCCAATGATATCCCTTATTGTGTTAATGTTACGTAAATTCCTTGTCCTAGTGCCTCACACTCTACTATGAATGTTTTACCAAAAGTAGGTGCAACCGATGTTGGTGTGGAAGACATGGCATCCATTAAAAGAGAGAATGCCAAAGTAGCCTCATCATTCCATATAAATGATATTTTCTTCAAGAGATATGTGAGTGGACTTGAAATGCACGCATAATTCTTAACAAATGATCAATAATATCATGTAAGTCTAAAAAATCTTCTAAGAACCTTGATTTTCTTAGGAATAGGTCATTTTGTAATAGCTTGCATATTTTGAGGCTCCAACTTCACTCCTTCCTTTAAAATAATATGAACCAAATACTTGAATTCTTATTTCCCAAAAGCACATTTGGATATTTTTACATAAAAATGATTGTTCTCAATAATTTATATAACTTTTCCACATGTTTACTAGTGTGGTATTCCCATGATTTATTATAAATATGTGTATTATCAAAGAAAACCAACACAAATTTTATAAGATGGGATCAAACAAAATTGTTCTTAAGTCGAGCTTGTCGGACTTCAAACGGCGATAAACCATAATTCAAACCAAATTCACATTCCAAAAGAGCCTGCTGACGTCGGCCAATTTTGTGACACGAAAACCAAATGAATTCCGCCCTAATCTTTTTCGGGTCCGAAGTTGGGCTGGCGTATGGAGGGAGAGTTGTGACACGAATTTCTTATCAAATTTTCCCTAATATTTTTCGGGTCCAGATTTCCACTGCGCAAGCGGCCCAAACAAATATCCGCTCCAATCAATTTCTTCCACGTGTCCTCAATCATAACTTGCCCTGCTCCTAGCTGCGGGTGCATTCGATGGCATTTAAGGCGATGGGACATGGATGTGGCGATTTCATATCAATCGCATTAAGTTTTAACGCTGTTCAATTAAGTTCCAAGGTTTTCACATCTAATCGCATTAAGTTTTAACACTGTTCAAGATCGGACCTCCACTCTTGTTAGCGATTCCGCATGCTCCAATATGATCCGGCCTTCGGCTCTCATTAATGATCAGAGATTAATTATGACGGGCGTCCTTCGATTGCATTGCAGTCGGGTCGATAAAATGGCATTTTGCTATGGTTTTTCAGATGAGCTGGTTGCTGGGTTACACTGCCTGCTCACTGTGACGAGAAGGAGAAGTGGCCAGCTGAACTGCTGCTTAGACCTTGCTGCATATCTGCATTTCTCTCGGTCTGGTCCTTGTCTGTCTTCCTCTGTTTCTTGGAATTATGCTTCTCCGTCTCCTCTTGTGCCCACTGCTAGTGAGACTGCATCCATGCCTCGCGTGCGTCAAAGGATGCGTTGCCGCAGGGGGAGCACTAGAGGTCAACCCTTGCGCGCTCCCTCCAGCCCCTCAACCGAGTTGTCTTCCGGCCAGTCCAGTGATTATTACGCAGGTTGCTATCCAAATACTAGGAGTGGGCGGGGTCGGGTTGTAGGATCTGGCCACCGTATGGATTCCCCTGCTCCTCGTTTCCCCACCGCTAGTTCACCTTCTCCCATGACGCGCACTGCGCAATTTTCCTTTAATTTCTCTCTCAACCGCCCACGAATTACAGCTTCAGTCACTGTGGTTTTCCGCGAGGAGGCCCAAACGGAGGAAGAATGCACCCGTCCGGCGGGTCTGAGCTCGGAAAAAGTCGGCCAGCATTCGGGCCTTCAGGAGGGGAGCCGTGGCATGAATGTGGAGGTAGCACCTAGCGATCCTGGACCTTCCGAAGGATGGTGCCGAATCGTCGAGGAGCCGGAGGAGTAGTTTGGTTAATTTTTTTTTCTTGCTTCGCGGCCTACTTAATTGGGCTGCTTTTAGATTATTTTATTGTGCTGGACTTTTGTAATATTTTTGAATTCTGTAAATTAAACGTTCAAGACTGGTTTCCCCATATGAGGGCAGTCTTCTTAATTTTTTGATTTTTTGATGACAAATTTGCCATGATTCTGGGCAATGATTTTGAATTCTGTGTAATTTTATTCCCACTGTTAATAGATTAACTTTACTTAGAAAAAAAAATGTTGCCCTGTTTCTATTTTAAACCTGTTTTTTGAAATACAGAGCCATGTTTATATGGTCTACGTATTATACTCTTTCTCTGTATATCTAAGAAAACCTTTTTTCTATGAACAGGGTGGATGCTGTAGCAGGCTACTAATGGAAACAAGCGAGCCTAAACCTTACATCTCGGATGCAACAGATGGTTACCAATTTTGGAATCAAGCGAGCCTGATCATACAATCGAGCCTGGGTTTCTGCAGATGGTTATCACACTCCTCACATGATTAGCGTTTTTCTCTGTTCAAGGATTTTGGGTACTTTAATTTGTATTTGGAACAATGGACGTCGGTACTCTATCTATTACTTTACTATTCTACATACTGCTATTTCACTTTCTTATAAATGCCTCGGGCATATTTGGATGCTTTCTCATATTTGTCGATAATCTCCATGTGGACCGTTACTGGGTTTTATATCATGTCCCTATATGTGACATGGGGTATTTTTCTATCATTGTCTGGGGTGGGACTTCCACTTTTCTGGATGGATATTTGGGTTCCAATCTTCAGATGTGAAAATGTAATGACTTCATGGACTGCTTTACTTCATATAATATATTCAAAACAACGTTTTTTCTCTTGTGAAAAAAAAATGATTAATGTTTATCACTCTGCCTTCAAAACTAGCGATGCTGGTCTATGTTGCTGGTTTATTGATATGGTCCGATGGTCTTTTTATATTTTGGACATATCACACTCCTCACATGATTAGCGTTTTTCTCTGTTCAAGGATTTTGGGTACTTTAATTTGTATTTGGAACAATGGACGTCGGTACTCTATCTGTTGCTTTACTATTCTACATACTGCCATTTCACTTTCTTATAGATGCCTCGGGCATATTTGGATGCTTTCTCAGATTGTCGATAATCTCCATGTGGACCGTTACTGGGTTTTATATCAAGTCCCCGTATGTGACATGGGGTATTTTTCTATCACTGTCTGGGGTGGGACTTCCACTTTTCTGGATGGATATTTGGGTTCCAATCTTCAGATGTGAAAATGTAATGACTTCATGGACTGTTTTACTTCATATAATATATTCAAAACAACGTTTTTTCTCTTGTGAAAAAAAAATGATTAATGTTTATCACTGTGCCTTCAAAACTAGCGATGCTGGTCTATGTTGCTGGTTTATTGATATGGTCTCATGGTCTTTTTATATTTTGGACATATCACACTCCTCACATGATTAGCGTTTTTCTCTGTTCAAAGATTTTGGGTACTTTAATTTGTATTTGGAACAATGGACGTCGGTACTCTATCTGTTGCTTTACTATTCTACATACTGCTATTTCACTTTCTTATAGATGCCTCGTGCATATTTGGATGCTTTCTCAGATTGTCGATAATCTCCATGTGGACCGTTACTGGGTTTTATATCAAGTCCCTGTATGTGACATGGCGTATTTTTCTATCACTGTCTGGGGTGGGACTTCCACTTTTCTGGATGGATATTTGGGTTCCAATCTTCAGATGTGAAAATGTAATGACTTCATGGACTGTTTTACTTCATATTATATATTCAAAACAACGTTTTTTCTCTTGTGAAAAAAAAATGATTAATGTTTATCACTCTGCCTTCAAAACTAGCGATGCTGGTCTATGTTGCTGGTTTATTGATATGGTCTGATGGTCTTTTTATATTTTGGACATATCACACTCCTCACATGATTAACGTTTTTCTCTTTTCAAGGATTTTGGGTACTTTAATTTGTATTTGGAACAATGGACGTCGGTACGTACTCTATCTGTTGCTTTACTATTCTACATACTGCTATTTCACTTTCTTATAGATGCCTCGGGCATATTTGGATGCTTTCTCAGATTGTCGATAATCTCCATGTGGACCGTTACTGGGTTTTATATCATGTCCCTCTATATGACATGGGGTATTTTTCTATCATTTTCTGGGGTGGGACTTCCACTTTTCTGGATGGGTATTTGGGTTCCAATCTTCAGATGTGAAAATGTAATGACTTCATGGACTCTTTTACTTCATATAATATATTCAAAACAATGTTTTTTCTCTTTTAAAGTTTCATTTTCTTTTTTTAAATTGAACCTACTGTCACTATACTGACGCCTTGTAAGCATCGGAATTGCGACAGATTAGAAACGTCGAAAAAGCGACAAGATAAAAACGTCAGACCACATTTCGTCGGAATTGCGACAGTTTACAAACGTCGAAAGAGCGACATCCAAAACGTCGGACCACATTTTGTCGGAATTGTGACAGTTTACAACCTTCGGAAGAGCGACATCCAAAATGTCGGACCACATTGCGTCAGAATTGGGACAGTTTACAAACGTCGGAAGAGCGACATTCAAAATGTCAGACCACATTTCGTCGTAATTGTGACAGTTTACAAACGTCGGAAGAGCGAAGTTCAAAATGTCGGACCACATTGCGAAACGTCGAAAGAGTGACGCTTGTTTGGAAGCGACGGAAAAAGTGTCGATAGTGCGACACTTTTTAATTGCGTCGGAACTGCGACGGTATGGTAAACCATGTTTTTCCCGCCCTCGAACTGTCACTCTTGTGACGACTATGTGTCGAAATAGCGACGAATTGGCCGTCGAAATTTCCGCCAAATTTTCTAGTGTGTCTTCCTCCCTTTCTTCCTCTTCGCTTGGTAAAAGTCTTGACGCTAGTAACCAGGTGACTAAGAAGAAGAGGAAAGGGAAGAAGAAGAAGAAAAAGCAAGATAAGAAAGAATTCAACCAACCAACCATGGCTACAAGTGTTAGTAATGTTAAGAAAACCTCCAACATGCATCTTAAACCCAAATTCCCTTGAAATATTTGTAAGGGTGACCATTTCCTTATCAATTGTCCTGGTATTCCAAAGGTCTTGGAAATATGGTCAAAAAAATCTCATCAACTTTATGTTGATCCATCAACCAGTGATAGTCAGGTTCCTAGGAAAAAGGGTAAAGTTAGGTTTCCTTGTACGTTATGCAAAGGGAGTCATCAAATTCACATTTGCCCTCACATGGATGAAGCCTCAAAATTGTTGGAAAACCTTACTGTTCCAGAGCAAGAACTTCCAACTGGTTACCGTAAAATTTCTTCCAACCTACCGTCAACTGACGGAGGGATTGATCTAATTCCAAGTACATTCGATCCCACTCTTCCATTGAAGAGTGAAACTCATATCACTCAGGTTGATGATCCATTAGTTGATCAAGTGGTAGATTCGATTTCACATTCGGTCGATCCCACTCTCCCTGAAGAGAGTGAACTTCATACCGCTCCGGTTCTTCTTGTTACATTAGATTCTTCTATGCCAGGGGGCATTTCACTTGTTTCTACAGAACCCCCTCCAAGTACAGAGGTCTTTTCCTTTGATTGGAATAGACTGACAGAACCTCGTCTTCCTTTTTCCATCCCTTTCCAAATAATTGTGCAGGCTTTTCATAAGAATATATGCCGCACACATGTAGATGAAGGTGCTTTTGTTAGTATTTTATCCTCAACTACTTGGAAAGCTTTGGGTTCCCCTCAGCTTGTGCCTATTACGCAGAATATGAAAGCTTTTAACAGAACCATTAGTGAACCTTTAGGGATCCTTCTTAATTTTTCTATTACTTTGGAAGGAAAAATTGTCTGTATTGATCTTATGGTAGTTCGAGGCCCCTTGGATTTCAATTTACTCCTTGGGCGAGACTATGTTTATGCAATGAAAGTTGTCGTATCAACACTCTTTCACGTGATGTCTTTCCCTCAAAATGGAAACATTGTGACTGTTAACCAGCTTTCATTCCCTAGTCTTAATTCGACTACCAATAATCTGACACCCCTAAATATTATTGATACTAAAGTGGTATCTACCCCGCTGCAGATTAATTATGTGGCAACCAGTCCCTTGTTTTCAGTTACCGATGCAATCGAGCCTCTCACTATTTGCTCAACTTCCTTTGACTTAGATCCAGTAATTGAAATGGAAAAATCTATGTGATTATTTTAACGTGATGTTCCTATCCCTTTTGAGTCCCTTGACATGTGTTCCTTTCAGAGAATTGTTCTTCCATCAGATGAAGACCTCTTGGAAGCCATGATCAAGTCACCATGAGGATGGTTCTTTTCCTATGTCAACCTCGTTAAAAAATGAAACAGACCCATGAGGATAGTTCCTTTTACTGTGTCAACCTCGCTAAAAAATGAAACAGGTCACCATGAGGATAGTTCCTTTTACTGTGTCAACCTCATTAAAAAATGAATCAGTTAGTCGAGAGCATAGTTCCTTTTCTTGTATCAAGCTCGTTAAAAAAAAAATGAAACAAGCTTCCAAGAGGAAAGTTCCTTTCCTGTGTCAACCTCATTAAAAAATGAAACAAATTCTTATGAGGATAGTTCCTTTTACTGTGTTAACCTTGTTAAAAACTGAATTAGTTGGTCAGAGGATAGTTCCTGTTACTGAGTCAACCTCGTTAAAAAATGAATCAGGTATGAGGACAAGTCTTTTCCTATGTCAACCTCATTAAAAAATGAATCAGTAGGTAGATTGTAGAGAGTAGACTAATAGATTAGAAATAAGTAGTTTCTGAGGATGGTTCCTGTTACTGAGTCAACCTCGTAAAAAAATGAATCAGGTATGAGGAAAGTTCCTTTTACTGTATCAACCTCGTTAAAAATGAATCAGTGGATCAAGAGGAAAGTTCTTTTTACTGTGTCAACCTTGTTAAAAAATGAATCAGTGGGCCATGAGGACATTTATTTTCCTGTTTCAACCTCATTAAAAAATGAATCAGTAGGTTATATAGGTAGATTGTAGAGAGTAGATTTGAGGAAAGTTCTTTTACTGTGTCAACCTCGTTAAAAAATGAAACATGTAGGTGAGGATAGTTTTTGTTACTATGTCAACCTCGTTAAAAAAATGAAACACGTTGCCATGAGCATAGTTCTTTTCCTATGTCAAGCTCGTTAAAAAATGAAACAAATCCTTCCCTAATTGAGTCGAGTCTTTGACTAGATCTCATAAATGTTAAGTCGTATATTTAGGTTAGTTATTTCAGTTTTTGCATATATTTCTTACAGTTTTAGGTCGGGTCTTTCATATGATCTCGTAAATGAACCTTCATTCCATCCAACTATTAATTACCAGTAGTCTATTTAGTTGAATGAAATGAAGCTGGGGGGGCATGTGCTCTAGCAGTTACACTTGGGGGGCATTAAAAACTTATCTCAAGCATGATTTTTCCTACGTTTCAAGCTTGTGTAAAAATGAAAAAAACCCTTTTTCAAGCACAGTTTTCCTAGGTTTCAAGCTTGTGTAAAAATGAAACCACTCTGAAGCATATTTTTCCTACATTTCAAGCTTGTATAAAAATGAAACCTATCTTGAGTCGATTTCGGTTATTATTTACAAGACTCATTAAACTCATGAAAATCCCGAGATTATTTTTCTATCTTTCATTCTCGTAAAACACATGAAAATGTCGATTTCTTTTCGTCTTTTCCTGCTCGTTAATTAAATTGAAAGTCATCCATGAGTACATTTTTATCCCTTTTTCGAACTCGTTTTTAACTTACGAAAAAGTGAAAACCATGAGTACAATTTTATCCCTTTTTCGAACTCGTTAAAACTTACGAAAAAGCGAAACCATGGAGAACTCTTTTAAGCCCTTTTTAGACTCTCTAAAAATGAAAATATTTCTAAGTACTTGACTATTCGAACTCGTTAAAGGAAATGAACGGTCATCCCTTTAGTATAAGTTTACCCCTTTTCCGGACTGAAATGGGCTATTTACGAAAAAGGTATACGTTGACTAATCATGGTCAATAGAGTTCTCTCTTGCATTATTTTATCCTTTTTCGGGCCTGAGAGACTAATTTTACAAAAAATTACACGCATGGAGTTTTCTTAAGTTTTTTCTTCTGACTCCTTAAAAATGAAAACACTGAGTTTCTCCTATACTAGACTCGTTAAAATTTAACAGTAAAGGACCTGTCGATTACAAACAGGAATGGACCACTCCTTCTTAGGGTTTGATTTTAAACTAAGTTTGACTCATCCAAAGGATGAGCTTATAAACAATCAAATGTTATCCTCCTCAAGCTTGTCAAAAATAAAGAGGTACTTGCCAGAAATGGTGGGGGAAAAGAGAGAAAACAGATTCATTTGTTACACTTTGATTTTTAAAAGCATTACACCACTCTTGAACATGACACTTTTTGTTACACTTCTACCTGGGTTGGGAAATCCTTTGCCTATCAGTTAATCAAACCACATTGAAGGTCTTCAGTCAGTTTCTGGGTATTAGCTTAGGGAAACTATCACGAAACCATATGCAATGTCGTTATGTGTTCAAGAGGACAGTCAAACAAACCATTCATCTGCAAACATTTGACTCCATTCATGTTGACCATCCCTGAGTCAGTCCTTGCAAAGAATTTCTTCAAAACGTGATCTATGGTTTCGTGTCATGAGCTTGCTGATGACAGATCACTTTCTATCGACGACAGCTCATCATCTAGGAAGTTGATCTAGAATCCGTCAGTACCTTGAAATCTGCATGCCTTAATGGCAGATTTCTCGCCTTCGACGATAGGTTGCATCATTGACCTTCGATCGAACGATTCCATGAAATGTTCGACTTCAGATCACTAATTCACATTTCATGGATTGTACTGAGTAATTTGAGTGCCATTGTCATTATTGTTGGTTTCTCTCACACTTGTTAACAGTTCACATCATTGACTGGTAATCAAGTGGTTTCTACCATGTTCAACTTCAACACATTTAATCACATGGATATAATCGTACTAGTTCGGGAAGCAGAAATCAAGACCCTGGATCTAGTTTCCACCATCCAGGCTGCGAGGAGTTTTACTATTCATTATGTAGTAGACTATTCATTACAGATGGTTGCACCCATGCTGTGTCTACACTATTGGTGTAATATTAAAATCATTTCTGTATCAAAACAAGTTTAGCTAGTTTTTGATCTGAGTATGAGAATGCCTACCTCAGCGCTGATATGTGTGTGTGTGTGTGTGTGTGTGTGTGTGTGTGTGTGTGTTGCATTGAATGTTTTTACAGGGTTCCGACTAGGGTGTCCATAGGCTAATCCTTGAAATGATAAAGCACATTACTCTTCAAATACTCTCAGACTTCGCACTTTAGGGGGGAATTTGTTACACTAAAAATTTTCACCATGACATTTTAGTACTCCCTTAGAAGTCCACAACATCAAAGTTCCTAAATTCAAGCCTTGAAATTGAAAGAAAAGCTCATAAAAGTCTTAAAAACACTTGTACCGCACTTTCTCTTAGTATTTCCTGTGGTCCCGCACCTTTTGGCTATAAATCGTGCATAGCCAAACGCACTTTCTATTTATTAAGGGTGCAGACCCCTATAAAAGGTAAATAAAAGGTGCAAGTAAAATCTAGAAGCTCAGTTTGAGTCATTTTTGGAAGCTTCTAGAAACATTCCTACGATCAAAAGTCCACTCTTTTTAGGTTCATGTATCCCATCCATTAAGGAGCTAACCCCTTGATGTAAGGAACTAATCCCTTTGAAGGAGGATTCTATCCCTTTTTTTTTGGAGCTATAACCTCCTCTCTTTCACTATAAAAAGAATCCATAGTGCAGCTTCAGGGGTTACAATTGATGACTTGAAATTTTTTGTATTATTGGAGTCGAAGTGCTGTTGAAACTCAGACCCTTTTAGCTGAGATTTTATGTGGGAAAGATTACATACTTGTATGTATCTCGGTTGGAAGAGTTCAAGGCTTGTTAGAGTAAAGGAAATGCCTATTCCGGACCCCAAGAAGGCATGTATGACATCAAGTCAGACATGGTTGTAAGGCTCTTCTTATTTAATTTAATACAAATAAGTCTGGTTTTCTCAATAAGCTGTCAATTGATTGGTTTATTTTATGGATTCCTTGATCACCATAATAGATATTATTTATGAATATATGCTATGCAAGTGTTATTTTATGTTTTCTTGTTTGTGATTGTAGATCTTCGAAGGCAACTCTTTCGGGCGACTGAAGGACTACTACTACAAACAAGCGTTTGATCAAAGGTAGGATCGTTAAGCCTTTATAGCATTTAATTATTAATCGCGATATATCTAGAGAAAGATAGATTTCATTGTCTATTTGTTGTTAGCTGTCCGTAGGACACTTGGGAGGTCTGTCTTGTCTACAAGAACAACTTATCCATCTAACAGGGGTATATATACATGTAAAACCCCATATTTAGAAATAGGATATCCAAACATGCATGGGATGCCATCTCGCCCTGGGTTACATCGGAGAGCTCAATCTCAACCCAAAACCGCATAGGGTTATCTCAACCCATCCTACTGATATTCCCATCAATGATCCTAAATAGTCATGTGGTAGAACACCTGCATCATAAACAAATTGGGTTGTGCACCCCAAGCACACTCTCAACTTGTTGGCCAAACGAGGAGCAGTATTCCTGACAAGCCCAGCTTGTGGGTATGATTCCAACTAGGGTATACTCTACAATACCAGACAAGGGAGTAGCATTCTCCGACCTTATGAAGATAGGGGAGCAATATCTCTAACCCTATGGGTAATATATAGGATTCATACCCTATTTTCCAGAGTTCCCTCAATCCTAGGAGTCTTCTATCTCAATTCCTCATCCTTGGAGTTGAGTCAACGAGAAAGATTTGGCTCAGTGTCCCCAATCCGTGCTTCTCTCATCATACTCAAATATAGTATCTTCTTGTCTCAATAGAAGTTGATTCTTGTTCATACAGGACACCAAATAAAATATTATGTTAGAACATAAATAATCATATAAAATCACAAAGGGATACCATAATCATCCTCCGTGTCAAAAAGGTGTAAATCACAAGCCTAAGCTTCTCTTAAACGGTTGCATTGTCTCAATGAATGGAGAAATATCGGTCCCAACTAGATATATATATATATTGGATTCTCTGTCATCACAGTGTATCCATGTATTATCCATATCATGATTAGACAAATCTCCAAGGAGCTTCTACAACCTTCCTCACAGCTAGCCATGCCAGCAATGTTGTATCCAACCTCGGTCATGCTATGGAACTTACATCCAATATATCATGGAAATTATCATATTAAGGAAGCATCCAAATTTTCTCATCAATAATAATCCTAAACATCATCAGTAAATTCAAGCAACTACATATCATAGGAGAAATATCTCAGCCTTTAAGAGTATAACATTGCATGCATATATTTTAAAGGATGTTTGATGGAAATTCTGAATGAAGCAGCTCAATCATGAATTTAATCATGTTCTATACACATCATATACAGATGGATGTTCAAAAATGCAACACCATTGCTCCAATCAACTATCAAATGCCATTTCAAATTCAAAAAAAATTTAACGTTAAATCAGAGTGTCCAAGGATTTACATTTCCATTACAAAAAGACATTTTTCAACAGTTTTGCAACATGGTATTTCTTTCCCAAAGTCCAAAAATTGATTCAACATGCCATGATACAAAAATTTTAGATTTAGAAGCCATCCCCCTCTTACTTAGGTCATTGTAGGCTCATCACCTGTAAAGAGTAGACCATCAGTATGTAAAACCAAATCAATAATAAAAATCAAGGCCATACCTTGGAACTCATCATCCTAACTTCATCAGATAACTGTTAAATATGGACAGATATGAATAAGGGAGCTTGCATCATGCAACATTCTTTGCAAGCATAATGCCTTACCAAGCCAACATAATCAACCTTACATGAATCAATTTTGTCTAAATGAAATCAGCACATCACAGTTTAGAAGCCAGACAAAAACTATTATCAAAGACATTAATGTTATAGTATCAAATCTTTCAACCAGGTGACAAGTACAACTCATATCAAGTCTTGACCTCATTTACTGTCAAACCACTCACATCATTTAACATGTCATTAAAATCCATATCCATCACTATATGCAAGTTCATACATCAATTTTAAGTCATGCAGGTTCCACCTTCATGCTAAAACACAACAACCAATGTGCTAGGAACAGGGAGGCCAATACAAAACCAATTTTTTGAATACTCACATAAGACATTTAAGGTCACTATGCCCACCTAGCATTTTCAAGAGGGAAAATCAAAAATCAACAGATCAAGTCCAAATAGAGAGATATATAATCCAAATACATGTCTCAATCATCAATTAAAAGTTCTAAAACATCATGTCAAAGTTTCAAACACATCTCATTTGTATCAATCAGTCAAAACATGTAGCGCAAACTTCAAACATAATGACATATTCATATGTATGTCTCGGTCACCTACAAACACAATTTTGTTTCAAACATATGAAATTTTCCTACTGATAAATCTTACTAATATCTGCAACACATTTGCAGAACTGACATCTTCCAGGTGACCATCTAATTTCATGCCCAATCCTTTATTTACTTTGATCAACAATTTAACCCGACAACTTGAGAAATCAGTTTACAATGGTAGGACATGTCATATATCCTTTTATTCATAGTCTAGACTGATAAAACATCAATTGTATGTCTGTCAGGCATAGTCGCATTTATGGGTCTTCCTTTGTGCGAGTGAGGCTCAAACCTCTACTATAGATCAACAGTGTTAGATACCCATAAAACATAGTAGAACATGTAATTTCATTTTCATTCGTGACATCAACCTATCTTTACTGGAGTCATGCAACAATAGATTTTTTAGATAATAAACACATATCTATCATGATCATCAACATCATTTCATCAAGGGATCAACTTGAAAGATCAAGGTAGCAGAAAGATGTGACAACACAATTTTATGAACACAATAAAAATGCATCAAGTTAGGGTATTTAATTTCACACATGCCATAACCAAAGGTAGTAGGAGGTCTAGAAAATCAATCTCATATATATTCCTCTATCATCATGGTCACCAATACCATGCTTATCATGATCGATAGGAACAATTTAGTCTATTCAATAAACAACAGAGTGTCAAACTCTTGTTCCATGACCTTTCATCATGCTTATCACAAGCATTATCAATACCATATCAATGAGGTAAACTTCTATAAGAGATCAATGTGTATTATTCATATCAAGAGTCAATAGTCTCATTTATTAGAGTCAAAATTAGGATCTCAAAAACAATAGATGTTATCCAAACATCAAGTTATGCCACTATATCCAAGATCAAAAATAAATAGCCTCGCAGAATAAAAATGATCATCATGATTAGATATTCAATACCAGGTACACTATTTCATCATGGGAAACATAAATCACTTTCATATGCATGTATGAGCCATTTGCGAAGGAGACATTCTCGACATACCATAGAACTTACCTAGCCATCCAATGTAATAGCTAAAACATAACATTAAAACAATATACCATGCATACCTTGTAGTATTCAAATACCTGTGCACCTTCACATAGGCATCTTGTCACCTTTTTCATCAGGCGCCTCTTACCTTTTCCAGATCTAGATTTTCTTTCCTACATCTCAAATGATCCTCAAGATGGATCCACTTATGATATCTCATCAAGAAGGTTAGAACATCAAGGTATTCAAAATGTACATGCAAGAGGTATAAGAAATGATCGAAACAATAATCATAATATTCATATCCATAATTCTAAACAAGAGTAAAGTTATAAGTCAATGAATACTTATCTTTAATGAGAGATGATCTCCTCCCTCTTGAACCAACCTTCAAGAGCCATCCATAGACCACATAATAGTGTTTCCTTCAATCAAATTTATCAACAGCCATGTCATCTACGGATTCATCAAATCAATCCCAAGTGCTTGAGCATCTAGATCATGCTAGGGTTGCATACATCAAATCTTAAGTCTTTACCATAAACCAAGGTTTATCTCATACCATTAAACCCTTATTCAATAACTACCTATTCTTTTCTCCATACCCTAGAATTCGCTTAGGTATCCACCATCCTCTTATTTATTTCATCAAAAGTGTTTCCATGTGGGTGATATCCATGGCTTTTCTTCATCCCAAATCTAATACCATGTAATTTTTTCATAAGGCTACATTGTTCTTTGATTTTATAGTTGCATTTATTCAATAACATGTTAAGTTCACCCCATATCATTATATCATTATTCAGATCTAAATTATTATCCATCAGCATGTGCAACTATGTAGAAAGAATAATAACATCGTCATCTATGTAGCGGAACATAAAGAAACATAGGAAGAAAAGCATACATACATATAGACACCAGGATTGGTCCGAGACTAGGGAAAAACCCACTATGGGGAAAACCCTTGCAAATTCTTCTTCTTATATCGCCATCAAATGATTCAGAAAACAAGAGTATGATGATCCATTAGGGGAATTTTGAGGTCTAAAATGGTCCTCCTAAGAAAAATGTACAACCAAAATAAACTTTATGAGAACCAATTGGATTCAAGATGATGATGTCAACCATGGGGGATGATTCACCATTTTTGGAGTAAAAATTTAAAAAGATTAAAAAATAATAAAATAATAGAACTACTTTTTCAACCCATATTTTCAACTTATCTCCCTAAGGGTTTACTCAAATTTCAAGTGTGAGTACTCGTTGGATGCAAAATTTAATTCCTCGTTCAAGGAGTACCCATGTTGCATACTTTTGATGGATCCTGTTGTACGAAAAATGAGAAATACATGAAAACACGTGATTCCAATCACATTTTTCATGTTTTTTTCATTTTTTGTGTAGCAGAGTCCATCAAAATTATGCAACATGGCTACTCCTTAGATGAGAAATTAAATTTTTCATCCAACGAGTATTCATGCTCGAAATTTGAGTAAAACCTTAAGGAGATAAGTTCAAAATACGAGTTGAAAAAATAGTTTTTTCTTTTTTCCCTCTAAAATTTGATGATGTAATAAAATATTGTTTTATTATTTCCACTATTGTTTTATAATTTCCTTAGGATGCCCATTTTAGACCTCAAAATTCCCCTAATTCATTGATCCATATCTTCATAATGCAGTAAAACAACTAGTACATGCATAATATTTCCATAAAGATGCTTATGTTGAAGGATTTTGATTCTAAGAACTGTAATGTATTGTCACTTCATGCAGTATACTATTGAACATTGTTGTCACTAAGTGGAAACTTCAAAGACCTGTAGATGCATATTTGAGGACCCAATCTACAGTGGAAATATTTTGAACATATCTACATATCTGTAGATCTAAAACACGGATCCAATAGAGCTCTCAAGCAAACTAAAATCAACTATTAAATCATAGTTTTGAATCCAGCACACTACCAAAAACTAACTTCGAACATCTGTGACTGTGTGGATGAAACATTGTGCGAGCATCTGGATTTGATCAAGCCCATATTTTCTCAGAAATCCCTTAGCCACACACATAGCACTCTATGCCTGCGACTATGGGTCCTTGGCCGCAAGCATAACACATTGTGCCCACAACTATGGCCTAGATCAACCCAATCTAGCCCTAAATCCCTTGCCACTACCTTGTCACTTTGTGCCTGCAGATATGGCACCCTGGCCACTACCTTGACACTCTATGCCTGTGGCTAGAGTCTGGTTTCACAAGCTCTGTGCCTGCGGCCATAACAAGTTTTGTCGGTTAGTACCACTCCTATTCATATGATTTTGGTACTTGAGGGAGGATTGATTTTTTCACTTTATTTCTCTCCATATCCTTCTACCTTCTATATTAATACATAGCTTCGTTATGTATTGTTCATGGTTATGGTATTTTGACATGGATCTTATTATTTTGCTTTCAGTATATTGACTTTTAATTACTCAGAATTCATGTACATCATGATTTGACTTCCTTTAAACATTAATCTATTGTATATATGTGTTTTTTCCTTTCATTGAAACATCTACATGTCCCAACTTACACAAGGAGAACCATGTCACTAAATTTCCTAACACTGACTCCATAAGCCCAATGGTAGTAGACCCTATACATTTTTCACTTGCATACAAACACATTCAATACACTATTACAGAGTTAGCCATCTGATTGAATCATATTTGAACAAATCATAGCTACTTTGTGAGAGAGCCGTCTCAGGCTGAAAAGGCTAATTTTAATTCATAAGTTGGTTTGAAAGAGTTACTCTAGGTTATCTGGTGGAGCAGCCCATCTGTACCAACTTAGTGAAAACATTTCTTCTCTTTGTGGAAGATGACACATGTAGATGTTTCCATGAAAGGAAAACACACACAAATATACAATAGATTAATGTTTAAAGGAAGTCAGAGCATGATGTAGACGAATTCTGAGTAATTAAACATCAAGATACTGAAAGAAAAATAATAATATACATAGGATAAATGCTCATGAAACACCAAATGAATCTCAGGTGAAGAAGAAAGACACAGTCACTGTATGTTTCCTAACACTGACTCCATAAGCCCAATGGTAGTAAACGCTATACATTTTTCACCTGCATACAAACACATTCAAGAAACTATTGCAGAGTTAGCCATCTGAGTGAATCATATTTGAACAAATCATAGTTACTTTGTGAGAGAGCCCTCTCAGGCTGAAATGGCTAATTTTTAGCCAGAAGTTGGTTTGAAAGAGTTACTCTAAGGTTTTCTGGTGGAGTAGCCCATTTGTACCAACTTAGTGATAGCATTTTAATGTTTAAAGCAAGTCATAGTATGATGTACATGAATTATGAGTAATTAAACATCAAGATACTGAAAGAAAAATAATAAGATACATAGGATAAATGCTCATGAAACACCAAATGAATCTCAGGTGAAGAAGAAAGACACGGTCACTGTATATTACTGATCATAAAAAATTTACAATAGGAGTAGTGTCGAATAACATCCTCCAACCCTGAATTCTTCGAAATTCTACCTATTAATAGGCTTTAGTCCCCTTACATTGGATCTTCCGACATGGCTAGATCATCGAACTACTTTTTCTCACACCTATCTTAACAAGAAGAAAAATACATGGGAATAATAATGACACATATTGACTTTATGACTTAGAGACCTACTAGGACTCTTCCACTCATTAATTACATTCACTAACTGAAAGGACTACATCATTACATCAAAAATAGTTAAGTTCTCGAGTGGAACTAACCATAATCAAGGAATAAATACCCCCACTAGATTTAGAAACTAATCATCCTATTTTTAAAGAAATTGTGTCATGATATTTGATGACTGTCTTCAAGTTGAGCTAGTGAACTAGACAGCCTTGTCACTAAATTTCTTAACATTGACTCCATAATCCCAATGGTAGTAAACCCTATACATTTTTCACCTGCATACAAACACATTCAAGACACTATTACAAAGTTAGCCATATGATTGAATCATATTTGAACAAATCATATTTACTTTGTGAGAGATCCCTCTCTGGCTAAAAAGGCTAATTTTCAGTCAAAATTTGGTTTGAAAGAGTTAATCTAGGTTGTTTAGTGGAGCAGCCCATCTGTACCAACTTAGTGATAACAGAGTCAAAGATCACATGGTTCCACATATTGCTGGGAAGAACAAGGAAAATAAAATGTGGAAAACTTTGGACACGATGTATCAGGGAGGCTCCGTCCAGAGGAAGATGCTTTTGGAGAATTAGATGCGGTTGTTCCAGATACAGAAGGGTGAGGAAATCAATACCTTTCTCTTTAGACTTCAGACTATCTAGGATCAATTGATTGCCATAGGTACAACTTCGGATAAAGGGCTCTTGCTGAGGACTTCCCTGAATGAAGTCACCAAGGAATGGGAAACATTTTTCCAAATCATATTGGGCAGGGCACCATTACCATCCTAGGTAGACATGTGGGAAATCCTCTATTAGGAGGAAATCAAGAGATTTACTAAGAGGAAAAGCAAAAGCAGTGGAGTCAAAGTAAACAAATAGGAGGAGGAGGATGCAACCCTTTCATCAAAGGGACAGAGGCAGCAAGGGAAGAAGAAGAGGGACCTATCTAAGGTCTAGTGCTTTAATTATGACGAACTTGGATACTTCACCAAAAATTTTCCTAAGAAGAAGGACAAGGGATCTTCTGAATCCAAGGTAGCAGCGGAAAAGGGGGACAATGGTAGTTATGATGACTTATCCATGAGTTCTCATGAGCTACGTAAGTGGGGCGACATAGATCTGTAGAGTGAGATACAGATGGTGGAAGGCAAGATCCTTGAGATGCCCAAAATCTTGTCTCACATGCGAGCTATGGGAGCCTTAAGACGGTAGCAGGACAAGTGGAGCAGTGGGTGAAAGAGATCATAGTGAAGTGGAGGGAAGAGCTAGGAAAAAGTATATGGGAGTAGTGCAGTGCAAAGGCAACAACAGCATAGAAGAAGCAGTGCAGAGGCTGATGGGACTTCAGCAGCATAGAGGGGTAGTGCTTACGCAGTGCAGAGAAGCAGCAACATATTGGCTTTAGGGAGACAGCGCAGCACAGCAGCCAAGGGAGATTTAGTGGTGAGGTGTAGCCTGACTGACTTGTCTATCAGTTATTGGGCAGGGGTCCTTCAGTTGCTTACTTCTCAGCAACTGTTGGAGCGGGGTCCCATAAGGCACAGTTTTCAATGAAATTTTGTATAAGTTGGTATGTGCGCACTGCACAAAGGTATTCAAGGAGCTTTGGGGTGGGTCAAAGTCCCCAATTTTGATGTAAATGGGCTTAAGGGTAAAATGTGGGCCTCAAACCATGGTTTGAGACCATAGTATTGACGCGCTAGGCGAATATAAATAGATAGATCGTGTCAAAGCTAAGTAGTAAGAATTGAGTTCATGATATTGATGTTTTGATAATTTTATGCATCGGTAAGGGTTGTTTGGGTTGGGTTGAAAGGCTTATGCTAGTTATGTGTGTGGATACCTAGTTCTAGCTGTGTGCGGACTCTGCTAGATGTGTACGTGGAAGGGTTTTGTAATGGAAATTTGATGTATTGATTAACAAATCTAAAGCTATTAGAAAGGAAAGTTTTTGGAAACTTTGTTGTGTTATGCATTTGAGTTGTTTACTACTTATGTTCTGATAAGACCGCATTATCTATCTTACTTATTGATGGTTTCTAGATCTGTTAAGTATTTGCATTTTTTAAGATCTAGATCTGGTTCTGTTATGTTTATTTGTGTTAAGGAAAACAACAACTCTATGTTATTCTGTTAAATATTGCACCTTTTCTGTGATTTTTTTGTACATTGTTACGTGCATCTATTTATGAGCAATATAAGTTGCATTCGTTTTGCTAAGGACCACTTCATTAATTTCTCCCTCAGGGTGTGGAAACCTATTTCCAACACCCCCCCATACTACTTCGGGTGAGGCTTTGGTTTGTGCAAGAAAATCACTGGCGAAACGTCCACTAGTTGGAGGGTTTGTTGGTTTATCCATAAACTTTGAACCTGGGTCAGGACCACTCAAGCCAACAAATGATTATGTTGCTGGGACCGGGATCATTTTGAGGGAGATTTGATTTTGTGGCATCCACCATGAAACGAATTACAATATTGGCTGGATAGAAATATTTTTGAACTCGCACTCCAAGAGAATAGAAGTACTAAGATTCAACATTCAGAATATCCACAGTCTTAATTTTTAGTCGACGTTTCGAGTCTAAATCAAGACTCATCATCAGGACAAACCTCCTAAGAAGAGAAGAGATTGGGGAAATAAATAGAGGAAAGGAAGAGATGAGAGAGAAGACCGGTTCTTAATTTTTATTAGTTTATTATTTATTTTAGTTTAGTTTATCAAATTTTAATTCTAATTTTAATTATGACAAATTTTATATTGTTGTTTATTGATTTTTTTTAATATAATGTCCTAATTGTTATTATTTTAGAATTACTTTTATTAAAATAAATTATTAATACTAAATAATAGTGGGATTTAAATATTTTAAAAGAAAAGTTAAGGTTATTATGATAGATATATTTTAAGGTGGCTAGTAAATAACCTATGTTAATAGGAAATAGAAAATAATTCAAGATTTTTGAAATCAAGTGGAGTTATTTATTTATTAATATTAGAGGGGGATATTAATTATTATTTTGTTATAATTAATTATATTAAAAATTAATTTTTAATATAATTAATTATAACAAAATAATAATTAATATCCCCCTCTAATATTAATAAATAAATAACTCCACTTGATTTCAAAAATCTTGAATTATTTTCTATTTCCTATTAACATAGGTTAGTTACAAGCCACCTTAAAATATATCTATCATAATAACCTTAACTTTTCTTTTAAAATATTTAAATCCCACTATTATTTAGTATTAATAAAAAATTTAATAAAACTGATTCTAAAATAATAACAATTAGGACATTATATTAAAAAATTTAATAAACAACAATATAAAATTTGTCATAATTAAAATTAGAACTAAAATTTGATAAACTAAAATAAAATAAATAATAAAATAATAAAAATTAAGAACCGGTCGGCTCTCTCATCTCTTCCTTTCCTCTATTTATTTCCCTAATCTCTTCTCTTCTTAGTAGGTTTTTCCTGATGATGAGTCTTGATTTAGACTCAAAACCTCGACTAAAAATGAAAACTGTGGGTATTCTGAGTGTTGCATCTCAAAATCTACACCAAAGAAACCTCCAATCTATCAAGTACTAGGATGTTTGACGAAAAATGGGTACAGAAATATATTTATACAGAAGTGTATGAAATATTTTTTTTTTCTTTTGTGCATGAACTACAAGAGTGGTTGTTGCGCTTAGCTGAATTCCATCACTGCATAAAAGACAACATAGTCACTGAGTGGAATCCTGAATGGATCTAGAAAGTAGAGAAGTTTGATAATAATATCACTTGTGTGGTAGATCATTAGATAGATCGCCTCTTGGAAATATTTGTGACTGAATTTTCCATTGATCAATTTGTGTCATATTCTGGAGTAGAAAGAAGGTTTTTCAAAGGCCCTAGAGGCAATTTATTGTGCTCATTGAAATTATTCCTGAAAATGCTATTGTGTGAGCATGGTTGTCTATGTGAACATATTGCTTGAATGCATCGAAAAGGTCCAACTACACGCGGTGGAATAATTTACCGCGAAGGTTCTAAAAAATATATTTATAGCCCTCTGAAGCCTAGATCTGATAGTGAACCTAAACTAGAAACTACTAGCTCAAGTGACTTTGAGGAAGAAATCTCATCGCACCAGAAACCCTTGAGTTTGTTTCTAACTCCATCCACTTCACTTCTAAATTCACATCATAAATCACCCACTCCACTGCTCAGTCAATCCCCTCCACGACCTCCACCTCCTCCTGAAGTAGATATGGTTGCATCAATGAAGTTAGCTAATTTCAGTGGCATTAGAAATGAGGACACTGGTCACTTCTGGTTTGTGACTGAGGTCATATGGTACACTCAGAAAGTTAGCAATTTTGATATTCAGAAAGCGCAGCTGGCTACTGCATTCTAAGATCGCGTATTAGATTGGTACATTAGGTACGCTTAAGAAAACACTAATGCCACCTTGGAGGAGATAAAAGTGGCCCTAAAAGAGCAATTTATAACGCCTAATTCATATGCGTAGATGGTGACAAGAATGAAGGATATTCGTCAGGAGCCTAATGAATTTGTATGGGAGGTTGATCAAAGGTTTAAGCATACCATCAGAAATGGTGGATTTGTTATTGATGATACTCAACATGAGGAATATTTCATTGCTATGTTGCTCCCACATTTGTGTTGTTGAGATTCAACAAGAAAATTTCAGCACCAATGCCTAGTTGCATTAAGCACCTAGACTAGGGTGGGGCCCACGATGCTATTTTTGGGTGCATGTCTATTTTGGTTATCCCTTAATTAAGATGGACATTAAACTATAATCTATTCTCAATTTTGACTTGAATCAATTAACTGAAAGTGATAAATTAAGTTAGAGAGTGGATTTTGAGTTAGAGGTAGTTGGTCAGGTATGCAAAGAAATTCTAGTTGTAACAGAGTTCGAAGTGAAGTGGTGCATGAGTTAATGCAAGTTGTAAACAGTTTAACTCAGTTAAGTGAGTTGAACTCAGTTGTGCTAGTTGTAACTGAAGATGCACTAGTGAGATATCTAGTGAATTAAATATTAATTAATTCACAATCAGTGATCTCACATGCAACTAAGGATTTACTATTATTAGCTACATGCATGACAGATTCAGTTGTAGGATTATTGGGTTGCACACATGCAACCAAACATCCATTGGAGTGCCCATGATACTTGCACAGTCAAGGTAGGAAAGAATTCTTATCTTTTACGGATCTTTACCATCAAGGATTGCGCAAGCAAGGCAGGTTGTCTCGAGGCTGAGAATTGGCTATGTATTGGTCAGTTTTGCATATGACAGTGTGAGACAATTAGTTGAGTATTGGAGGGCTCTTGTGAGAAGATTTTTTTATTTAATTGTTTCATGATCCATGCTTAATATACAATATAAGATAGTGGAGTTTTAGTTTTAAGCTTTCCTCGAGAAATTATATGTGTTGTGTGTGATTGATCTTTCTTCATGTTCATGTGATTAGAGATTATGTTTTTAATTCCGAAAAATATTTGTAGAAGCGATTCACTATTTAAATTTAGTACATTGTTATATCGGGTGAATCCAATATATACATGCATGTTGTATAATTTCTACATGGTATCAGAGCATAGGAAATTACAGAAGTGAAGCAGGATGTGAGTTTGTGACTGGATAGAATTTGAATTTGCAGAAAGACTTTCTTGGTGGTACGGTTGATTCAAGATCGAAATTGCTTTCAATGGCTTAAGGTTAAAGGATGAACTTGAGGGCATCTCGAACTATATTTCTTGGAATGACAGGATCGAGGTATTACTAGAAGACAATGGCTTAAAGGAATTCATTGACACTGATGTTCCTAAACTCGTTGTGGTAGATGCTACAAATCTTGATGCATGGAAAAAGAAAGTGGGAAAGGTGAGGAGGATCTTTTTGGAGGGAGTACGAGACCACATTGTCTCAAGCCTCCATTGGAAAGCCATGCCATATGCAATGTGGAAGGCTTTGACAGATCTATTCCAAAGCAACAGCAACCATAGGAAATTGCCACTCAAATATAAACTCAGGAAGATCAAGATGGAAAAGGGTGACACCAATAAAAAATATCTAACAAATTTTGTCCAATGTTGGGGTGAACTGGGGAGCATTGGAATAATAGTTGTTGATGATTATTTGGTGAGCTTGGCTCTCCTAACACTTCCCAAGATTTTCCATAGTTATCAAGACTCTATCAATGGAAGGGAAAATTTTCCATATTAGGAATGACTGTGGTCGGATTTGGTGCAGGAGGAGTTCAGACGGAACACCAAAGATGGACCTTCATATAAGAATGAGGATGAAGAGGATTGTGCTTTGGCTGCCAAGGCAAGGAAGGGGAAGGGGAATAAATTCCATTCTAAATCTAAGTCCAAGAATGGAAATAAGTAGGACATATCCAAGGTGAAGTTCTTCAACTTTCATGAGCATGGGTATTTTGCTACTAACTCTCCAAAAAAGAAGAAGAACAAGTAGGCTGGAGGATCTACAGCTGGTGAGGCCCTTGCCTTGCAACTTGCACTTGAATTCTCATTGATCGCATGCATGGTGTCTAGTGCATTGGGATATGTGTGGTATTTGGATAGTGGTGCTTCCTTTCAGATCATGAGAGATAAGGAACTTTTCAATGACTTGGAGGAGAAAGATCTCCAGATGCATATTGAAATGGGTGACGATGGATGGTACAGTGCTACCAGGAATGGTATTGTTACCTTTCATAGGGATTTAGGTAAACCCTTTCAATTAAAATATGTGATGCATGTACTAGGTCTGAAGAAAAATTTGGTCTCAGTCGCAATGTTGGAGGATAGAGGCTATGATATTTTTTTAGTGATGGAAAATCTTTCCTGCGACATAAAACAACGGGACAAGCCAAGAGGATAAGGATTCGAGTTAAGAATATCTATAAGGTTTAGGTAGATGGCTGCACAGCAATGATGGGCTAGGCAGATCAAGTGGTGAGCCGGGATGAGGATGAATTATGGCACAGGCGATTGGGCCATATTCACCATGGAGCCTTGAAAGTCATGCAACGGATTTCTACTGGTCTTCCCAGGGGTACACTTACATAGTCAGACACATGCAAGGGATGTACTATGGGAAAATATGTAAATGATAGCTTTCATGAGAAGGAAAATCAGCTTCGAGGATCCTTGAGAGAGTCCACACAGATGTGTGTGGTCCTTTCTCAGTTGCTTCAATAGAAAAACATAAGTACTATGTAATATTTGTTGATGACTTTTCTCGTAAGTGTTAGATCTTCTTCATGCAGAAGAAAGATCAAACATTATCTAAGTTTCGTGAGTTTAAGGCACTAGTTTAGAAAGAGTAGGGGAAGCAAGTGAAGGCTCTTAGGAGTGATAATGGTGGAGAATACATCTCTAACGAATTCAATAACTTCTGCAGAAAAGAAGGAATATAAAGAGAACTCATAGTGCCTCATAACCCACAGCAGAATGGGGTCGCGAAGAGGAAGAATAGAACTATTGTAGGCTCAGCACGAGTGATGTTGCATGATCAAAGGCCTACTGATGCATTTGTGGGAAGAAGCATGCAATACAATGGTACATGTGCAAAACTGTTGTCCTCATAGAGTACTTGGCATGAGTAAACTTGAAGAGGCTTTCACTAGTAAAAAACCTGATGTTTCACACTTTAAGATTTTTGGCTCATATTTTTATGTGCATGTGACCAAGGCGCCAGGAAAACACTGGAACCAATATCTAAGTTTGGGATTTTTGTGGGGTACATTGAAACATCCCATAATTATCATGTGTATTTTCCAAACAAAAGAATTATTATTGTGTGACGAGATATCAAATTTAATGAGGAGAAATCCATGTGGTTGTCCCTTGAGAGGGATCTGGACTTGCATGCAGAGGAAGAATTGCTGGTTCCCAAGGATGTTCATGGAGTGGAGGAGTATGACTCTATTTTCAAGAACATTGCATGGGAGATAGCCCCAAGACAAATCAGTGGTTGGATCGAGATGGATCTACAAGGTAAAGCAAGTTTTTGATGGGAGTGTGGAGAAATACAAGGAAAAATTTGTGGCTCAAGGATAGATTATGATGAGACTTTTGCACCTGTTGCAAGGTACTCTTCCATAAGATCCATCCATGCACTCTCAGCGCAGATGGGCTGGCGCCTTCATCAGATGGATGTGAAAATTGTGTTTCTCAATGGGATCATTGAGCAAGAGGTGTACATAGAGCAGCCTGAAGGTTTTGAAATCTTCAACAATGAGTCGCATGTGTGCATACTCAAAAGAGAAATGTAGGGGTTGAAGAAAGCACCCCGTGCTTGGTACACTCGGACGGACAACTATTTCACCAGGTTGGGTTCACCAAAAGTGAAGCAAATGCAAACCTGTACCAAATTGTGGTTGAGGGTAAGCTATTGATTATTGTTCTATATGTTGATGATCTAATTTTGACTGGTGATGAGCAACTGATACACTCATGCAAGGAGGATCTTGCAAGGGAGTTCGAAATGAAGGACATGGGACTTCTTCATTATTTCCTTGGATTGAAAATATGGCAGCAGGATGGTGAAATTTTTATGTCTCAAGGAAAGTATGCAAAGGAGATATTAGGTAAGCTTAACATTGAGAGCTACAAACCCATGGATACTCCTCTTCCAGTAAATTGGAGGAAAGAGGATGCTACCTCTTGAGAGGTAGTGGATGCTATTTTCTACAGGCAGTTAGTGGGTTTTCTAATGTATTTGGTGAACACGAGACTGGACATTTGCTACGTAGTTAACCAGCTGAGTCAAGCTATGGTTAAGCCTACCAAGATATTTTGTAAGGCAGGGAAGCATGTCCTGAGATACCTATGGGGAACATCAGAGTATGTTCTATGGTACAGACGGAAAGAGGGAGTGAAGCTGCATGGCTTCACAGATGTAGATTGGGCTGGCAGTCCATTGGACAGAAAGAGCACATCAGGAGGGATCTTTAGCATTGGATCGACAACAGTTTCTTGGTACAGCAGGAAGCAATGATCTGTGCCACTCAGTTTAGTGAAAGCAGAATACATGGTAGCAATTCAAGTTGCATGTGAGGCTATCTAGATGAGAAAGATCTTGGTTGGTGTTTTTGGTTCTTAGATGGATTTGATAGTGATTCATTGTGATAATCAGAGTTGCATTAAACTATCGATTAATCATGTGTTTCATGATAGGTCTAATCATATATATATCCGGTACCATCATCTCAGAGATTGTGTGTAGAGAAGGATAATCTTGCTTCAGTACATTCCCACAGAAGATCAGGATGCAAATATTCTGACGAAGGTGCTCACCAGGAGAAAATTATAATACCATAGAGACAGGATCAGGGTGAAGGATAATCCCTTTCTTATTGAGAGGGAGTGTCAAGATTCAACAAGAAAATTTCAACACCCATGCCTAGTTTAATTAATCACCTAGACTAGGGTGGGTCCCATAGTGTTATTTTTGGGTTCATGTCTATTTTGGTTATTCCTTAATTAATATGGACATTAAACTGTAATCTATTCTTTATGTTGACTTGAATCGGTTAACTGAAAGTGATAAATTCAGTTAGCTAGCGAATTTCTAGTTAGAGGTAGTTGGTGAGGCATGTAAAGTAATTATATTTGTAAGAGAGTTCGAAGTGCAGTGATGCATGAGTTCATGCAAGTTGTAAATAGTTTAACTCAGTTAAGTGAGTTAAAATCAGTTGTTCTAGTTGTAACTGAAGAAACACTAGTGAGAGATCTAGTGAATTAAATATTAATTAATTAAAAATCAGTGATCTCACATGCAACTAAGGATTTACTATTATTATCAACATGCATGTCAAATCCAGTGGAGACCCAGTTGAATTCTAGGTGAAAAAGAAGTTGACTATCAGTTGTAGGATTATTGAGTTTGACACATGCAACCAAACACCCATTAGAGTGCCCATGATACTTGAACAGTCAAGGAAGGCAAGAATTCCTATCTTTTATGGATATTTACCATCATGGATTGCGCAAGCAAGGCAGGTTCTCTCGAGGCTGAAAATTGGCTATATGTTGGTTAGTTTTGCATATGAAAGTCTGAGAAAATTAGGTGAGTACTGGAGGGCTCTTGTGAGAAGATTTTTGTATGTAATTGTTTCATGATCCATGCTTAATATATAATAGAAGATAGTGGGGTTTTTAGTTGTAAGCTTTCCCCTGGAAATTATCTATGTTGTGTGTGATTGATCTTTCTTAATGTTCATGTGATTAGCGATTCTGTTTTTAATTCCACAAAATATTTGTAGAAGCAATTCAATATTTAACTTTAGTACATTGTTAGATCGGGTGAATCCAAGATATACATGCATGTTGTATAATTTCTACATGCACCAGCACTTAGTTCAAAAAAATATTTCCGCACAAGTTGAGGCTATGGAAGTCGCAAAGAAATTGGAGGCTACCCCAACACCTATTGCACTGGCAAGTCAAAAAATTCAGAATCAGTCAGAATCCATGCATCTAGAAATTCGAAGTATGCGCAAAGACAAGGGCAAGGAGGTAGCGTAGAGGTATGGTGTATAAAATGTAAAGCTTCTAGGCACCATAAAGACCAGTGTCTTGTCTTCAACAATTATCTGAATGCTGGATGTCCTGGTCCATTGAAGAATCCTATGTGGTGCACTATCTGTCAAATTGCTAGATTACATGACACAGATTATTTCCCAATGATTATAAAATATAAGCCTGACTTAAAGCACTGATTTTTAAAATTATGTTCGTCATTAGGCTATGATGAGCAGCATTGTCACACTTTTGATATGATGTCGGATAAAGTGGAGATATATTGAATGGAGGTTGAGCCTACATCACCAACATTCCCTTTTGGGTGTGGAGGATTCCAAGGCCTAGGAAGAGGCTGAGGAGGTGGATCAGCTAGTTGAGTAAGAGGAAAAGTCATTTTATATAATTATGGAGATGTTGGCCATTATACACATGACTATCTAAATCCAGCACGACAGTCTTGCAGGTATTGTATACAATTTGATCATGTCATAGAATATTGTCTTATCTAGATTGCTAAAATGCAGGAAAAGAAGACGCAGATCCAAACACAAAATCTTCAGATGGTTCGCGCTAAAACTCGTGAAGAATATCCCTATGTGAATGTGGTTACTAGGAGTGGTGTAGCTACCAATGAAGATAAAGGAAAGCAACCAGCCACTGATGTATGGATCCGTAAAGCACCTAAAAACAAAGAAGGATTTAATCTTCAGTGCGTAAAAGAGACCTTTATTGAAGCGTGAAAATAATTTGTAGAAGGATGTGCGTCAACATTTGGTAGAACAATTGAGGAATTCGGGGGAGATGAGGAGATTAAACCATATCTGCAAGCATGTACAAATTTTTTGCAACAAGAAGGCAGTCAAAAATCTATAGGCATTAATAAATAATTATGCAGAGAAAGAACAACCCATGGGATAAAAACGAGTGGTCAAAAAAATATACAAGAAAAAGAAGAGAACAGGTATGGATATGTGTATGACCATGTAGATTGGTGCTTATGAAATGGACCAAGTTATTTAAGAATTGGGATCGAATTTTAATGTTCTACCTAAGCAAACATGGCAGGGCATGGGAGAGCCAAAATTGAAATGGTCTACCATTCAGCTGCACATGGCCAATCAACATAAGATCATTCCTTTAGGGAGGTTGTCACAAGTTGTGGTCAATATAGAGGGTGTTAAGGTACTAACAGACTTTGAAGTCATATAAATTGTAGATGATATTGATCCCTATCCTAAACTGCTAGGATTGGATTGGGCCATTGACATGGATGGTGTTATCAATCTAAAGAGAAGGAGGATGGAATTTGAAAGCAATGGAGTTAGGGTAATCATTCCTCTAGATCCTGCGAAAGTCCAAAGGTATAATGAACCAGTGCGTGTTGAGGATGAGATCGATCAAATATATGAGTTAGCTTTACATGAGGAATACTGCATTAATCCAACAATATATGGGAATTTTAAGTGGGAGAAGGATAACTCTTGTTTTTTCAGACTTTGATGAAGAACTAGAGAATTGGCAGAACCCATTGTATGAGGTGTCTGCATTGCGCTGTAATCATGTGAGCCAATCTCTGTGTTGTATAACATCTAAGGTATGTGATTTACCACACTATAATGGCTCAACTAATGTAAAAATGTTTATAGGAGAGTTGGAAAGGGTTGTGCCTGAAGGAAAGATATTCCATGCTTTGGATCTTGCCTTGCACGCTACTCCAGAAATATGGTAATTCATAAGGAGAATATCGGTAACTCTGAGGAATGTGCGCACATGATGAGGTTGTGATTTTAATGTCTAGTTATAAAAATAGAAGATGTGTACTCTGGAAAAGAGGATCCGTGCAGATATTTGGAAAGATGGAATCAAGTATGGGGTGTAGATCCAAGTCCTGAATGGGTCCATTTTTTTATTCACATGTTGGTAAAGGTGCCTACTGAATGATACTTGGAGATAGTTGTGCAGAGGATCTAGTGAAAGTTCTGCGATGACAGAGAGTTATATTCTTACATTTAGCTTTGAGAGTGGATTTGACACAGTTGGCCAAGGTTTGCATAATATTCAAGAAGTAATATTTGATACAACAAAACCTGTAGTTGAGTGCGCTCCACCAGCTTGGGATGCCCAGATGAAATTCATTGTGAATTGTAGGAACCCGACAATGGAAGAAAATGATGACGATCCCAAGAATAGAACGATCCCTAAATATGAGGGACAGTGCGCAGTAGTTGGGCCCTCAATCACCTCGCTGGATGTGACCAAGCCCTTAAAGCTAATACGGGTGAATATTAGAACTAAAGAACAACCTAAGTTAGAAAATATTGGAGACTACTGGGATGATGATATATTAGGCAAGGTTGCTAAGTTGCAAACAGAATGTAAATATTTGTTCCCTAAAAAGTTTTGAGAGTTGAAAGGAATCATTGGGGAACTTGGAGTGATGAAAATCACATTAAAGCTTGATGTGCATCCAGTAAAACAACACCCAACAGGTTGAATCCAATATATAAGTAGAAGGTGAAAGAAGAATTGGATAAAATGGTGGTAGCAGGCATCATTGAACCTGTAGAAGAATCTGATTGGGTAAGTCCAATGGTTGTGCAAGATAAGAATTCCAAGGGAGAAATCAGAATCTATGTAGATCTGCACAAACTAAATGATGCTTGTGTGCATGATCCATTCCCAACTCCATTCTCAGATGAAATTTTGGATAATGTTGGAGGACAAGAAGCATACTCCTTCACAGATGGGTTTTCAGGATATCTTCAGATCCAGATTGCACTGGAAGACAGTAGTAAGACCACTTTTTCTACTGAATGGGGATCCTTCAAAGGGCTTCACTTTTATTCCCTTTGGATTGAAGAATTATCTTGCCATTTTCTCGCGCGTGGTAGTTGTTGCTTTCAAAGAATTTATACACAAGTTTTTAGAGGTATATTTTGATGATTGGACTGTATCTGGGTTTTTAAAGAAGCATGTGTCAAACCTACGCTTAATGTTGGATACTTGTAGGAAGTATCAGATCTCTTTAAATTTAAAGAAATATATTTTCTTTGTACCCTTTAGAATATTGTTGGGACACATTGTCTACCAGCAGAGGTTGATGGTGGATCCTACAAAGATTGTAGTCATAGTCAATTTGTAATTACCTGAGAATATTAAGCAGTTGTGCTGAATATTGGGGGATACTCGGTACTATAGGAATTTTATTCAGGGATATGCATTGATAACTACACCCATGAAAAAGTTTCTAAAGAAGGATGCAACATTCTGATGGGATGAGGATTGTTAGAAGATTTTTGATATGCTTAAGGAGAAGAATGTCACTGCACCCATCCTGGTCTTCCCAGATTAGTCAAAGAAAATTCATGTACATGTGGATGCCTCCTGTATTGTGCTTGGAGAAATGTTTTCATAGCCACAAGCAGGAGAAATTTATCATCTTATTGCTTATGCAAGCTTAAAATTGTCAAGCGCAGAGAAGAATTACTCAACCACGGAATGGGAAGGGATAGCAATGGTGTACATGCTACAAAACTTTTTCCATTATATGTTAGGAGGTCACTTTAAAATATTCACTGATCATTTTGCTTTGAAGTACCTGGTCAACAAGCCTATGATGTGGGGGGGGGGGGGGGAGGGGAGATCTGCAGGTGGTTTCTTTTATTCCATGAATATGATTTTGAAATTATTGGGAAACTAGGAATATTTAATATTAGGCCAGACGATCTGTCGCACATTGAAACAGGAGAGGAACCTACAAATATAAACGATGTTTTGCTAGACGCACAGTTATTTGCGATAAAGGTGGTTTATTATCATTTCACTGATATCATTCAGTTTATCACTACTAGACATGCGCTTGAGGAGTATCCAGTTCATCAAAAGAAGGAGCTTGTGGCGTGCATAGTGGACTTCACCATTATTGTTGGACAGTTATAAAAATTGGGTGCAGATGAGGTGCTACGAAGGTATGTCCTAAAATATGAGAGGCATGTAATCCTAAATGAAGCTCATGGAGGAGTTTCCGGTGGTCATTATGTAGGTAAGGCCACTATGGAAAAGATCTTGTGAGATGGGTTATTGTGGCCCACACTGCACAGTGATGCCTATGCGCACTACTGCGAATGTGATGTCTGTTAGAGGACAAGAAAGCCTTCGCACAGAGACAAGATGCCTTTGAATTCATAGATGGCACTACAAGCTTTTGAAACATGGGCTATATATTTTGTGGGACCTATTAATCCTCTAGGGAGGAAGAGTTGTGCACTCTACATTATCACTGTGATGGATTATGTCACTAGATTGGTTGAAGCCAAACTAGTGAAGGATTGTACTACTAATACAACTGCGTAGTTTATTTTTTAGAATATAGTGACTCAGTTTGGTTGTCCTAAGATTCTGATAAGAGATCAGGGTATGCATTTTGTAAATGACACCATTGAAGCATTGACAGAAGAATTCAATATGCTTCATCAGAAGAGCTCTCCCTATCATCGTCAGTAAAATGGCGTAGTTGAAGATTTCAATAAGATCTTGGAGACCACACTCACTAAGATATGCAATGCTAATATAAATGATTGGGATTAGCAAGTGCCTACATTTCTCTGGGCATATAGGACTACTTGCAAGAAGTTGACTGGAAGGACACCTTTCAAGATGGTATATGGGAAAGAGGTTGTGTTGCCCATGAAATTCATTATTCCTATTATGCACATTGTAGCATTTACCAATATGGCTAAAGAATATTCTCTAGAAGACCGGTTTTCGCAGTTGGTTTCTATATAAGAAGATCATTTTATTGAAAATTATCACCAGCAAGTTTAAAAGGCGTGTGAAAAAGCATGCATGACAGGCATATTAAGAAAAAGGTGTTCAAGGAATATGATTTGGTCTTACTCTATTACAGAATTTTTGTGCATCACCCAGGGAAATTGAAGATGCATTGGCTAGGGCCCTATGTTTTTAAGGAAATCACTGATGGAGGAGAAGTGCACCTAGCCACGTTGAGCATTGAATACCTTCCTCTGTATGTCAACGGAAGTCATGTGAAGTCGTACAGGGATGACCATGTGCCTACCAAATGACTATATGGCCGGAGTATCAGACCTACGCAAATGGGGTGGCGAATGCATAGTAAGGTGTGCCGCACGTGCAGTATCTGCGCGAGGAGGTTGAATAGGTTGCAGAGGTGTCAAAAACTAGCTGTTGGAACAATAAAACTAGATAATACATATTTATTACCATTTTTTGGAGCATGTAGGATGCATTTAATGAAGGTATTTTTCCAGATTTAGGACAGTTTTGTCAGTAATGGAGCCTCATTAATTCACAAGGAGTCGTTGAAGATGCGCCACAAGTATAAATATGACCTATGGGGTCGCAATAGTTCCTTGTGATCTCTAAGTGATTTTTGTGCTTTGAACTCTTTTCTTGCCATCACATTTGTTGTGTTTATGTCTGGTTTGGTCTAGGGTTTGAGGACGCATTGCGACGAGTAGCGTTAGGATACGTTATTCCTGAAAAGATGACAGCCACAAGACCAAGTGATGACCCTGATGTACCTATTATGGAAACACCTACACCATATAAGACCAAGAAGGGGCAATCCTCTGGAACACACAGATATCCCCGATAGAAGACCCCAAGACTGCACTCGTCATCGGGTGAGAAGATGAAGTGACCTATGGCAGAGGTCCCTGAGACTCTTGAGGAGGAAGAAGAGGATGTGGATGAAGTGGCCCCATTCTCGCAGCTACCAAGCTATATTGCGCCGCGCAAACCATCTTTAAAAGCACCTAAGGACCTTAACAAGGTGTGCGTGCGTATTCAAATACCCCTGATCCATGAGAATGTTCCAACGGAAGTGGATATGTTCGCTAAGATTCCACAGCTAAGATTTGATTATTGGGACATCACAGATGTCGAGAAGTTCCCCGAGCTAGCGCCAGAGATATACTTGGATCGGGTCACTTATGAAGGAGGTGTTGTGCGCCTCGAGCCAAAAGGGGGGGTGTTAGGTCTGCATAAGGCAGGCCTACTCAATTTTCTTCAGATCCCTCATTTTGGGCGCAACCCCATAAATGATATCTGCATCAGATAGTTGCTAGCCTTAGTTCATGATGACACGCTCCAGTTGGGAGAGCGCATCCTCATTGACGCCGGATTAATCCATAGAATCATGGGTCTGAATGCTAAGGGAGCTGACCCTATAGATGATTTTGGTGATAAAGCGCAGGAGAAAGTCATGGCTGAACAAATTAAGAAGAAGTATAACGTCACAAGGAAGACCCAGGGATTTTTGGTGGAAGAAATTAATTACCCAGCAGTTCGTTTGATACGACCATCTTGGCCTACAAGATCATGCGTAAGTGCAGACATAAGGAGGTTCCTATGCATGTGATTACGCTTAAAGGATGTTGTGAAAAGGGCATGATTTATATTTGGTGCAAGTTACCTGTGCAAAGAATTTTTATAAATGTGCGTGAGGCACAAGAGGAAGGAAAGCCCTTACAGTATACTTGGCTCCTCTTATTGATTGCATTGATTGGGTGGAGAACCCTAGAAGATACTCAATTCCTAGACATTGAGACTAAGATGTGCGAATTTTCGCGCTACGCAACCTTGTGGAACTCCTCAGACCTAGTGCGTGCCAAAGAAAACAAGATTATATGGATTTTGTATAATGCTACCTTGAACCAAGCAGTGCAATCAAAGTCGCGACTATCACCTACCTTGTATGATCAGTACAATATGGTAGCGGATTTTAAATCCTTATTCTATAATATTCATATCCACGTAAAGGGCATCATAGAAGGATTATGGTACGAGCTACCATACCTCGTGACTGAAGATGATTTACTAAGAGTCACGGCAGAATGGTTGTCAGCCTGGTTGACACCACCTACCCCAACGAAACCACGCACTCCGGTAGGGAAATCAACGAAGAAGCCAACTAAGAAAACCACTGCTACATTCACAGAGAAAGTTGCAGAGCCAGTCACTAAGAAGGTCACAGAGAAAGAAATAGGAAATGAAGTAACCCCCACAACAACTGTCGAGACTGTAGAAACTATAATAGTGCTCGCGAAGAACAGATCTGTACCGAAGGAGATAGGGGAAGCTGAAATATCCAAAGGAACCAAGCACAACTCACAAGGCACTGGAGGTTTGCGGAATAAGTAGAAAGGTTCCAAAAAGGCAGGGTAGGAGATCTTGATACTAACAAAGGAGGACATAATTGAAATAGAAAACACTATCACAGATGTGACTGAGGATCGCTATATAGACATGGAGATTCAGTACAAGTCCACACTTGAACTTGTACAAGTGGGATTGCAAGAATAAAAGGTATAGGCGAGCCAAATTCAAGAGAGTGTGATTCAGGCGAGCCGGACCAACATGCAATTCACGAGTGCCCAGCCACTATACGTTGCTCTACCAACCTTTGGGTATGGTCACTTAGTTCACATCCCCCTGTTAGATATTCAAATGGACACCAACTAGCATCTCCAATTTAGAGGAACAAGTGATGTGCACATTAATCTTTTGTGTTACCTGCAGGAAAGTTGCATCTTATGCATTCCATGATCGCAGACGAGCTTCAGTACAGAGAGGCCACCGTGCATACGCAGACCAGGGATGCACAACAATAGGTCGGGCAAGCACATCAACAGCAATAAAGAGCAGAGGCAGCTTTCCCTGAAGTAGAAGCCCAACGCGTTGCGTTAGAAGCCAAATTTCACCAACTTTGCCAAGATATTCTAGTTGTCCTGGCCACAAGTTCTCCTGCAAAAAAATTTGATGGATTGGATGTTGCAGTGAAAGTAATCCTCATGGAGGTGCAAACAGGCAGAACAGAGTATGAACAGCAAATTTTAGACATTCAGACAATTTTTTAGCCAGAGAAGCCACCACAGGTTTGCATGCAGAGAGAAGCGGAAGTTAAGCAGGCCCGAGATAGAATTATTGTTGCGGTCACATAATGTGACAATTTGCTAGATGAAGCTATGAGTGTTTTTACATCTATCCAAAATTATCCAATCATGTAGAAACTATGTGACACCCTCCACCAGAAGGAGCATCAGTTCAAGGAAATCTAGGTTGTGGTGCCCACATTGGTTCTTAAACAACTCCTCCCCCATCTTTAAGAGTGTAGAAAAATTCAAACCGAGATTGAAAATCTATGGTTGAAGGAACAAATACTGAAGGAACGCATGCAACCATGGGCATTATAAGCACTTCATCCTTCGCAAACGCTGGATACTACATTGAAAATTGTCTAGAAAACTCAACGCAACATTGAGATGGTCATTGAATGGCCTACCACAGAAAAATTAGTTCAACAAGCACGGGTTGCTGCAATGTAAAGTTTGGAATCGGTTCTCCCTCTCAAAACTTCTATCAGTTTTCTTCAGTCTAAGATCAAGTAGCAGGCGCCTCAGTGACTTGAGATGAGTAACGTGTTTATGTTGGGGGCCTGTTGGAGCAGGGTCCTCTGAGGCACAATTTTCATTGCAATTTTGTATAAGTTTGTATGTGCGCACTGCGCGAAGGGAGTCAGAGAGATTTGGGGTGGGTCAAAGTCCATAATTTTGATGTAAATGTGCTTAAGGGTAAACTGTGGGCCTCAAACTATGGTTCAAGACCATAGTATCTATGTGTTAGGCGAATACAAATAGATAGATCATTTCTAAGCTAAGTAGTAAGAATTGAGTTCATGATATTGATATTTTGATAAGTTTATGTTTCGATAACGGTTGTTTGGGTTGGGTTGAAAGGCTCCTGTTGGCTGTGTATGTGAATACCTAGTCTTAGCTGTGTGCGGACTTCACTGGCTGTGTGCGCGAAAGGGTTTTGTAAGGGAAAGTTGATGTATTGATTGACAGATCTAAAGCTAATAGAATGGACAATTTTTGGAAAGTTTACTGTGTTATGCATCTGAATTGTTTATTGCTTATGTTCTATTAATATCGCATTATATGTCTTACTTATTGATGATTTCTAGATCTGTTAAGTATTTGCATTGTTTAAGATCTGGATTTGAACCTGTTATGTTTATCTGCGCTAAGGCGAACAACAACTCTATGTTATTCTATTAAATACTGCACATTCTTTATTATTATGTTGTGTATTGTTTCGTGCATTTGTTTATGAGAAATATAATTTTCATTCATTTTGCTGAGGACCACTTCATTAATTTCTCCCTCAGGGTGTGGAAACCTGGTTCCAGCACCCCCACATACTGCTTTGGGTGAGACTTTGGTCTGTGCAAGCAGATCATTGCTGAAAGGGCCAGTAGTTGGAGGGTTTGTTGGTTTATCCATAAACTCTGAACCTCGGTCAGGACCCCTCAAGCCAACAACAACTAATTTTGAGTGCAACAGTTAGCAATGGTAGTGTTATGGGCAGCATGATGCAGAAAATTAAGAGGGAGCTACAGTACATATGTAGTAGTGTCAGTGGCAGTGACATCAGCAACAATACAGAAAGAAGCAGTGCAGTGGATGGAGGGCAGTAGGCTAAGCATCAACAATGCAGAGACCGATATCGATATCAGGCAATACTTGGTGTGGATGTATTGCTAGAACACACTCCTCGCTAAGAGGGAGTGTTGAGATTTTGAGGTAGCATCGGGTGTGCTCTAGCCCTAAAAATTTTGTGGAAGGACTAAGTGTTTGGTCAATTTAGTGTGTCCTAAATTGCTAACATAAATTATCAACCAGGGATTCGTAAGCTGACGAAGTGTGGCGCACTATATGTGTAAGATAACCTATCTCTTACTTTTTGTCGTTTTTGGATTTTTATTGATCTTGGTTGGTTTCCTAATGTGAGATGGAAATTCTAAAAGACAAGTATGGTTATGAATATTCAAGGCAATGATGTATTTTATAATGATTTACCAAACTTCAAACTTCAAAAGGAATTTGAAACATACAATGACAAAACTTGAAAGGAAATGAAAATGTGCTGCTAGCCTAATAAATCAAACAGTGAACTATTGAGCATGAAAACCAAATTATCCTTGCTGCTGTCTAAACACAAAAGAAACTATGCTTAAATAAATCCAAGAATTGCAACAAAGTAAATCTAAATCAAATTACATCAACTTATATCTTGATCCCTCACCATTAGTCCAGCGATGGCTTTCGAAGGTAACCATAAACAACTTGAGCAATCTGATATCTAATTTGCAGAAAAAGAAACTAATATCAAACTACACACTCATACTTCAATCATTCACCATCAGTCCAGCTGTGGCTTTCGGAGGTAACTGAAAATGACATGAGCAATTTAATATATATAACTTGCAGAAAGTAAACTAATATCAAACTACACACTCATACTTCAATCCCTCACCATCAGTCCAGCTGTGGCTTTCGGAGGTAACTGAAAATGACATGAGCAATTTAATATATCTAACTTGTAGAAAGTAAACTAATATCAAACTACACACTCATACTTCAATCCCTCACCATCAGTCCAGCTGTGGCTTTCGGAGTTAACTGAAAATGACATGAGCAATTTAATATATCTAAATCTAACTACTGAAACAAATGTGCAAGACTGAAATAAACAAAGCAGTGCTGGAATTAAACAAAAAGTAAATTAGCAGCAGAACAATATTGATTCCATGTCATTAGTCAAAAGATATGCAAATGCCCGGGCTGCCTACTGTAATCTGAAAGCTAAAAATTATGCTAAAAGCTATGATTTCATAAAGCAATCTAAGTAAGGAAATATGACAAAACAGAATTGAAAGCAACTTATCTAGAAAACATGTAAAAGCCTCCTTGGATAGCAGGGGCCCTCTGCTACCAATTTGGTGAAGTCCTTCAGCTCCTTAAAGTTGTAATCAAAACAGCATCAAAGAACTAAATTTCTCTATTAAAAAGAACTCACAAATCTACATCCCATTCCATCTTGAACTTAGTTACAAATGTACTTCCTCATTACTTTCTCATTATTTTCTCATTACCTATGATAGGAGAAAGCTTCTCCTATTTATACAAAATATGAGGAGACATCTCATTAATGGGAGTCCATGAATCTCTCCCTCCATCTCTAGAGTTACAATCAAAATAGGAAATGATAAGACACATGTCTTTCTAGAGTTTCAACACAAATTGAGGAATGAGACACATATCCTCTTAGAGTTTCAATACAACAAGGAAGTGAGACACATATCCTCTTGATCCCATAATCTTCTCCAACCAAATTCGAATTTGGCTTTAGAGTTCCACATAAGAGTCTTCTAGAAGTCTCATTTTGACCTACACATGTCACAAAACTCATAACACATATATAGATATATGAAACTATGTTAATTTCTAGTTTCTAATCATAAATTCACTTAAAATACATAAAATAAATAACTTTGGAAAACAAAGATCCTAACCCATATATTTATGAAAATGGTTACTTGATGTAGGGTTTTAGGTCAAATGGCTATGAAATAAGAGCTAAATGGTTATGACATAATAGAAATATGTATGAATATGGAGAACATTTTTGATACTCAACATACCCCCCAACTGAAGTTGTTGCATGTCCTCATGCAACCATTGCAATGATTCATTTGTCCATGAGTTGATCTTTTATGAGTTTTGACTCATATAGATTCATTCCAAACTTTGCTTCTTGATTTTTTTCTTTTTGGCAAAGTATAATACATTTGATTGCAACATTTTTTTTTTTCAATGGTTGGTTCTTGTGTGACAACCATTTTTTTTTTTTTTTAAGCATCGGTTCTTGTGTAACAATGCTTTATTTTCTTTGTTGCATCAAAGTTCATGAAAACATTTAGAATCAATTACTTCATCAATGAATTGATCATTTGCAAGGCATATAATCTTTTGGATCATGTTGCAACAATAGTTGGTTGGAAAGTATATGTGGGTGGAAACGAAATGAAAATGTGTGATAGTGTATGACATGTGGATATGAAATGATGTCCCTTCCCCCCAACTAAAGATATGACAATGTGAAAAAGGGAGTGAGGAATTTTTCCGAAGTTACAATTTTAGCATTCTAATGAATTACATGACTAAAAATTAGAAAACAACATACCTTCACTTACCTTAAATGTGGATGAGTTGTGTATGTGTGGTGGCTGCAAAATTCTGATCATATTCTTCTTCAAGTGGCTGAACAAGAGGAGTCATGGATAAAGAGATGAGATGACTTTTTATTGCTCCTACTAAAACTTGTTGAATCTGCTCCAAAATGCTGAAAATAATAGTCTTCATGTCTTCAAAACTCATTGGCACAATTCATACTATGTGAAAAGATGTTCTGATGTCGAACATAGTAGGAAATTGTTGAATTAGTGGCCATTAATGGATGCCACTAGTCAACACGAGAACTCTCACCATAGATGACAATGAGAGTCAAGATGCCCAAACACATCTTGCTAGGTACGAATGATTTTGCTGATGTCGAGTCACCTAGAAGATCTGACGAACAAGAGACATTAATGTATTCCCATTGTTTGTCAGCATGAGAACTTTCCATTAAGGCATGCAAGCCTCAAGGTGTTTTTACAAAGAACTTCGACTCAAAGGACTATGGACTCAATAATTTGCATTGAAGCAGGGCTTATTTGCGGAATGAAAATGACAAGAAATGGAAAATGAAAATGGAAGATGGCAATGGAGAGTAGAAATGGAAAATGGGCAATAAGCATGTGAATGAGAAATGGCAATGGGCAATAAGCATGTGAATGAGAAATGGCAATGGGCAATAAGCATGTGAATGAGCCTCTTGCTTTTATTTGTGGTTATGAATGGACAAAAAGAAATGGAAAGTGGATGTGAATGTAAATGGAAAATATGAAGTGAAATGAGGTGAATGGTTTATTATGAGGTATAGATGTGATGGAGACAATAGTATCTGAAAGTTTTTCAAGTGTTTGGATCTGATTTTGCATCAGCATATTTCCTCATTTTTGTTGCTGGTCATCCTCTTATGAAACAAATTGGTCTCTTAGAGAGACACCATTCTCTTGTAGTCATTTGTCCTTCCTCCTGGAACCTGCAAAAAAAACTAATACTTCTTCTGCAATGGAATGTAAGATTATCAAAGGGAGAGAGGTGATCAATATCTCTAGTTATGATATTTACACACAAAACTAAGAATTTGTATTAATGAAACAAGTTCTCAAAGGAAAAATCAAAAGAATTTATACCTGTTTTGGAATTAGTGCCTCAAGTTGAATGTAGCTTCTTTTCAGCAATTTATCTCATTATTTTCCATTTCAAACTCTAATGATGGATTTCTCATTGTATAGATTTTGTTGAGACCTTTCCAACGATACTTAAATCATCAAAATCTGATTTTCTATGAGAAAGTTAGGTTGATTTGAACAATGAGGTTTTTCAGCTGCGGAATTGGAGAACCGCTGCGGAATTGGACTTTAGCTGCGGAATTGGAGAACAGCTGCGGAATTGGACTTTAGCTACGGAATTGGAGAACAGCTGCGGAATTGGACTTTAGCTGCAGAATGTCGACGGTTTCTGTAGCTAAAAATCTTGAATAAAAAGTTAGCCATTCATCCTTCATCATCAGTCCAAAATTAATCAATACCTTCAGAAAAAGTGAGGAAATAACTTATTCATTTCATTGATTCAAAATTATTGATTTTTTATTTTATTATTTATTTTTTAAACAACAAAAGAGAAATGCAATTTTTTTTAAGTTTCAGCAAATTATGCTAAATAAAGCAAACTCAGATACATTGACCAATCGTGACCTTGCAATGACCATAGAATGGTAGTGAAGATAACATAAGATGAAAAATAATATACTGGTAAGCATTGAAGAACATAAAAGGGCATGATCGCTATTTCAAAATAAAATCTTTCATCTCTTCAAAATTTATTTTTGTATCTGTTTGATCCTTGAGGACTATCACAATCAGTAACCGTTCAGGACCACCCCCCTCTGTTGGAATTCCAATTGCAGCAGTTTCCAATACTCTTCCATCTACGCCATTACAGACACATTCAATCTCAATTGAGCTTACCTGTATGATTCTGTGATTCAGCAGACAAGCATGAAAGGTGGCGTTAGGTTGGTTGATTGGCTTTAATAGAATTTGATTTCAACTTGGATTCTTCTTCCTAGAGATCAGGAAACCGAATTATCACTGCAGAGTGCCGTTTTCAAATTCTTTACTCAGGAAAAAAATCGTTTTTCCTCACGCGGCAGGGAAAAATGGGCTTCAAAGAACTGAGAAATTCTCTCAGACCGCCACGAATTTTGTAAAATGATTTCTGGGTTATCTAATTGACCACGTTGGCGAACAAACCCATGTTTTATTTTTTCCAAATTCATCTCCGTTTGGGAAAATCGTGCTTTCAAAGTTTGACGTTTTTCTCTGTTTTGCGTTTTCCTGTTTTGACCTCTGTTTGTTTTCTTTCAGGTTCGATTATAGCTGCATCAATCTCTGCAAACACTTGTTCTTTGGCACGATTCCCGTCAACCTTCCAAATCAGAGTTGTATAGAAAGCACGTCTTCCAAATTCTTATGATGTGCTTTCAACCGTAACTTCACCTTCTCCTCAGTATCATCAAAACGTTGAATTAGTCTCCGTGCAATTTCTTCCGTCTCTGGTGGAGAATATTTCAGGTGGTAAATTTTACCCATCTCGGGATCAAGTCTCCTTCCAACAACTCTCTCCACAAGGATTTCATCAGGCACATCTAAGAGAATAAAGAGATCTGGCCTGATGCCAAGACTGTCAAGAGCAAGCTGTCGTTTCGTCATGGCCATTGGTATTGATTTTTGTTTATGTTTAGTTATTTATTGATTTGTTACTGTTTTGTTTTTGTTGTTTTTTTTTTTTTTTTTTTTGTTAATAAAACTATATGTTATATTTTTAAAAATTAAAAATACACATATATATTTTACTAAGCAAAATGATTTTTTTATTTATTTATTTATTTGTTTTGTTAATAAAATTACACATGTTAAATTTTGAAAAATTAAAAATATACATATGTAATTTACTAAACAAAACAATTTATTGAAAAAAATTTTAAATGATTTGTTATTAAAACTATATATATTTTTTCAAAAATAAAAAATATACATATATATCTTAGTAACAAAACAATTTAATTTTTTTTTAATTTTTTATTTTCATTTTTTTTTAATTGATTTGTTTAATAAAATTATGTATGTTATATTTTCAAAATTTTAAAAATACACATATATATTCATTAAACAAAACAATTTATTGAAATCAAAGTTTTTCATGAAAACAAATTTTCTTTTAAATTGTTGAATCAATTGAAATGATGAAGTTTTATTGTCTCCCTTTTTTTTTTTTTTTATAACATAACAATTCTTTTTCTGATCCTCCAGATCACACAAAGTGCAGGAGGAGAGCATACTCAAGAATTATTAAATTTTTTTTACATAACAATCATTTTTCTGATCCTCCAGATCACACAAAGTGCAGGAGGAGAGCATACTCAAGAATTATTATTATTTTTTAGATGTAAGAAATAAGGCTACCTAGTTACACTTCCCCGGCAACGGCACCAAAATGTTTGGTCAATTTAGTGTGCCCTAAATTGCTAACATAAATTATCAACCAGGGATTCGTACGCTGACGAAGTGTAGCGCACTATATGTGCAAGATAACATATCTCTTAATTTTTGTCGTTTTTGAATTTTTATTGATCTTGGTTGGTTTCCTAATGTGAGATGGAAATTCTAAAAGACAAGTATGGTTATGAATATTCAAGGCAATGATGTCCTTTATAATGATTTACCAAACTTCAAACTTCAAAAAGAATTTGAAACATACAATGACAAAACTTGAAAGGAAATGAAAATGTGTTGCTAGCCTAATAAATCAAACAGTGAACTATTGAGCATGAAAACCAAATTATCCTTGCTGTTGTCTAAACACAAAAGAAACTATGCTTAAAGAAATCCAAGAATTGCAACAAAGTAAATCTAAATCAAATTACATCAACTTATATCCTGATCCCTCACCATTAGTCCAGCTATGGCTTTTGGAGGTAACCATAAACAACTTGAGCAATCTGATATCTAATTTGCAGAAAAAGAAACTAATATCAAACTACACACTCATACTTCAATCCCTCACCATCAGTCCAGCTGTGGCTTTCGGAGGTAACTGAAAATGACATGAGCAATTTAATATATCTAACTTGCAGGAAGTAAACTAATATCAAACTACACACTCATACTTCAATCCCTCACCATTAGTCCAGCTGTGGCTTTCGGAGGTAACTGAAAATGACATGAGCAATTTAATATATCTAACTTGCATAAAGTAAACTAATATCAAACTACACACTCATACTTCAATCCCTCACCATCAGTCCAGCTGTGGCTTTTGGAGGTAACTGAAAATGACATGAGCAATTTAATATATCTAAATCTAACTACTGAAACAAATGTGCAAGACTGAAATAAACAAAGCAGTACTGGAATTAAACAAAAACTAAGAAAAATAAATTAGCAGCAGAACAATATTGATTCCATGTCATTAGTCAAAAGATATGCAAATGCCCGGGCTGCCTACTGTAATCTAAAAGCTAAAAATTATGCTAAAAGCTATGATTTCAGAAAGCAATCTAAGTAAGGAAATATGACAAAACAAAATTGAAAGCAACTTATCTAGAAAACATGTAAAAGCCTCCTTGGATAGCAGGGGCCCTCTGCTACCAATTTGGTGAAGTCTTTCAACTCCTTAAAGTTGTAATCAAAACAGCATCAAAGAACTGAATTTCTCTATTAAAAAGAACTCACAAATCTACATCCCATTCCATCTTGAACTTTGTTACAAAAGACTTCTCTACTATTTTTTCATTACTTCCTCATTACTTTCTCATTACCTATGATAGGAGAAAGCTTCTCCTATTTATACAAAATATGAGGAGTCATCTCATTAATGGGAGTCCATGAATCTCTCCTTCCATCTCTAGAGTTACAATCAAAATAGGAAATGATAAGACACATGTCTTTCTAGAGTTTCAACACAACTTGAGGAATGAGACACATATCCTCTTAGAGTTTCAATACAACAAGGAAGTGAGACACATATCCTCTCGATCCCATAATCTTCTCCAACCAAATTCGAATTTGGCTTTAGAGTGCCACATAAGGGTCTTCTAGAAGTCTCCTTTTGACCTACACATGTCACAAAACTCATAACACATATATAGATATATGAAACTATGTTAATTTTCTAGTTTATAATCATAAATTCACTTAAAACACATAAAATAAATAACTTTGGAAAACAAGGATCCTAACCCATATATTTATGAAAATGGTTACTTGATGTAGGGTTTTAGGTCAAATGGCTATGAAATAAGAGCTAAATGGTTATGACATAATAGAAATATGTATGAATATGGAGAACATTTTTGAGACTCAACACTAAGACACACGAGACCTCCAAAACCCAGAAAGCGTTTGGAGAAATTTCATATATTGTTGAATTTATTCTAATAATTAATTTTTTAATGAGAACCCTAAGTCTAACTTAGGGAATTAGAAAAATTGAATTGAATTAATTAAACACATGTGATTAAATGTTCTAAGTGACGTGGATCAAGAAGTCTTTTAATTTGATTCATCGATTAGAGATGAGATCATGACCGTTGGTTTTCCAATGACAAAAGTATAAGATAAAGGCTTCAGGTCAGTTGGAGACACACACACACACTCGCAGAGCACTGAAGCTAAGTCGAATTTCTGGGGCAGGGTTTGCTGAGAAATTCGAAGCGATTTTGTTGTGCAGTGAGGGGCAAAGATTAGCAAGGGATGATCTAATCCAAGGCCTAGAATATAGTGAGTACCAATCAATGCAGAGCCAACCAAGAGGACGTAGTTCAGCTGGCACCACACAGAGGACTATGCAGAGGCTGCGTAAGCCCATCCAAGGTCATGCAGACCTAGCCAGCGTAGCGTAGGGGCAATGGAGCACCAACCAAGGTGATGCAGTCCCAGCCAAGGCGGCAGAGAGGCAGCGCAACACCAGTCAGGGTGACGCAGTGGGGACGTTGGCTAGTAAGGGCTGATGCAGAAGCTACATAGGCTGCGCTGAGGCCTCCAGTGGGCCAGAAGGGGCTCGTGATCTGTAAATATTGTTTGAGGGTGTGATACAACCATAGCTTCTATCTCCAAGAGAAAGGTACTTACTGTCGTTTAATTTCCTAATAAGGTCAACCATTTTTGGTGCCTAGAATATTTTATTTAGATTATGCGTAATAATAAAAACCCTCGATAGTTGTTGCACCAGTTTTCCATCATTGGTTTTTTCTGAGGACAATTTTCCGAAAAATCATGTGTAATATTGTCACATGTGTGTATTTTTCAGTAAATGATGTTTAGATGTGTTGGCTACAGTTAGTGTCTACTTTAATGTTTTCTGAGTAATTTAGTAAAATAACGTGTTAAGTTAATTAAACAAGTAGGTGAAGTAGATCTAGATACTAGAGTAGGGTTTCTGTTTTGAAACTTTCACAATATGACCATGATTGTAAACCCAAGGGGTTTATACTAAACCCAAGGACCAATATTATAAACCTTATGAATAACATTATACCCTAGGAATATGAACCAAATAAACCCAAGGGATTGATATTATAAACCGAGGGGAATAATAAACCCAAGGGACTAATTCTAAAACCCAAAGGTATTATAAACCAAAGGGAATAATATTAAACCCAAAGGATTAATATTATAAATGCAAGGTATATAAACCCTAAAGGGATTTATACTATTAACCGAAGGGAACAATAAACCCAAGGGATTAATACTAAAAACCCAATGGATTAAAAACTCAACAGATTGATAATATAAACCCAACGGAATAATATTAAACTCAAAGGATTAATATTATAAACCCAAGGTATATAAACCCTAAGATAAATATTTATCACAATGCTACGTTGGAATTTGGTTGACCATGATGATTTTCAGATTGAGACAACGCTTGTTACAATGTGAGGTGGGACCAAGAGATAGCCTTTGTCACAATGTGACCATGGTTGAACCCAAAGGTATTATAAACCCAAGAGAATAATATTAAACCCAAAGGATTAATATTATAAATGCAAGGTATATAAACACTAAAGTGATTGATATTATAAACTCAAGGGATTAATAATAAAAACCTAATGGATTAAAAACCCAACAGATTGATAATATAAACCCAAGGGAATAATATTAAACCCAAGGGATTAATATTATAAACCCAAGGTATATAAACCCTAAAATATATATTATAAACCCAAGGGAACAATATTAAACCCAAGGGATAAATATTATAAACCCAAGGAATATAAACCCTAAGATAAATATTTGTCACAATGCGACATTGGAATATGGTTAACCATGATTTATTTTCATATTTAGACAACGTTTGTCACAATGCGACATTGGACAATGGTTAACCATCATTTACCATGGTTGATCTCCATATTGATACAATCCGCATCACAATGCGACGTTGGACCATGGTTGACCATGGATGACCATGGTTGTGACAATGTGACATTAGACCAAAAGATAGTCTTTGTCACAATGTGACCAGGGTTGACCATGATTGACCATGGTTGAGACAACCTTTGTCACAATGAGACGTTGGAACATTGTTGATTTTGTTATTGAGACAATGCTTGTCATAATGCGACATTGTTTGATTTTCATAATGAGAAATTATTTATCTCAATGTGATGTTGGGCCATTGTTGACCATGATTATAAACCCAATGGATTAGTATTAAACCTAAAGATTAATATTATACACCCTATGAATAATATTATACACTAGGAATATGAAGCCTAATGTTTTAATGTGTGATAACAAATGAATAATAGATAATGAATTTTCAAAAATAAATTTATATAAATAAAATGAAACGAAATAAGGATTTGTAAATTCATAAATTCATTTACTATAATCTCATTTGAATATATTTTTTTTTTTTAAATATAACATGTGAAACATTATTGATGAAATTTTAAATCTATAAATTCACAATTTTTTAATGTGTGATATATTTCAAAAATTGAGAAAAATGCCTTGTTATATATATTTTGTAAAACATTGTTATTAATTGAAGAAGACATAGCATTCACAACTTATTGCCCACATTCTTCCAGCGTGAGCAAGATTAGAGTAGAAAATCTAATCTTTAAACATGTGGAGGGACATCTTAACACCATAATGGATGGAATTTATTTGCACGGTAGTATCGTAGTGAAGACGTAGGAAAATACCTTTTTTATATATTTCATTATATATAAATGAATATTATAAATAATAATGAGGAACTTATCATGGAGAAACTTATTAGAATTAGAATGATCTCAAATCCCTGGAAATTGGTTGTTGGGAAGCCACCTAGGACAAATCTAATTTTTTAAATTTATGAAAAATAATGGAGCAATTTGTTAAAGAAATTTTGCTTATATATAAATGAATGTTATAAATAATAATGAGGAACTTATTAGAATTGGAATAATCTCAACATGGAGGAACTTAGTAGAATTTGAAAAATCTCAAATCCCTACGAAATTGGTGGGTGGGAGATGGCACGAATATAATTTTTAAATTTTTTAAAAGTAATGGACCATTTTGCTAAATAAAATTTGTTTATATATAAATGAATGTTATAAATAATAATGAAGAACTTATTAGAATTGGAATAATCTCAAATCCCTATGAAATTGGTGGGTGGGGAGCCAAGTGGCACAAATATAATTTTTTAAATTTATTAAAAGTAATTGAACATTTCGCTAAATAAAATTTGCTTATATAAATGAATGTTATAAATAATAATGATAAACTTATTAGAATTTAAATAATCTCAACATGGATGAACTTATTAGAATTGGAATAATCTCAACATGGACGAACTTATTAGAATTGGAATAATCCCAAATATCTAGGAAATTGGTGGGTCAGGAGCCACTTGACACAAATCTAATTTTTTAAATTTATTAAAAGTAACGCACCACTTTGCTAAATAAAATTTGCTTCTATATATATGAATGTGAGAAATAATAATGAGGACCTTATTAGAATTGGAATAATTTCAACGTGGAGGAACTTATTAGAATTGGAATAATCTAACATTCTAGGAAATTAGTGGGTGAGAGCCACATGGCACAAATCTAATTTTTTAAATTTATTAAAAGTCAGTGCAACCTAACAAACTTTGTAATAAACACTACAAACTTTAATAAACATTAAGAAGTAGCATATGCTCAACATATTCCCTTAAGAATCAATCTAAACCCTCAATTAAAAAAAAGTCAACAAACCTCTTTCGATCTAGAATTCATATATATCAGCCAAAAGTGAAATATAATCTTTTTGGAAATCTTAATAGCTAAATGTTGCTTCGCCTCGAAGTTTTGGTTTTGAATTTTTTAATAAATATATTTAAAAATTAGAATAAGTTATATTATTTTTATTTGCAAAAAAATCTTACTTTGAAAAGTGGTATATCATTTCTATTCGAGAAAGTTCTAATTTGAAGAGTGTAAAACATACTCAAAAGAAGCTTACGGTCCAAACATATAGGCTCTAGTTTCACCGTATGTACTTTCCATGAGTAGATGCGGAATGTCAAAAATGGCTTGTAATCCCATAGTACGTATTTGTTTGGACGTATTTTGTGCTTGGAATTAATTTTGCAGGCATAAAGTGATCACTTTTATATATATATATATATATTACGTTTTTATAAATTAGTATCTAACTCTAATTTCCATTTCCATTGCTTAGATTTAATCTTGCGATGTAGAAAGTGACACTTTCCATTTTAATTTTAAATTTAAATTTGATTCAATGAATTGAGTTAATGTGTGTCTATATAGACACGTGGAAATATTTAAAATGTATATTGGAAAGTGAGACACTTCCATTTCACTATATGCCTTTACTTCTACTCGGAGATATTTACGTATTAATTTAAAACGATATATTCTATACATACAATTTTTGTTTGAAAATTAAAATAATATAATATTTTTATAGAACTTTATATATTTTAAAATAAAAAGGTAAAAATATAATAATTATATAAGGTTATTTTGAGAAGTAATTTCTTTTCCCTTTTAAATTTAAAAAAATAAAATAAAATATGTTCAATATTTTATTAAAAGAGATTGATTTTAATATTTTGAACATAATTTTTTAAATTAATAATTTTTCGATTTGAAAATTTCATATTTTTAAGAACATAATGGTTAGGTGTTTAATATTGACAAAGTTGGATTAGGAACCAGAACTTTGAAAGAGCATTTTTATTACAAACTTTTTGTAATCCAAATAATATTTAAGAAATCTATAAGTTTTTGGAATGAAGTTCTAGATTATCTTAAATACATTGACACTTTAAACCTTACAAAAAAATCTCATAATGTAGCAAAATTGACATAGTAACATGACAAAATATGATCATAAATTGACGCAACAAAACAGGGCATCAAAACCAAGTCAATTGGGCCCATTTGAGCCATCGTCTCTAAGACGATGAACTTTCTTCCCTCCAACAGCTACATTGGTTCCATCAACACCTGCAGCCCTCAACGCAATGTCATTCCCAGAACCCTCCATAACCTCTAGATGCTCACCGATAGCACATATTTCCTCCCTAATGTTGTCCGTTGTTTTTTCCATATTTTCTTGTTGATGGATCATTTTGGCCTCTAGAAACAACTTCAATGAAATACGTTGATGCTCCACCCTGTCTTCTAGTTTCGATATGGAAATGAGTAACGCATGCAAAGTTTCCAACAACTTGTCTAATACCGGGCAAACATCATTATGTTCAGGGTGTCAAGAGAATTGTCCATAGAAAAACCAAAACTAGTCACCCAATTAAATTGACCAACATAGAAGAAAGAACCCACAACATGACCAACATCAGCCTAAAACTCAATTGCATTATGGGGAGGCTGGGTAATTGATATATATAAGAGGTATCTGCTAACACACGAGATAAGAAACCACTAGAAATCAGACTCCATAAACCAAAGATTGGTGGGATGAATGAATGACATAAGTGAGGAGGCATCGACTGAAATCCATAAATTCTTATTCCCATCAAAGGAATTCCTCATCGCAACTAAGGAGAGCCAGGACACCTTCCACCAAGTGAGACATAAATGGAAAAGACACCATTGTATCAAAAAGATCAGAGAGCTTAGACACTCTTGATTCCCATTAATAATACATGATAAGAAGAAAATAGATCAGAGATTTGAGAATCGTCGAAAATCAGAGATGAAGATTTCAGCCACCTTGCATAGGGGGGAACTAATAAACATCAATGTTCCCATCCTTGGATTGAGAGTGGAATTCTGTACAAAATCCACATAGATTCTACTGATCTTTTAATATGCTAAAACAAAATACTTGAATCTATTCTACAAATTTCGGAAACCAGTTACGTCGATCTCATAATCACATGAATAAGAAAGAGAAATGATTTCAATCGCACAACATAAAGATGTATATGGGGAAATCCTCAGCTAAAAACCCCGCTTTCTGTATATTGCGTTAAGTTAGGAATATGAAACAATACAATGCTTCTCTCAAGCTTGAGAGCTCTTTGCAACATATTTGATTTTCTGACTATGATCTAAGCAATATTGGTCCAATACTTAATAAATTCCTTGCCTATGTCTGACCATCCTTGATCACGCATTCCTAAGGAAATTAAGGCCCTATTAATTAGGAAATTCCCATAAATTTATTTTGCAATACATCCAAGGCATCCTGATGACCTCATGCGTGACCTGTACAATTTTCAAATTATACAACTGATAGTTTACTTCCCTTTAACTCCAATATCAATTGGGCCTTCCTTAGAACTGACATGAAACAAATATTTATAGTGAATTATGAGTTATCTTATTGATCATTGCATGTGAATTAAATCATATTTAATTCACTGGACCTCTCACTAGTTCCTCCATCAATTAGAACTAGTTAAACTTATTTTAACTCAAATAATTAAGTTAAACAATTGCAACTCAAAATAAACTGCAACTAGACCCCTTAAAACTTAGAGTGAACTCTATATGCCTCCAGGTTGACCCCCAACTCGAATTGAGTGAGCTAACTAAGTCTTCCCAACTCAGTTAACTTGTACAAGTTTTCATGTGATGTGGAATTACAATTTCCTTCTAATTTAATTAAGGGAAAATTAAATTAGAAGCATCTTCTTTATGCCAATTTCAATGCTCCCTCTCAACAAGAAATAGATTGTCTGCTACCCTGATCCTGCCTCTGTTGAACTCAAATTTGTCTCTTGACAGTGCCTTCGTTAAGATGTTTGCATCCTGCTCCTCAGTGGGAATGTACTCTAATGACATAATCCTCCTCTGTACACAATCTCTAAGATGATGATACCAGATATCAATAGGCTTGGACCTGTCATGAAAAAATGGATTAACTGAGATTTTGATGCCAATATGGTTATCACAATAAATCACCATCAGATCCATCTGTCGACCAATAAAACCAACAAGTATCTTCCTCATCCAGATGGCCTCACATGCTACGTGACTGACCTCCATGTACTTTTACTCTGTTGAACTCAGTGAAATTGATTTCTCTTTCCTGCTATACCATGAACTTTGTTGTTGATCCAATGCTAAAGATTCCCCCTGATGTTTTCTTCCTATCGGATGGACTCCTTGCCCAATCTACATCTATGAATCCTTGAAACTTCAATCACTCTATTTTCCTGTACCATAGCCCAAACTTTTTAGTTCCTCTGAGGAATCTCAATGAATTCTTTCCTGCCTTCCAAAAGATCTTAATAGGCTTAACCATAGCTTGAATAAGTTGTTTAACCACATATCATATGTCTCGTAGTGTGTTCACCAAATACACGAATGAACCCACAAGCTGCATGTAGAGGGTAGCATCTACTGCTTTGCCTGAAGTAGCATCCTCCTTCCTCCAGTTTCCTACTAGAGGAGTCTCCATGGGTTTGCTGCCCTCCATGTGGAACTTCCTCATAATCTCATTGGCATACTTTCCCTAAGATACAAATAGATCCCCATCTCTTTGTCAAATTTCCAATCCCAGGAAATAGTGCAAGAGACCCATGTCCTTCATCTCAAATTCTCTTGCAATATCCTATTTGCAAGACTCTATGAGCTACTCATCACCTATCAGTATCAAGTCATAGATATAAAGTAAAATGATCAAAAGTTTACCTTCTACCACAATATGGTAAAGGTTCGCATCTGCTTCACTATTGGTGAAGCCCAACCTGATGAACTAGCTTTTGATCCTAGTGTACCAAGTACGAGATGCTTTTTTTAGCCCATACAGTTCTCTCTTGATTCTACACACATGTGGCTCTCGATCGAAGGTCGCAAAACCTTCTTGTTTCTCAATGCACACCTCTTCCTCAATCACCCCATTGAGGAAGGTTGTCTTTACATCCATCTGATTTATTTGCCATCCCATCTACACGGAAAGTGCAAGGATGGATATGATTGATGAGTACCTTGCGACCGGTGCAAAGTTCTCATCATAATCAATCCCCCCCACCTAAGAGAACCCTCTGTCCACAAATATGGCCTTTTGCTTCTCCACACTCCCATCTGTTGCCTACCTCACAATGTAGATCCACCTGGATCCTACAACTGACTTCCCCTCTAGTCTTGGGACAACTTCCCATGAATTGTTTCTGATAATGGTTTGATACTCCTCAACCATGTCATCAATCCAAATTGGGTTTTGCACTCCTTCCTCAAAAGAGGATGGCTCTATCTTTACACTCTCACTCATAAGAGCCATGTAGCCAGTGTACCACTATGGGGACCTTCTCTGCCTGCGTTGTGATGTGGGTGCTCCCACATTCTCTCTAGCATCAAGCACCAACCTGTTAGCCTCTCTGGTGCGCTTCCTTCCATATTTTCATGGATCTGCATGAGTGGGTGGTTCCACTCTCTGTTCCTCTACTTGTGTATGCTCCACATCTAGAGGTTCTTCTTTTGGAGCTAAGAGCTCCTCAACTACATGCAATTGAAGCTCCCTATCAATGGAAATCTACATGGCCTTCCCTTCATCGAATTTCACATATATTATGACTATTGTCATCATGTGTGCTAGAAAGTACACCCGATATTTGTGAGGTGTATCAATGTACCCCAAAAATATTCCCAACTTAACTGTTGGCTCTAGCTTCTTTCTAGCACTTTTGGTTTCATGGAAATAAATAGATGAACCAAAAATTTTAAAATGCGAAAAATTTGGTCTCTTACCTGAAAAAGCTTCCTCTGTTGTACTCATCCCAAGTATCCTATGAGGATTTTTGTTTTGCATAAATAATGATGTGTTGCATGCTTCAACCCGCAGATGCAATGATAGGCCCTAATCATGCAACATCACTCATAATTATCCGACAATAGTTTTGTTCTTCTGTTTTGCAACCCCACTTTGTTGTGGGTTATGAGGTTCCACCCACCTATTCCACCTAGACCTTCAATTAATTTCATCAGTTTCATTTTTTATAGTAGCATTTAATATTTTTAGTATTTTTTTGGGTCCTACACTTTTGGAGCAGTTTTGACCCCCTAAACGATGTTTTTTTGAGGTCTGCAGCAAGAACATAGCCATATGCAAGGACTTGCAAAAAAAACTGTAGTACTCGAAGAGATATTTTTGATGATATATCATAGATGCCAAACGGAGATAATATGACCAGGTTACGACTCTGGGAAATTGGCTGCCCAACTAACCCCAACGGGGCCCACAAACTCTTGGTGTTTCATCACTTGGGGTTAGTGTTTTGGTCGTTTAGGGTTTTCCTATGTTGTTCAATAATAAAAATTCCCTTGATCCTCATTGTAACACAGTTCATAGGTTTCACTAGTACATTTGGTCAAAATTCCGACACTTTAGTTCTGACACTTTTGACGTATTGTCAGAAATTTCCCCAATTTTTCTCATTTTTTTAAATCCCGCCAATAATCGTTGCTATACCGACATATAGGGACATCATCGGTATTATGACATTTAGGAACGTCATCGGTACATCGACGGCTAGGGACACAACGTCGGAAATGCGACGTTTCTAATACATGATTTGGTATTGTGACATTTGGAGTAAACATCGCTATAGTGACATTTGGAGACACTTGTCGGTAGTGCGATGGAATGGGGGACAACCGTCAGTATTGAGGCGTGTGCGGACAACCGTTGGTATTACGACGTGTCCCGAAAATCGTCGGTATTACGACGTTAAGACGGGTTGCGGAATATTTAATAGATTGTGTACTATACAATAAGACAAGAATCTAATACATTGGAGTCAAATTTTTAAATAAACATTTTAGAAATGATTTAGATTAAAAAATTAATGTAAATCAATTTTTTATTCAAATCATGTATGGAATTATTTTTTATTAAAATTATGTAGGTTATTATTTATTAAGTTTTAAATATTAATCTATTTTTTTTCAATTATTGTCCAAAATATATTATCAAAAAATCCTTTACTATAAAAAAGTCCTAGGTTATAAATTTAAATTTAGTAAATCCCTAGTAATGATTAACTCTTATTATGATTTGTATTAAGCCACTTTCTATTTAATTATTGTGAAAAAAAAGGGATTCACATGAAAAAATTACTTACATTAAAATAAGTGCAACATTGTTGCAAACTTCATTTTATATTTCTAAACCAAACCTAATATACAAATGAGTTTCTTACCTTTAGAAAGGTTTAACATTTCATGTGGATGTTGAAATGATTTTTAGCTAGACTACACTATTACTACCATCTTTCTCTAGCTTAAAAATGGCTAAACATTTTGTATGGATTTTGAAATGACTTTTAACCAGATTACAACACTACTACCATCTTTTGGTTGAAATGAGAATTGATTGCTTGTTATGCTCAAAGTTTTATGTTCTCATTTTATAACGAACACATTTATACTTAGACAACATGTTTTTTCGAAAATTATAACCAGGTTTGAAAGTGGAAATCTTCCTTATATTTAAGAGGTATATATTTTTGTCTAAATTTCTTTGAGTCATTTAAATTTATCAATTAATATTTTCATTGGTGATTATTACTTTCACTATTAAAAAAATAAAATGTAAAATCTATGAAAATTATACAAAATATAAATATCTTCACTTAAAATATTTAATAAACAAACATATAAAATTACCATATTTTTTGAAAATGAAAAGAAAAAAATAAAAGTACTAATATTAATAAACGTGTATACACTGAATCATGATAAATTTAATTCTATATAATTTCATCTCTTAAATTTGGGTCCATGTCTTGTGGTGAAAATGTGGTGAGATGTGATGAGTCTAAAATTAAAATAAGTATCATCGTAGTGGTATATACCAACTCTTGCATTAGCTTGCACAAGGAACAACTTGATGCATTTTACAAGTTTGTGGAATCACCACTTACATCTTTGGTTTTGATTTCTAGATATGAATGGAAGTTTGATTCTATATGCACCATCTTCCTTTGCATCTTCTTCTTGACTACCAATTGCTACCCACGACTTGTAAAGGATGAAACTCTGCATCATTTGAAGTGGGAGGATTGATTGTGTATTTTTCATCATGGGTAGTTGTGGAAGTTGAAACTAACTTGGATTGGGAGGCACTCAAGTGTAACAGTCTATAACCATGTTGTTTGCATGATAACTAGGTAAAACATTTGAGACAAAATATGACAATTTTAGGACAATTTTGACTAGAGACAAAATGAAAACTGGCACATCAACACATGAAAAATAAATGGCGAATGAAAATCAAAATTCCAAAGAGATATATTAGGGATGGAATCCAAATTGGCACAAGCGGTGATGGATCTAATTTTGGTAGTCAACATTGTGAACTACCTTTTAGGTCTATGGTCTAGAGGTTTCAAACCCACCTAAGTCATAGATATAGAGATCAGACAAATATTCCAAGCCCACAAGAAAAATATTCGTCCCAACACAATCTATTAAATTATTCATCACAACACAATCTACAAAATTCTAAGGGAGACTAATCGAGAAGGAATCCAAAAATAACACATGCATATAAACATATATGTTTATTTTTGGATTTGTGTTATTTTTCTTAGGATATGTGACACTATAGTGAAATACATTGTCTAGGGATCCATGATAGCGTGCTATATGATGAGAAGGAATCCACATCATCATCATATGCCACATGGACCAATTATTGAGGTTAACAAGCTCGTTAGAACACATTTTTTAGGAAAGTCAGGTTCAAGAGTAGCTATATTTTGTAATAATTCCCAAATTTTCCTTGAATCTATGCCATTAGATGCAGAATGACTATGATATTTTAAAAATGAGGTCATATTAGAAAATTGGGCAAAAATTGAACTAGTTATGATGCTACTAAAATTTTTCATAGGAAAAATATTACTATGTTTTGACTACACATCATCCACACATGCGAGTGGGCATATTTTAGAGTTCACTTCTTCTCTTTCACTATTCCACTTATGTGTTTGAGTTGGTTGAGGTGATTATTTTAGGACATATTTTTTTTATTGGCTCAAAATTGTTTTAGACCATGCAACTGAGAATGCTTCTTGTTTTAGCTCATATTTTCCTTGAGAAAATTGTATTGGCACATGATATTAGACTATCACATGGTTTTCTACTAACAGTTTTGTGAGGCATCATATATATATCATTTTGGTGTTTCATAATCTAAGCATTTTGACTCCTCCTATGTGAACCAAAATTGACAGTTCATTTGGCTTCCTTTGGCTAGGCTACCTCTTCACCTAGACTATATTATATATAATACATAAGACTAATTATATATAACATATTGTATATATTATATTTTATCTTCCACTAAGGCTTATTTCATGCCATAATATTCTATCCCGCTCTATTCTCCTTCCCCCACAGCCAAACCATCTATCTGCGATTTGAATCACCACAGAGTCATCGACAGGCTTCCCATACATCTCTTTGTCAACATAAACCCCACCCATTCAAGTGTTGAGACATTGATTTTCTAGGGTTGCATCAGAGGAGACATTAATCTGATAGGGTCATGTCAAAGGAAACATTAATCTACTAGGGCCACATTGAAAGGCTAAGCGGAAAAATGGTAATGTGGTTTCTTCATGCTTCAAAATTGTTCAGTTTGGCTTCAAAACTCCTGTGCATGTACTCCTCGCATAATCAGTTCATGTTCTTATGTAGTTATTTTTATTATCTTTTATGTCTTGCATTTCATGTCTGTTTTATAATGATTGTTGGTGATATTTTCTGAGGTATTTAGAGATCTGGAAATCATATTGTTTTTAGCTTGAGAGGTACATCTAGAGCACCTTCATTTTAGTACAACAATTCCCTTATTTTCACACCTTAGACTACATGCACCCAAGACACAAAACAAGGCACTTATATGATTTCTCTTCAGCCATAAGTTTAACCTTTTAACTCTAAATTTGGTAGGAAATGGGTGTAAGTTTGGCCCTTGAAATATATAAATATATTAAGAGGGTTTGATGTTTCCCAAGACAATTCCTAGCCGCCTTTCAGTTTCCATGCAAGTTTGTTGGTTAGATTTAGAGTTTCAAATATCCTAAGCCACATATTTGTATGGAGGACTGTTTCGTAAGGCTGCACAACATAAATATTACATTTGAGACCATTCATTGGGTGGTTGTAACACAAGCCTTTGAAATTAATGAGGTTGCTCACTAATTTTTTGTCTAAATGCCTGTAACAAGATTTGTTTTTTTTATGCCACAACCTTACTTAAGTTGAATGTTGTTGACTTGTATTCACATTGGCAAGTAGGGTATGCTTTTAAATAATTACTTTTTGGTCTATAAATACATTTTTTATAGGTTTATGTATAATTCCTTCATTTGCTACTACGGTTTATTTGATATAGTTTTGTTGCATGCAAAATGTTTGAAGAAACTCTTGACTTAATTGCTACACATGTAGTAGTGTTCACTTCTTGTCATAGCATGTTAGTTACAAGCTCATATACGAAGACTAAAGCTATTCATTGTGACCTAAAAAAATAAGGAAAACAAGATACATGCATCTACTTCAGATATGCCTTAAAACTCTAAATTTGAGTTTTGTTTGAGTCTGTCACCAAAGTGTTTGACAAAATATTTGAGTGAAATCTGTCACATGGATGTCAGGCTTGATGGTATTTCTTATCACAAGGATTCTTTGTCTTTCCATATGGTTAATTTCACAGAACTTTTCTCCAGTATTATTATCACGAAGATGTTCTATTTTCTGTATCAAAACTCAAATATGCTTCTAAATGACCTTGAAAGAGGGTCAACAGCAATCGAAAGAGGGTCAGTGACATGGGAAATGGAGACAAGTTGGTTGAGTGAAGAGTGAACAAAAAAGTTCAAAAAGGATTCTAAGTCAAGGGATCTAGGGTTAGAAAAACTTTACTTTATTATTCATAAAAAATGAGAAAACCAATAAAAAAAAACCCAATTTTTCCTTCAAGTTCAAATTCAATTTGAATTCAACTTGAGGTTCAGTCATGAGGTTTGAAGAACCTAATCAAACCTAAGAATTTTCTTCAGGTTCGTTGAATTTTAAACCTCAAGTTTGAATTTCGGTGAACCATGTGACATAGATGGTATCAATGTTTTTAGCTTGCCAAAGGGATTGCTAAGTTTCTCAATGCTCATAGTTAAGAGTCTTTAAAAGTTAGACCACAAATATTAATTGCATCATAGGTTCATAAAAAAAAATTCCCTTAAGAGGCATTAAGGAAAATCAAACAAATACCACCATCTACCTACAATTCTCTCTACCTTTTTGCTACTCTTTTGCCTTCCAACATGAATCGAAGGTGCTTTATGCACCAACTGGTGGATGGGTAAAATCATAGACTAGTTTGTCTATTACTTGAGATGTTTGCATTAGAATGTTTCCTTGATAGAGGGATATCTAATAGGATCGGTAGAATTGGGTTCATCCTCCCCACTGAGGATAAATATCCTTGTCTTGTAGTTCATTTTACGTTTCATCTTATTGTATAATAACAGTGTCCAGTATTTTGCCTTATGCTTCAAACTTGACAGATAAATAGGATGGGCCAATGGGATTTCTAACTTCGTCAATGTTGATTTAAGGTAGAGGTGTGAAGGTTTCCCATGATGGAGGATATTACAAGTAGAGGAAGGTTCTCAACTTGGCATTACAAAGTGATTGCATCCATCTAGAATTCAAAGAATTAAAAAATTTTCTTGTCACTGCATTACAAAGTGTTTACATCCATCTAGAATTTTAAAAATCATAAATCTTTCCTTGTCACTTCTTTCCCCAGTTAGGTGGGAAAATCTGGAAGTATGAGGAGTTGCTCTTTAGGGCTTATGTTTAGGGCAGAATTTGAAGAATAATAGATCTTTGATTGTTGCTTTCTACACCAAATAGATGCAACAACTAAGAAGTATGAAGTGGTCCTCTTAAGGGCATGTGGTTAGGCTAATACAAGTACACATTGATTTTTGTGTCTGAATACTTCCCTTATGAGGAGAGAAGGGCATCATTTTTCAGTGTTGTAGAAAAGGTGGAAAGGGAGCATCCCAAGTCATGAATGTGTGAATCTATTTCTCTTTCATTAGGGTAGTAGAAAAAATTGGAAAGGGAGCTTTCCAAGTCATGAATAGGTGAATCTATCTCTTGAGATTGGGAATTGAAAGATGAGATGCTTTTTCAATGGCATAAGTGGAAAATATTGTTTTGTTGCAGGATGTGGTGATTTATGTCAATCCAGAGTCCTTGAGAGCCAACTTGAAACCAAGGTCATGTATCTAGTCCTTATGTATGGAGGTTGGATCATAATGCTATCTTTCAACTCCAAATAGTGATTAGAGTGGAAGTTCTTTGATAGGTATATTTTCATTGACATACCCCTGTGCCTTTCTTTGTATGTGTATGGTTTCCTGCACTATTTCAGAAATTTGGCTTCCATGTACATCCATCCTTGATCCTTTGATATGAGAAGGTTAAACAGAGGCCAAAGTCTGGTAGTAATGACTTTGACTATGATTCCGTAAACAGATTTTCACAACTAGATTGGTCAGCAAGATAAAAAGTTACTTACATGATCTTTTTTAGAATGAGAATGAGGAGAGTAGCCTTTAAAGATCTTACTAGACTACCTTGATTTTTTTATCTCATAAAAAATATTTTTTATGTTGCCGTGTTTTTTGGAAGAGAACCACTGGAAAACCATCATGTTTTTGTCTGTTGTTACTATTATGGAGAATGGAACTTCATTTAGCTCTTCTCATGAGGCTAAATTTCCAAGGCCTCTCCCAATCTTTGTTGCATGCCTCTTTCCTTCTTCTTTTTTTGCATCTCTATATCACAATTTCAAATGTCTTATTGGGACAAACAACTAGATTATTTTTAGAAAGTGAAACCACATAGTATACAAGCTGGTTTATAATCTCAGAGTAATTATCATTGTATCATTTACATCTTAACCAAGAACCCTCTAAATTTATCCCAAATTTCCAATGGTGTCTAAGATTTTTTATAATGGTTTTGAAGAAAATTTTAAGCCTTAACCAAACTGATCTAGAAATTCAAAGATGGGAATTTGAGGGAAAAAGGAAATGTGAAATCTTATGTGTCAAAATGAAATCCCAATTTTTTTTGGACATTCTGATTATAGTAACTTATATTTTTTTTTGAGCTAAGTGGCCATGCTGTGAGGGGCGTCCCTATTCCATCAAAAAAAATTAGGAGTTGCACCTGGCCTCATCTACACCCACTCAAGAGGTTTTGAATGTGGATCTCTATGTTAATACAAGCCTAATCACCTCACTGTTAGCTGCTACGCACCACAGCCATGGGTTGTAGCCTCTATTTTTCCTGTTATACCCATAAAAACCCATTATAAATTCCTTCAAATGGTTCAATGTTGGTTCTAGATGGCTCCATGGCACTCCCAAGACATCCAAGCACTTGAAGAAAATATCCTGAGATAAAGAACTTTAAGAAAATAAGAACGATTAGTTGACTGAATCTTTTGCCAACTGAAAATCACCTTAAGGCCAAAAGATTACAACTAGCCTATTAAATCACTTGAAATTCTCCTTAAAACCCTGAAAATATGCTTGCAAATGGCCTTCAAAAAATTCTAGCAAAAGACTTTGTGTTCAAGTCAAGGGGTTTCAAAGGAAAAGACAAGGTGAAAGACTCCCTCTTATCCCCAAAACCGCCAACAACATCAAATTGGGATTCCGAGGCTATATGATAATTGGGAATATTACATTCCCCTTGACCATGATGTTGTGCAACGCCATCAAGCGTGAGCATCATATCCAAAAAAGGAATGAAGGTGTGTGTAACCATAATCTAGCGAAAAATCCATATATAGCATACTGCAACCAATCCATTGTATCAAAAATCACCAGTGGAATCTCATGCCATATGTGGTGACTGGTGATAATAGATCCTACTAGTATCATAGTGTTTTATATGTGAAATCCACTTGTTTCCACAATATGAGAGGAACACTCTTAACAACTTTGTGCCATTTTGCTACTTTATCAATAAATTTTTTACTAAAACCATTTGATTAAAGTCATTAATTTTCCTAGCTAATGATATGCTTGCTTGATATTCTCTATATTTCCATGGCTTGTGTTAATCAATAATTTTTGACAGGAATAACAAATTATTAAATTAATTTAGTTTTCCTAAATTGATGCCAAAACAAAATTCACTCCAGCTTGAAACTTGCTTTGCTAAAATTCAAACACAAAGTGTGTACTAATCACCATTACCACCAATTTAGCAGTCTCGACAAGGTCTTCTTGAGGTTGTAAGGCGGTACCATATGGGATAAGTGCCAAATGTGACCTTGGAACAAATCCCACTCTTTAAGCCAAATCTTACTAAATTCTATGGAATACTTCCCTAATCTACACACAAAAAACTTCACCCAAGATATAATTTTGAATTTCGGTAAACCATGTGACATAGATGGTATCAATGTTTTTAGCTTGCCAAAGGAATTGCTAAGCTTCTTAATGCTCATAGTTAAGAGTCTTTAAAAGTTAGACCACAAATATCAATTGCATCATAGGCTGATAGAATATATACAACACCAATTAATGGTTTGGCTAGAAAATCTAAAGCTCGTAAGTTATACTTCCAAATCCTTTTCCATATTGGCCTAGGTTCATCCACCAACAACGATGCATATTTTAGGGGACTTATAATAGGCATGTAAGTGGTGTTATCAAAAGGATTAAACTCTAAGGATACATGTTTTTTTGGAGACTCCACATTGGTAATATACATTCAGTAGGAAAGGAGATCCAAAGAAATCAAAAATTCATAATTTGGTGATAGAATCCATGACTTCCTCCTTTTAGTCAAAATTTTTCAAGTTATCACATCAATAGGAGGAGAAATAACAAGGTTGCTAAAATTAAAAATTTGGAATCCTCATGGGAAAAAAGGCACTACTTATTGAAAGAATACATGTCCTAACTTTAACATGAAAATAAAATGGAATGAATACCTTCCTGTAGACAATATTAAAGGCTATTGAAGCAAATAACTCTACTTGCATGCAAAGCATTGATTTTTAAATCTCTTTTTTCACATTCACTTCCCATATTCAATACTACACTATTGAAAAGTGAGGCCTAAGTAAATATCAAAAACTCAATTCTTACAAGAGAAAACCTATAGGCTATTTATATCTGTGTATATTTCCCTTTTTGAAGCAGAACGTCATGGAATGCAATGTTGATACGTAAAGGAAAAAGAGGCCTTGCAAAGGCTATTGGACATTGGGTTCAACGCTTCCAGTGTGTTTCGCGACATGGACTAATTGCTTCTCGTGGATCTTAACTCTGGTGATTGTAGCGAAGACTAATGCCTATGGGTTTTGGTCTAACGGCAATTGTGAGTCCAAAAAGTGGTATCAGAGCAACAGGTCTCGAGTTCAAAACTCACCCAACTCACGTTGGGGGGGAGATTTTTGGACATTAGGTTCAACACTCCTCATGTGTTTCGTGACATGGACTAACTACCTCTCGTGGATCCTAACTCTAGCGATTGTAGCAGAGACTAATGCCTGCAGTTTTTGGTCTAACAGAAATCGTGATTCCAACAAAGCCAAATGTTAATGCATTTGCAAGGGAACTAAGAAAACATAAAACAAATTGGGTAGAAAAATTAAGGATATGTAGACATGGACAGTAATGAAAAATTATATTTATTTGAGGGAAAAGTTGGCAGGGTCCAGGTATCTTGGAGAATTTCCAGGGACAGTCGACATTGGTTCTAAATCCATTTTTAGAAAACCTTATAGAAAACACCAGAATAAATATTGAGGATCTCAAATCAACAGTGAACCCTACATAAGTGTTTACAATCAAAATAAAAACAAAGGCAAAACCCATGAAAAATTGTATTGTGAATAACAATGTTAATACACTACCAATCAATTATGTGTTGGATGGCTGATTCTAACACTGATGGGAAAGAAAGCACTTAAAATATGTGAGTCTGTGTTTCTTTTCTTGGTGCTTTCCCAAACTTTTTTTTTTCTATTATTGTCCTAAATCATTAGAGCCTTGAAATTCCCATATGATTTTCTTCATGCCTTGTCTCCCTTTGTAATCAATTAGAGTTCTAAAATATCTAGAGCCTAAGAAATATGCTACTTTATTTTTAGTTAGAGTAATATGTAATAACATGTTGTCTCTCAAGTATAGACAAATAGACAGTAGATTCAAATCAGGCAGTGTGTCATCAACTAGAGACCTTGAAACAACAAACAGTTCATTCACAAATTTTAATAGAGTCAACCTTCACATACAAAAATGCATTCTGAATGAGATTGGTTATATGATTGACCTGGAGAGTAAGATACCTTTATGATTATACGTAACACAACTGAAACAAAAGGTGCAACATAGGTATCCACTTACTCAACAACCATTTAGAGAGATAAATATTTCAAAGAAATCCTCTTCAAAGATTCTTGAATTCTTGCAACTTTCTCCTCAAAATGTGTCTCATCAACATAACAACTTCTCATGTGAAGAATTACTTGTCAATAATTTGGTTGTAAGGTAGAATTATATCTACTCATTGGCATTTCTTGTTTTTATTGGCTTCAAATTCATCCCTCCTGTTAGCCACCCATAAAAATCTGTCATATCAGATGGTGGCTAAATAATGTTGGATAGCCTTCAAGAAACAATTTCATTACTAAAATTGCTGATACTTGAAGACTTTTGATAATATCTTATCCTTGGGTAATATTCACTACTGTTTCCCTTCAGAACTCAGAATCCTGCTGATTTCCAAAGTCAAATAATGCTGCAAACATCCCTTTCCCCTTCCTTCTCCTCAAAACTAACCTCCTCTTCTATCCCTCCTTTCCCCATGAAAATCCCTCATTTCCATGTTTTTGCTATTTCCCCTCATCAAAATCCATTTTATAAGGTCTAAGACCCCTTCTTAGCCTTATCGAAACCTTCAATTCTTTTGAAAACCATTAAAAAATCATGAAAAACGCATATTGTCTATGCATCAGACCTTAGCCCCTTTCGCTAAGACTCTAACCCTTCCTTCGTCCATGCGACCTGGTGCCAGAACTGGTCGCTAAGCAATCAGGTGCTAAACCAATAAATAAATCCATTGTCGGTCCTGTTTTTCCTTTGTAAAATCTGAAAACCCACATTTCCAAAGTTTTAACGTGAAAAAATAAATTCACGTTTTTTTATTTTTAAATGGGTGGACCCGCCGCGCAAACGCATCACAACCATTCATCCAACCCACGGATCCTACGGTGCGGAGCATGCCATCCCTGTGGACCCCCCCCCCCCCCCATCCACACGTTGTTTTCCAAACCCGCCTGGTATATTTCGCACCACCTTTGGGCGAAGGGTGCTTTTCTCCCAATCGGCAGCGATTCCATACGCTTTCTGCCACGCGTCTCCTGTACCTTTTCCAAAACCTTCGTCCCTGCGCATTAAAGTTATCCCCCACGCATTAACGTTCGGGCCAGGGCATGCAGCGAAATTTAACACAGCCATCCGATCTGGGCCCACTGATCCGACGGTGAGTGCTAACCAAAGTTTCTCGATGGATAACAAAGGTGTGCGCGCGATAAAATAGGCCATCGCACAGCGGCAATCGCATCTCCGCCGTCGATCTGATCTGCAGATCGACGGTCCAAAATTCATCACCCAAATTCCCTCTGTTTGACTTTCAACATCCCCTGATTCCATCTTCACCGTCCAAATTGATCTAGATCAACGGCACAGTTTCACTGTGGGGGTATACCCCCAAGATTTTTCCTCCGTACACCCGGACCCCCCGCAATCATCCCCGATCGTCGATCTCGGCGCGAATCGATGGCTCTGATCTAATCCTCCTTCCCCCATGCTTTTTTGACCATTATGAGCTTAAATCCCGACCGTTGGATGATGCCATCCAACGGCCCTGCTTCCTCTGCACATCCTCCGATGCAGATTGACCTATAAACGCAGGATTTTGTAACATTTGTTTGTTTTTGCAGGTTTTAATGTTTTTCCGCTTAAATGAAGAAATTTCGTAGGCCAAGGATGACGATCCTCCGGCCTTCGAATACATCAGGGAAGTCATCCGCAGGGTTAAATTACATGTTTCGTCGATGTTTTCTCAGGCATTGATGCCTTATAATCCCTGCGCAGCCCTGCACGACAGTAAGGAAAACCATGAAACGGGCACAGTCAAAGACTATCAATGTCGAAGACCAGGATGAACCAGAGCAGAGATTTGATGGACAAATTAGTGGGGATTACGACTAAGACAGTTATCAATAGCCTAATCCCCCAATCTAAAACACAGTTTAAAGGAAAACCTAAAAGTGTTTTATTAGGAGAACCCTCCACTGCCACAGATGGAGGCGAATTGATTCCTCCCAGTGACCAAAGTGCCACCTATGCCTCAAAATATTCAATCAGGAACAAAACTTATTGATCGGGATCATATATTCCACCTCAACGCAGCCGAAGAGTTATTTCTGCCAGGAACTTCAATTCAAATAATATCTGCAGAGTTACTTCGATGCCACAAAGTGCCTCAAAGGTCAACAAAACTCCTGCCAAGCTTGAAATCATTATGTAAATCATTTAATACAAAGGATATGTATGTAAAGCTCCTCATTTGAGCCCCTCGAGGTCCCATGAGCCATTTAATTCTGTATTAATTGTAAATAAGATCTTTTATCAAATCTCACCTCCTCATCCTTCTATATATACTACAGCAGAAGATGAGTGAGTGTTTTTTTGGTTGTTGTTTGATTACAAGTTGTAACATTGAAACTCTCTGAATAAATATACAAGTCTCTTGAAATTGAAAAACAAATTGAAGTCTTGGATGTCTTGATGATGTTGTCACATGATGTTCCTGAGAAGGCTCTATCATTGGATCCATGAGCTTGGCTGTTGGTGAAGTATTTTGAATTGTTCTATGTTTTTTCCCGTTTTCATTATGTTCCATAATTTCTTACTACAGTAGGGTGAAAGTTTTAGGCTAAGAAATGACTCCTGGAAGCACCTTAGACCTGTTCATCCTTCACTGTTTTATGTTTTCTTCTGCTGAAGTGTTTTAAAGGCTTTAAACTTTCTCTTTAGTCTTCATGCTCGTTTATTTCTATAATAGCTCAAATAGTTGGTTTCAGCATGATTTATGGTTTTCCCTGCTTGTGTACCATCACTTGAAAGCTGTTATTGAAGTCTCCCTTTGAAGTACCATTGTTTTAAGTTAATCAAAGAGGTCGGTTTTGATCTTGCCCTTTGCCATTGCTTGAACAGTTGTTTTGAAGGTATTTATAGTTGTAAACATAGATGTTATTTAGGTGTTCCCTCTTCTATTACTGCAACTATCAGTGAATCTTGTATGTTTTCTAAGTCCTTTAAAATAAAATCTCTGAGGAAATAGGGAGTTCCCCGAATCTTAGATTTCATTTTAAAATTTGTCTTGAAGCCATTATTTTCTTAAAGAATTTTTGTAGAATTTATGGTTAGCCCTGTCTATCAAATATTTCTTTATTGTTAAGTTTTGTTCTTCACGTTCCCTTTGTTGAGAATTAACTTCTCTTTCCAAATCATTAATGTTCACTTCATTCCAAAAACAAAAGGATCCTGTGGCCAAGTTAGATTTGCCCTTCGATATCCCATATCCCTTGAAGAGTTTGTCATGACCTTATTTTGACTCCATTGCCCAATGAACCATATATTTCCTCTTTCTGTCCATCTTTCCTAGACCTTTCATGTTCTGTTGTATCAACTCAACCCAACCAAACAAACATCTGCACTTAATAACTAGTCTAAAATCCATACTCAAAGCACACAAGATAAACCTTTACAAACAAATATTTGAGAGATCCCTCTCTGAGAACAGGAGGACTAGATCCTGGAACTCTAAAGATTGGTTCTGATGTTGCCTTGTCTTTTGATTTGCCAAACTGTCAAAACATGGGACACCAACACCTCCCACCTTACAAAAAGAGATCATATTGAAATAAAACATTTATGACAAAAAATTAAGATGATCTCAACTACCTTAAGGATGTCCCAAGGGGAATTTTGTTTTTTGAAAGGAATAAAAAAGTGCTTTGTAAGTCAATTTTGCAATTGATGTAGAAGCTAGAGTCCCTACGTAATCTCCTGGAGATAAATGACCCAATATACTCTGAGACTCCCTCTTGTTTAAGGAATTACATGCTACTAAAGACTTTCTTTTCCCATATTCAAAATGAATGAGAAATTTTCCATGGATATCTCTCACCATCCTATTGTAATAGATCATTAGATCAAGTAGAAAGACCATTAGATTATTAAAGGTCTTCTTTGTTCTTTCATTCTCATCTTCTGACAGAAAAGGCCTTCTCTAGAATGTTGGGTATGTGTTATATTCTTTCCACAACTAGTCATGCATGGGGGGGTCACAGGGGGGGCGATAGCCCCCCTGTATGTTGCGCTAGGTGCAGCAGGGGGGTCACAGGGGGGGCGGCAGCCCCCCCTGTTTGGGGTTCGGGGAAGCACCCTGAGAAAAAAAAATTGCACCCTATTTTTCGGTGGGTGGACCTGCCCATGGTTTTGTGCATGGGTTTGAACATGGTTTTGGGGCATCATGGTTTTCAACCCCTCGTATTTTGTAGATCCGGTCAAGGGAACTACGGTTACGTTCTATTCCAGGGTTAATGGATTGGGGTTTATGTATGCTTCAACATGTATATATGTGTGTTGTAACACTAAAAGGAATATAATGAAAAATCAAGTTGGTCGTCCCGATTTGGGATCCAGGGGAAAATCTCTGTGTATATCTATCTTATGTTTAATGCTCTCACTATTGTTTATTTTCTGTTTTTAAGACTTTTTTGCAGATAATTTTTGTACAGGGTTGAAACCTACATAGAAGATATATAATGAATAAATGGCCTTCCATCATGCAATTTAGTGACTATTGGTTCAGGCAAGGTTTGATAAGTCCACATTGATATCTGATTCGGTGTGGTTTTATCCAGCATATATTTCATGGATAAAAGATTTGCATACAACAATGTATCAAGTATAAACACTTAGTGCTATTCTTGCCTCTCCAAAATGGGAACTAAACATTTGTTGATCCACACTTAGAAGCTGAGAAAGCTCAGCCTGAGATCACAAATATTGGGGATAAAAAACATGAATGGAATCCCCATCAAAATCTGCACCAAGTAGCCACCATATTATAGGGTTAATAATCATTGTAGAGCCCAGATGCATGCATCATTATAATCCATGTAATGAATGTTTATGGACACTTGGAGGACCATTAATCAAAACAAAATCCTTATAATGCAAATCTATTTAAGCTAATCTCTAGGAAAAGTTTACCTCCCTTTAAACATTTGACGCCCTAAGAAGGAAAGCTATTGAACCACTTTCTTAGCAGATCTTGCATTTCCACTATCATTTCCTAGCTCATTCATAAATATATTTCTTTGAGAATCACAATGAGCAAGAACCAAATCATCCAAACCTGCACTAAAATTATCTAAGGATAAAAATTCAATCAAAAAAAGTTCAATTGAATTCAAGCACATCACTATCGCTCCTGAACCTTTTCAATTAACAATTGCATTACAAATTTGAGTAAGAAAACTCAACAATTGTGATTTATCACCATTGAATAATATAATTTCACTATTTCTTATGAGAAGCCCAGTCTCCTCATAGTTCAAATCAAGAGGTAAGTCCATATGAAGAAGTTGCCTAGCTGTCCAAAATGGCCCTCCATCATGCACTTTAGTGATTGTTGGTTCATGCAAGTTTCCATAAGTCCACATTGATATCTGATTCAGTGTAGTTTTATCCAACATAGATTTGATATATTATGATGTAATAAAATTTTGGAGGCCCATATGTAACCATAGTTTTTAAAACACACAACCCAAGATCACCTTGAGCCAACTACTAACTGGGAAAGTTAATCATCCCACAAGTAATTGGTCCACTCGTTATAAGGATCTGGCAAGGGCACCGCATATAAGAAAATGTTGCCTTCATATGTAGTTCATAGCCCTTGTCTGCCATTTGATCATGCAACTTCAAAGCCTCTAAGATCTTGTTCTCTTTTATTAGCCCACACTAGTACATTTGGCGGAAATTCTGACACTTTGGTTCCGAAAATTTTGACCAAATGTCAGAAATTTCCCCAAATTTTATCAATTTTTCGAATCTCACCCACAACTGCCACAATTCCGATGATTTTCTACAAGTGTCGCAATACCGACACTTAGAGGTAAGTGTCGGTATTGTGACACTTGTAGAAAAGCGTCGGAATTGCGACAGTTTGGGCGAAAGTGTCGGAATTGCGACGAATAAGAGCAAAGTGTCGCTATTGCGACGGAAAGCGGCAAGCGTCGCTATAGCAATGTTCTAGGCGAAAGTGTCGCAATTGCGATGGTAAGAGGCAAGTGTCGCTAGTGGGACGGTCTGGGCGAAAGTGTCGCAATTGCGACGGATAAAAGCTATGTGTCACTATTGCGACGGTTTGATTTTGAGTTTTTTAGACAGTTCTTCCTTTTTTTTTTGTTCTTTAGCCATTTTTCAACGAATTCCCATAACAATTCTATAGTTATCTCATGTTTGATTTGAATGGTAAAGGAATAATCATCAATCTCCTTTAGTTCAAACAAAAGTTTATGTGTCGTAGTTTCTTGGTATTTATTTAAAAAGTGTTTTAGAGATTTACATTGGTGAAACACCTTTGTTACAAAGAATTTATCCAACACATAATAAGGAAAAAGTACAATCTTTCCTTTAAAGCCGAAAATCCCTATGTATGAGAGTTTTTCTTGACACTTAAAAAAACCTTTCTCAGAAAGAAAGGATATACCTTCTTGAGATTATTTGTCAATGATTGAGCTAGCTGAGAGCATTTTCTTAAAACTCTATTATGAAATTGTTTGGCTCGGCGCACCGTGTCACACCGTGTGAGGTCGCCTGACTGGGCACGTTCAGGTCAGGCCGTTTCATTCGAGGGTGCCCGTATCAGTTTTTCTAAGTTGTGACCACACGGGTGCCTTGTACTGCATGTTCGAGTGGCCCGTTTGCCGTAATTTGATCCCTTGTGGCATCATTCGTTTGGGCGCATCGAGTCATGCCATGTTAGGTCGCCCGACCGGGCGCATTCGACTCGGGTCGTTTCGTTTGAGGGCGCCCATATCAGTTTTGTTAAGTTGTGACCAAGCGCGTTCGAGGGTGCACATATCAGTTTTTCTATGTTCATGTGACCACCCGAGTGCCATGTGCACGTTCGGGTGGCTCGTTTTCCATTTTCTCACTTATGGAATTGTTCGGTCGGGTGCGCCGTGTTGCGTCGTGCAAGGTCGCCCGACCAGGCGTGTTCGGTTCGAGCCGTTTTGTTCGGGTGCCCGTATCAGTTTTGTGGAGTTGTGACCGCCTGGGTGCCTTGTGCATGTTTGGGTGGCCCATTTTCTATTTGCTCCCATGTGGCATATTTGTTTGGTCAGTCGCGTCGTGTTGCGCCGTGTGAGGTCACCCGACCAAGCGCGTTTGGTTCGGGCAGTTTCGTTCAAGGGCGCCTGTATCAGTTTTGCTAGGTTGTGACCACCAGGGTGCCTTGTGCACGTTCAGGCAACCTTTTTTCCATTTTTATCCCTTGTGGAATCGTTAGGTCAGGCGCGCCCTATCGCGCCGTGTGAGGTCGCCTGACTGGGCACGTTCGTTACGGGTCGTTTCGTTTGAGGGCGACCGTATCAGTTTTGCTAAGTTCATGTGACCGTCCGAGTGCCATGTGCATGTTTGGGTGGCCCGTTTTTCATTTGCAGCTCCCTTGTGGCATCGTTCGGTCGGGCACGCGGTGTCGCACCATGTGAGGTTTGGGCAGTTTTGTTTGAGGGCGCCCGTATCAGTTTTGCTAAGTTGTGACCACCCAGGTGCCTCGTGCACGTTCAGACGGTGCGTTTTCTGTTTTCTCCCCTATGGCATATTCCTTCGGTCAAGCGCGCTGTGTCGCACTGTGTGAGGTCGCCCGAACGGGGGCATTCGAGTCGGGTCATTTCGTTCGAGGGCGCCTGTATCAGTTTTGCTAAGTTGTGACTGCTTGGGTGCCTTGTGGACATTCGGGCGGCTTGTTTTCCATTTTCTCCCTTGTGGCATCATTCGGTTGGGCGCGCGGTGTCGGGCCGTGTGAGGTCGCTCGACCGGGTGCGTTCAGTTCGGGCAGTTTCGTTCGAGGGCGCGCGTATCAGTTTTGCTAGGTTGTGACTGCCAAGGTGCCTTGTGCACGTTCGGGTGGCCCGTTTGTCATTTTTCTCCCTTGTGGAATCATTCGGCCAGGCACGCCCTGTCGCGCCGTGTGAGGTCGCCCGACCGAACGCGTTCGGTTTGAGCCGTTTTGTTCGAGGGCACCCGTATCAGTTTTTTTAAGTTCATGTGATTGCTCGAGTGCCATGTGCACATTCGAGCAGCCTATTTTCTGTTTGTATCTCCCTTGTGGAATCGTTCGGTTGGGTGCACGGTGTCGCGCCATGTGAGGTCGCCCGACCAGGCGTGTTTAGTTTGGGCCATTTTGTTCGAGGGCGCCCGTAACAGTTTTGCTAAGTTGTGACTGCCGGGGTGCCTTGTGCACGTTCGGACAACCCGTTTGCTGTTTTCTCCCTTGTGTCATATTCATTCGGTCAAGCGCGTCGTGTCGCGCCGTGTGAGGTCGCCTGACTGGGCGTGTTCAGGTTAGACCGTTTCGTTCGAGGGCACCTGTATCAGTTTTGCTAAGTTGTGACCACCCAAGTGCCTTGTGCACGTTCAGGTGGCCCATTTTCTGTTTGATCCCTTATGGCATCGTTCGGTCGGGCGCACCGTGCGAGGTCACTCGACCGGGCGCATTCGGGTTGGGCCATTTTGTTCGAGGGCACCCGTATCAGTTTTGCTTAGTTGTGACCGCTCAAGTGCCTTGTGCATGTTTGGATGGCCCATTTATTGTTTACTCCCTTGTTGCATATTCATTCGATCAGGTGCATTGTGTCGCGCCGTGTGAGGTCGCCTAACCAGGTGCGTTAGGGTCAGGTCGTTTCATTCGAGGGCACCCGTATCAGTTTTGCTAAGTTGTGACCACCCGAGTGCCTTGTGGATGTTCGAGCAACCTGTTTTCCATTTTCTCCCTTATGGCATCATTCAGTTGGGCGCACGGTGTCGTGCCATGTGAGGTCGCCCGACCAGGTGCATTCAGTTCGGGCAGTTTTGTTCGAGGGCACTCATATTAGTTTTGCTAGGTTGTGACTACTAGGGTGCCTTGTGCACGTTCGGGCGGCCTGTTTTCTATTTTTATCCCTTGTGGAATCATTCGGTCGGGCGCGCCCTATCCTGCCGTGTGAGGTCGTCTGACTGGGCGCGTTCGATTCAGGCCGTTTCATTCAAGGGCGCTTGTATCAGTTTTTCTAAGTTCATGTGACCGCCTGAGTGCTGTGTGCACGTTCAGACGGCCCGTTTTCCATTTGCAGTTCCCTTGTAGCATCGTTCGGTCGGGCACACGATGTCTTGCCATGTGAGGTTGCCCGACCAGGCGTGTTCGGTTTGGGTCATTTTTTTCGAGGGTGCCCATATCAGTTTTGCTAAGTTGTGACTGCCCACGTGCCTTGTGCACGTTGGGACATCCCATTTGTTGTTTGCTCGCTTGTGGCATATTCTTTCAATCAGGTGCGTCATGTCACACCGTGTCAGGTCGCTCGATCGAGCGTGTTTGGGTCGGGCCATTTCGTTCTAGGGCGCCCGTATCAATTTTGCTAAATTGTGACCGCCCGGGTGCCTTGTCCACATTCGAGCGACATGTTTGCCGTTTTCTCCCTTGTGGCATCATTCAGTCAGGCGCGTTGTGTCGCGTCATGTGAGGTCACCCGACCGGGTGCGTTCGGGTCGGGCCGTTTTGTTCTAGGGTGCCCGTATCAGTTTTGTTAAGTTGTGACCGCCCGGGTGCCTTGTGCACATTCGGGCGACCCATTTGCTATTTGCTCCCTTATGGCATATTCATTCGGTTAGGCACGTTGTGTCACACCATGTAAGGTCACCCAATCGGGCACGTTCGAGTCGTGTCATTTCATTCGAGGGCGCTCGTATCATTTTTCTCCCTTGTGGCATCATTCGGTCGGGTGCGAAATGTTGGGCCATCTGAGGTCGCCCGACCGGGCGCATTCGGTTCAGGCCATTTTGTTCGAGGGTGCCCATATCAGTTTTTCTAAGTTGTGACTGCCTAGGTGCCTTGTGCACGTTCAGATGGCCCGTTTGTTGTTTTCTTCCTTGTTGCACATTTTTTCGGTCAGGCACGTCGTGTCGTGCCATGTGAGGTTGCCCAACTGGGCACATTAGGGTCGGACCGTTTCATTCGAGGGTGCCCGTATCAGTTTTGCTAAGTTGTGACTACCTGGGTGTCTTGTGGACGTTTAGGTGGCCCATTTTCCATTTGCACCCTTGTGGCATCATTCGGTCAGGTGCACGGTGTCGTGCTGTGTGAGGTAGGGTTTGGGCAGTTTCGTTCAAGGGCGCCCGTATCATTTTTGCTAGGTTGTGACCACTAGGGTGCCTTGAGCAAGTTCGGGCAGCCCGTTTGCTATTTTTCTCCCTTGTGGAATCGTTTGGTCAGGCGCGCCCTGTCACGCCGTGTGAGGTCGCCCGACCGGGCGCATTCGGTTCGGGTCGTTTCGTTCGAGGGTGCCCGTATCAGTTTTTCTAAGTTCATGTGACCGCCCGAGTGCTGTGTGCATGTTCAGGCAACTCGTTTTCCATTTGCAACTTCCTTGTGGCATCATTCAGTCGGGTGCGTTGTGTCGCACCATGTGAGGTTGCCCGATTAGGCGTGTTCGGTTCAGGTCATTTTGTTCGAGGGCGTCCGTATCATTTTTGCTAAGCTTTAACTGCATGGGTGCCTTATGCACATTCGGACGACCCATTTGCTATTTTCTCCCTTGTGTAATATTTGTTCGGTCAGGCATGTCATGTTGCGTCGTGTGAGGTCGCCCGATCGGGCGCGTTCGGGTCGAGTTGTTTCGTTCGAGGGCCCCTGTATCATTTTTTCTAAGTTGTGACCGCCCGAGTGCCTTGTGCACATTCGAGCGGCCTGTTTGCTATTTTCTCCCTTGTGGTATCATTCGGTCGGGGGCGCTATGTCGCGCTGTGCAAGGTCGCTCGAGCGGGCGCGTTCGGGTCAGGCTATTTTATTTGAGGGTGCCCATATCAGTTTTGCTAAGTTGTGACCGCCCGGGTGCCTTGTGCATGCTCAATCGGCCCGTTTGTTGTTTGCTCCCTTGTGGCATATTTGTTCGGTCAGGCGCGTCGTGTCACACCATGTGAGGTCACCCGACTCGGCGCGTTCGGGTCGGGTCATTTCGTTCGAGGGTGCTCATATCAGTTTTCTCCCTTGTGGTATCATTCGGGCGGGTGCGCTGTGTAGCGCCGTGCGAGGTCACCCAACCGGGCACATTCGGTTTGGGCCGTTTTGTTCGAGGGCGCCCGTATCATTTTTGCTAAGTTGTGACCACCCAAGTGCCTTGTGCACGTTCTGGCGGCCCATTTTCGATTTGTTCCCTTGTGGCATATTCGTTCGGTTGGGCACGCCGTGTCGCGCCGTGCAAGGGCACTCGTATCAGTTTTTCTAAGTAATTGTGACCGCCCATGAGGTCGCCCGACCGAACGCGTTTGGTTCGGGCTGTTTCTTTCAAGGGCGCCCGTATCATTTTTGCTAGGTTGTGACTACAAGGGTTCCTTGTGCATGTTCAGGCAGCCCGTTTTCTATTTTCTCCCTTGTGGCATCGTTCGGTCGGGCGCATCGTGTCGCGCCGTGCGAGGTCGCCCGACCAGGCGTGTTCGGGTCAGGTTGTTTCATTTGAGGGCGCCCGTGTCATTTTTGCTAAGTTATGACTGCCCGAGTGTCGTGTGCACGTTCCGGAGGCCCGTTTTCCATTTGCTCCCTTGTGGCATCTTTCGGTTGGGTGTGCCGTGTTGCGCCATGTGAGGTCGCCCAACCAGGCGCGTTCGAGTCGGGTCGTTTTGTTCGAGGGCACCTGTATCAGTTTTTCTAAGTTGTGACCGCCCAAGTGCCTTGTGAACGTTCAGGTGGACCGTTTTCTATTTTCTCCCTTGTGGCATATTCGTTCGGTCAGGCACGTTGTGTCGCGTTGTGTGAGGTTTCCCGACCGGGCGTGTTCGGGTCAGGCGGTTTCATTCGAGGCCACCCGTATTAGTTTTGTTAAGTTGTGACCGCCCGAGTGCCTTGTGCACGTTCGAGTGGCCCATTTTCCATTTTCTCCCTTGTGGCATCGTTCGGTCGGGCACGTCGTGTCACGCCATGTGAGGTCGCCCGACCAAGCGCGTTTGGTTCAGGTCGGGCCGTTTCGGTCAAGGGCGCCCGTATTAGTTTTGTTAAGTTGTGATTGCCTGGGTGCCTTGTGCACATTTGGGCAATCCGTTTTCCGTTTTCTGTTTTCCTTGTGCACGTTTGGGTGGCCCGTTTTCCATTTTATCCCTTGTGGCATCATTCTTTTGGGCGCGCCGTGTCCCGCCGTGTGAGGTCGCCTGACCGAGCGCGTTCGGGTTGGGCCGTTTTGTTCGAGGGCGCCCTTATCAGTTTTGCTAAGTTGTGATCGCCTGGGTGACAACTTATGCACATTCGGGTGGCCCGTTTTCCATTTGATCCCTTGTGGCACCGTTCGTTTGGGCGCGTCGTGTCGCGCCGTGTGACGTCGCCTGACCAAGCGCGTTCGGGTCGGGCGGTTTCATTTGAAGGCACCCGCATCAGTATTGCTAAGTTGTGATCACCGCCCGGGTGCCTTGTGCACGTTCGGTTGGCCCGTTTTCCATTTTCTCCCTTGTGGCATTGTTCGTTTGGGCACGCCATGTCGCGCCATGTGAGGTCACCCGACCGGGCGCGTTCAGGTCGGGTTGTTTCGTTCGAGGGCGTCTGTATCAGTTTTGCTAAGTTGTGATCGCTCGGGTGCCTTATGCACATTCGGCTGGCCCATTTTCTGTTTTCTCCCTTGTGGCATCGTTCTTCGGTTCGTTTCATGTCCCACCGTGTGAGGTCGCTCAACCGGGCGCGTTCGGATGGGGTCATTTCGTTCGAGGGTGCCCGTATCAGTTTTGCTAAGTTGTGACTGCCTGGGTGCCTTGTGCACGTTCGAGCAGCTCGTTTGCCAATTTCTCCCTTATGGCATCATTTGGTCGAGCACGCCATGTCGCGCTATGTGAGGTCGCCTGACTGGCCACGTTCATGTCTAGTCGGGCCATTTCGTTCGAGGCTGCCCGTATCAGTTTTACTAAGTTGTGACCACCTGGGTGCCAACTTGTGCATGTTCCGGTAGCCCGTTTTCCATTTTCTCCCTTGTGGCATCGTTCGTTCGGGCGCGCCGTGTGAGGTCGCCCGACCGGGCGCGTTTAGGTCGGGTTGGGCCATTTCATTCGAGGGCGCCCATATCAGTTTTGCTAAGTTGTGACTGCCCAAGTGCCTTGTGCACGTTCGGGCGGATCATTTTTCGTTTGATCCCTTATGGCATCGACATTTGTTCGAGCGCATCGTGTCCCGTCATGTGAGGTCGACGCTCGACCGGGTGCGTTCTGGTCAAGCCATTTTATTCAAGGGCGCCTGTATCAGTTTTTCTAAGTTGTGACCACCCATGTCCCTTGTGCACGTTCGGGCAACCCATTTTCCGTTTTCTCCCTTGTGGCATTGTAATTCGGTCAGGCGCACTGTGTCGCACTGTGTGAGGTTGCCCGACCAAGTGCATTCAAGTTGGGTCGGGCCGTTTCGTTTCAAAATTAATAATTTTACATTCAAATATATTTTTTAAATAGATTTTTAACTTACTTTTATATATAAATATAAAATAGAATAAAAATTTTGAAAAATAAATATCTAAAATTATTATAGAATTCACACTGGATTTCAAATATATTAACACCTATATTTTAAATATATATTTTTTATATAGTTTTGAAATAAGTTATTAGATTGGTGAATAAAATTAATTACATTATAATTTTTCTAATTTCTTTTTTGGCAAATTAATTTCATGAGGTTCACATGAAATCTCAAGTCAAATTTAAACCAGCTAAACAAAAACTCTAATAATTTCATGAAAATCATCTAAAAAATTATTGAAATATCAAACTTGATAGTAAAACAATATGGGTTAAGTTAGCTTTATGAGGATCATGTTGGAAGTTATGTTGTTAATTTTCAAAATCAAACTAGCTGTTATCCTAACGACTAGTTTATCCAATTCTCTCTCTCTCTCTCTCTCTATATATATATATATATATATATATATATATATATATATATATATATATATATATATATATATATAATTGGATAAACTAGTCGTTAGGATAACAAATGGCTTGATTTTGAAAATTAACAAATATATATATATATATATATATATATATATATATATATATATTATCACAATTAATTAAATAATTAATTAATTACTTAATTAAATAAAACTAGACATTACTATTCGATTTTAATTTTCAAAGTCAAACTAGCCGTTAATTAATTAAATAAGAATATATATATATTCACAATTAATTAAATAATTTTTTAATTACTTAATTAAATAAAACTAGCCATTATTATTCGATTTTAATTTTCAAAGTCAAACTAGCCGTTATCCTAACAGCTAGTTTAGCCATAAAATATTCCAAGCTATTATAAGATCTAGATCTTGGTTAATAATATTTTATTATGCACCATTATCAAGGATAACTCAATATTTTGTTATAAATAAGATGAGGGTTTTCCATTCATTATTTACCTTTGATCCTTTTATCATGGTTGAACTTTGATCACTTTTATTTTCTTTTTGCTTATTGAGCTCCCATTGAGTTCAACACGTCTTGGGTTTTCTACACCATTGAGAGAGATAATTGCTAAATATAATTATTATTTTCTTTATAGGATAATTTTCATCAATGGAAGAAAACATTAGAGGTGGAAAAAAAATTCAAAAGGGTGAAAGGGGTGATGGTAGAGTTTATTGCTCTTGCAAAAAATGTTGTATGAGAAATAATGTTAGAGTTTTAATAGCAATAGCAACAATGCATTGTAGGAAATATGGGCACATTGATGGTGGATCGAATGACTATCGTCCAGTGGTAATTAATTATCTATCTTCATTTTGATTATATCGTAAAATTTTATATTATTTTAACAATTTTTATATGCGCACTAATGTTTAATGATTAATGTTTGTAATTTTCATAAAGGCACAATTGCCACCCAACTTTTTGCATATGATCAACCAGCTTCCACAGCTAAATAGTAGTAGATTAGATGATTTTGCACCAGTACAAGAGAATATTGCAACAAATATTAGTATTGGAAATGATGTTGTACAAGGTGAAGAACATGAAGCGAATGATGAAGGTAATTTTAATGATCCCATGGAGGTAGATCATGATGAAAATAATCAGACAGTTCACATTAATGATGGGACAAATCAAATGCTCCAAGACTTGTATGATGAGTTAGATGATGATGGTGGAGATAGTGACGGTATTTATGATGTACCTCTGATTAAAAGGTCAAGTGAATGACCTTTTAAACACTCAAATGCAACTCTTCTCTCTGCTACATTGTTGCTGGTGAACTTAAAGGTTATGAATAATTTGTCGAACAGATGTATGACACAACTCCTAAGGTATGCAATATGTATATATGATCACATATATGTAAATGTTGATTATTTTCCCTTTTTTTAGTTGTAATAAATGTGTAAAATAATAATTCAATATATATATATATATAATCTTTACATTAACCAGTTTTTGTTTATGTTGTAGATTGTTGGGTGAATATTTGTTACCATCGCCAAATATTTTACCTTGAACATATCGAGATCTATGTGCTATTATGAAACACTTTGGAATGGAATATAACACTATAGATGCATGTCCTAAAGATAATATTATATATTACATAGAACATGCGTCGAAAACAGAATGTCCGAAATGTGGTACCATTAGATATCGAACAGATCAACTAACCAAAAAGGTGCCTCAAAAGGTTCTTCGTCATATTCCCATAATTCCACGTTTGCAACAAATGTTTAGGTGTAAGAGCATAGCACAGTTTATGGATTACCATTCAAAGAATAGAAGTGGAGATGGTGTTCTTCGAATGCCTGCAGATGGTTCTTCATTTAGAGAAATCGAGGAAAAATATGTAGATTTTAAAAATGAACCTCGTAATGTCAGGCTTTCATTGGCAGTTGATGATGTTAATCCATTCGGAGAGCTTAGATCTACTTACTCAGTGTGGCCTATTTTCGTTATCAACAATAAAATTCCTCCTTAGATGTCAATAAAGAGGGAGTACATAATGTTGACTATGATTATTCCAGGTATTTGATACATTATTTTTTTGAATGTAACATTTTCATTTCTCTCGTTGTTTGCATAAATATATATTTTATTTATTTACTTACTTATATATACATATATCATGGTAGTAATTATTATGTACTGTAATTTTGAACAATTACGTAAGTGCCAGGTCAAATATATGAATGTATATATTGAGCCTCTTATCGATGAGCTAATACAGTAATGACATGGCATCACTATGTATGACTACACTAAACCAATCAAGCAGAAGAAATTCATTGTCGTGGAATGCTTGTATGGACAATTCATGATGCCCCTGGACTAACACATGTTTGTGGTATGTAATATTTCATGGCACTTTAATATAATACATAATTATCTAAATTAGATATACCATATTGCATGTTTTAAAAATGATCTCATAGTATAATTTTTATTGATCCATCTATTGTAGGTCTTCAAACAAAGGGTAGATTTGCATGTCCAGTTTGTGGCCCTAAGATGAAGTATCATCATTCGCCAGACTTAGGAAAGATGGTGTTTGATTAGTTTAGGCACTTCCTCTCTAGGAACCATAAGTATCGTACTACTGAAAAAACATATTTTCAATGATAAAGAAGAAACTGGATTAAAACCACGAAGAATGACACCTCGGTTGTGGAAGTTGGAATATAACAGAATTAATAATCGTCAAGCAGTTGGTACGTAATTTGTCTATATATGTGTGTGTGCATATATATATATATATATATATATATATATTGTGTATGTAATGTTTGGAATTTTTGTTTTAACTAATGAATTTATTTTAGTGTATTTTATAACTATTGTTCTGATTTATTTTATTCTTTGATATCAAGGTCATCGTCGTGGTGAAGGTACTAATATTGTACTTCCAACTGGAATGAAATGTTATCCTTCTCAATTCGCGAGGTTTCCCTACTATGAGGACCTAAAAATAGCTCATTTGTTTGATACAATGCATGTCGGGAAGAATGTGACAGAAACGTTATGGCGAACCATAGATGGTGCACATGATAGAGATAAAATTGACAAAATTTGTGTTGACATTGAGAAATCGAATCATGCAATGAAAAGTGTGATCGATAGATCAAATAACAATGGAGGTCGAAATTATAATAATATTCCATGGTTATTAACAGAACAACAAAGCAATGATGTAAAAGAGGTCGTTAGAAGAATTAAATTTCCAACAGGTTTTGCTTCAAACATAAATAATATCTTAACAAAGAAAGGTGACTTCAGTGGGGTGAAAACACATGATTGGCATACCTTTGTTAAGGTAATTTTTTCGGTATACGTTTTTGTATGTTATTGCTTGAATACATATTTTAAATTTTCATTTTTTCTGTTTAATTTGGAAACCAATAACGATTCATTTTTTATTGTTATAGTATGTTCTACCTATATCTCTCCTAAACGACTTCGTCAACAATGTCAAACAAGTTATATATGGTCTTAGTAAATACATAAGGTTAGTTTTGATTTATATGCAAAATCTAATTTCTACAATTTCTTTTTGTACTTAATGACATGATGCGTTAATTTACTTATAATGAAATATATATTATGTTTCATTGAAATAACCTTGCGTAATGATTTTCAGATGGTTTTCATTGAAAGAAATCCATCAAGATGAAATAAAGTATTGGAAGAGAGAAATTCCTCGGCTAATGTGTGAAATGAAAAAATATCTACCTCCAAAAATTTTCAATGCACAAGAACACTACTTGATACACCAAGTTGAGGAGATTGAAATGTGTGGACTAGTACACGCAAGGTCAATGTGGATGGTCGAGAGGCACCTGAAATCATTGAAGGCTTTGGTTAGACAAAGAGCATGACCTGAGGGTTCTATGGTGGAGGGATATGTGGTATATGAATCCATGGTGTATATTAGTCATTATCTTCCTATACTAGCTGCGCCAGCTATGAAGGCGGTGGATTGCATGGGATGTGAACTCCATCAAAAAATTTGAAGTGGAGCACCTGTTGGGAAAAGGTAGAATGAAGAAAGTGAGAGGTAAAAGGTTTATTATGTATAATACATGTAATGTTTCATTTTTTTACATCATGTATATGATCATTTTATTCATTTAGGTCTTATTCTTTCATATTTTATTAATTAATATAATTTACCATGGTTATAAGTAATATTCAATATTGGTGAATTATTGTTTTTTTATTCATGTGCTCAAGATTATGAGGCACTACTTTTATACATTGCAAACAATCTTGAGTGGATAAGTGAATGGATTGAAACATGTAAAGCACGTAACAACGATAGGTTATCATGGCAACTACTGTCTGAATTGATTAGAGAAGCGTATCGTAGTGGAGATTGAAACGTTATGGACAGGGAAATTGATTTAGCATATGGTTTGAAAGATAGAAAGGTAAGAAATCAATTCACCTATTTTATTCATTACTTATTTTATATTATATTTATAATGTGACAACAAATTTGATTTTTCAGATAATTTTCATGCTGTGTAAATTATATGATTAATTATTAATTGAGAATGCATCTTTTTCATGTTTGGCATATTGCAGTTGAAACACCACAAGGCTATGTGGTGCAATGGTCGTAAATTTCGCATTAAACAGTTGGATGATAATAGGAAAAATTCTGATAGTGGGATAATTGTAGTATTCCAGGTCACTAATGTTTCCTCCAGGAGTGACAGACATCCTCGAGAATCTGAAAATAGATATTATGGGTTTTTAGATGATATAGTTGAGTGTGACTTTAATTCCTTCAAAATAGTTTTTTTCGACGTCAAATGGTATAGGCTATGAATGAATGTACATGATGATGATAGAACACTTATTCAACATGAAAATGGATTTTCAATGGTTAAAACATCGCAGTTTGAAGCAGGAAAAGATCGCTATGTTTTTCCAAGCCAATGCGAACAAGTCTTTTACTCAGAGGTTCCGAGTGAGAATGAATGGTCATTTGCTATTAGATATGATCCAAGAGGAAGGCCAGTAGAGTATACTATAGAGGAAGAATATGATACTGATCAAGAAGAAGATGATGCAGTGGCAGATAAGCAGGAAGATGCATTGACAGGTGAAGAAGATAAATTAGAAGATGAACCAATCATAGGAGATGAGGAAACAATTATTGATGATGATGACATGGTTAATCATTTCAACACCATTTCTGAATTAGATTTTGGTATAGATGTCGATCAGTTGGATGAAGATCAAGAAGATACATAAGAAGAATATTGATACAGATGTTATGTTCGAGTATGAGCTAGTATGTTATAACTTTATATTTTAATATGTAGTAATTATTGTCTTTAAATAATTTACTAATTATGTGGGTTTGTTGCATGTTGTTTATTATTTCAAACCAATAAATAATGGCCTTACTATTGTACAAGATAAAATAAAATTATGTATTTATACAAACACATATTGAAAATTTTGTTTACGACCTTAATTAATTGTTGGTTTGTTTGTATTCTATTTCATAGATTGGGTATTGGGAAAATGAGAGTAATGTGAGGGGGATGGGAGGGGCCATATGAGCTTCCACCTTCACGTGGTTGGCCCTGTTCAGTACAGAATAAATTATTCTTGAAACCAAGAGAAGCTCATTCATATTTATTTAATTTTCATTATCATAAATGTCATCATCTTTTTCTGATTATTGCAGCGCCAAAATTGCTGAAATTGTTAGAAAACATTAAAAGTGAATTGCTTTTAGGAATTGTCCAACGAGGACATAATAATTTTGTCTAGATGACCATTTTCTTGCAGTCGTGTCATTTCGTTTTAGGGCACCCACCCAAACGCGTTCGGGTCGAGTTGTTTCGTTTGAGGGTGCCTGCCCAAACCCATTCGTGTCGGGTCATTTCGTTTGAGGGCGGCCGTATCAAATTTGCTAAGTTGTGACCGCATGAGTGCCTTGTGCACGTTCGTGCAACCCATTTGTCATTTTCCCACTTGTGCCTTCGTTTGGTCGGGCACGCCATGTCATTTCATTTGAGGGGGCCCGCCCAAATACATTTGGGTGGGGTCATTTCGTTTGAGGGTGGCCGTATCAAATTTTCTAAGTTGTGACCGCATGGGTGCCTTGTGCACGTTTGTGCAGCCCATTTTCCATTTCGTTTGAGGGCACCCGCCCAAACATGTTCGGGTCGGGTCGTTTCGGTTGAGGGCACCTGCCCAAATGCGTTCAGGTTGGGTCGTTTCATTTGAGGGCGCCCACCCAAACCTGTTTGGGTCAAGTCATTTCAGTTGAGGGTGGATGTATCAAATTTGCTAATTTGTGACTACATTGGTGCCTTGTGCACATTCCTGCAGCCCGTTTACCATTTTATCTCTTGTGCCTTCGTTCGGTCAGGCGCGCCATGTGATCAAGGCACCTGCCCAAACGCATTCAGGTCGGTTCGGGTCGTTTCGTTTGAGAGCGGTTGTTTCAAATTTGCTAAGTTGTGACCACACGAGTGCCTTGTGCACATTCGAGCCGCCCGTTTTCCGTTTTCTCCCTTGTGGCATCATTTGGTTGGGTGCGCGGTGTCATGTCGTGTGAGGTCGCCTGACCAGGCATGTTTGGTTTGGGTCGTTTCGTTCAAGGGCGCCCGTTTCAGTTTTTCTAAGTTGTGACTGCCCTGGTAGCTACTTTTCCTGGAAATAACTTTCCCACTGGCTGACTGTAACTGCATCTAGTTTCTGGCTAAGTTAGGATCTCTATTTGACACCTCAAATCTGCAAATAAAATTCTGCCAAATTAATCTTTGCTTCTCCTCAATAAACCCAGAAAAACCTAGAAAGGGTTCGCCCAAAGCTTGACTCCGAAAATTGGCCCTCTTGGGCTTGGCTCATTGCACTGTTGGGTAAATCGATACTCCCATAAATCCTGCTGGAAGTCTCCAAAATGCCACAAAAAATCTTGTTAGGAAGTTCCAAGCCTCCCCACCAAATCTCCGCTGCAACTCCCTCTCTTCTCACCTCCCGGAACAACCAAATCCTCTCTACACTGCATCCTTCCCTACGCAGTCTCTTCCTCCTCTGCACAACCCAGAACTAGCTACGCTTCCTCCTAATGCTGCTGATATAAATTCTCCTCACAATGTGTGGAACTCCTCTCCTAAGCGGGCACTCGAAGTTCCCCAAGGTAGAGGTTGAGATCTCCGCTTGAAGATCTCGTGTGTTAAACAACACTGCAGACTTGGCTTTCTGGCTCAAGCGTGCTCTGTCAAAATGACAAGAAGAAAATAGTTGAATGAATGAATGACAAAATGAGCCTTCCCTTCTTCCTTTTATCCATTGAGGCCCAACGTATGCCTTGGGTGCTCCAAGATAAACACAAAAGGTCCAAAGTATCTTGTTTACAATATTATGGGATGTTATTGGATGAATTAAAAGTGCAAGTGTTGCACATGAAATCACTAAAAAGCTACAGAATCAAGCACTGTGTGTATATCATATTACAACAAAATTGTAGTACACCCTCTTAGATTCAATATCCTCGACCCACAGGTAAAATACTTGCATAACCTCGTCATACACTTTTTATGGCAACACAATACTTGCCAAGTGCTTCAATATTCTAAGATAACCATCAAAATGAGGTCGGCTTGTTTATACACGTCATTCATTTAAAAAAAAGCTATGACGACTTGGATAGATCTGGCACAAGGCTGAAAGCCCATCTGATCAATGAAATGAATCTTAGCAGAATATAGTACTCCCTTTGTTAACAGATCACGACAGCTAGTTGGATCTCTCCAGTAAACTTGATCAAGTAATAGAAACATTCCCAGGGTAACTGATTTTTTATTTGAGTCATCCATGAGTGGCACAAAAATAGAAGGATTCATTCTGAAATGGGAAACTATTCCATCTTTGCATCTGTCCATTCTAGTCCAAAGAAATGAATATAGTATTCCTATTTTAGAAATGAATGCTTTGAACATGCATTCATATTTTATCCATTGAGAATGGAGACTAAGGGCATCTTTAACAAGAACCTGTGTCCTAAATCAAATGTCTTCCAACAAAATTTTACTATCAACCCAACAATATTCATGAATATTTAAAACACATGAAGGCTCTATATTATTTCCTTCCTTCCCATGCCACGTCCTTTTAAACTTGCTAACTATATAATTTTTAATCATCTTGACTTGTCTAATCAGTTGCTCGGTATGGATAAGGATAGTTGCTCGGTATGGATAGAGAATGTCACGAAGGAGTACAAGGACATATTCACCTCTCCTACAGGGGTACCTCTACACTGTTAGTTCAATCACTCCATCGATTGGACCTTGAGCGCATTCCTACCCAATGGGTTGATATATCGACGTTATGTTATGGATACTACCTTCAAGTCCAAGGAGGGCATTTTTGATGGTTGGTCATGCCTTTCAAGTTGATGAATTCTCCCTCAACCTTCATGAGACTGATAGATGACATTTTGCGACCTTTCACCAACTCATGATTCTTGGTGGTGGTTTTGGATGACATCCGGATCTTCAACTAGAGTTACCCCTTAACCCCTTAACCCCTTAACCCCTTGATCTGCTAGGGGTCCGCTACCTTGATAGTAATGGTGGTGTATTCATACTCCTTCTGAATAACCAATAAAGGTTCAAGGAAATTGACCAATATGTTGTCAAGATTTATCTTATCCATCTCTGGGGTAAGCTACTTTTTGGCTAACTCCACTGCTTTTGATCTCAATTTTTCCAATTGCTTCCTTCTCTCATATGATACCTGAGCCTTTGCCTTTATCTTCCCTTCTAATTTCGTAATAGTGTCATAGTGATGCCAACCAACTTCTTTGGAAAGCCTTCCTAGCACACAATACTAGGTTATCAGGGTATCTCAATTTTGCCAATTGCTTCCTTCTCTAACATGATACCTGATCAGCCTTTGCCTTTCTCTTCCCTTCTAATTCTATAATAGTGTCATAGTGATGCCATCCAAATTCTTTGGAAAGCCTTCCTAGCACACAATAATAGGTTATGAGGGTATCATGTGTTTGTGGGTAATGCCATTATTACCATGTGTTTGTAGACTAATTAGTAAATTTACTAATTCATAATTAATCAATTGATACATGATTAAATACCCCTAATTAATCAATTGATATCTATGCCGACTGCGGTTTGAACTTGTGTCATTATCATGGTGGTGCACTATCTCAACTACTAGACCAGACGACAGCCCAAACGACATAATGAGCAGTGCATGTTACAACCTCAAATTCATAATTTCCCCCATAAAAGTGAAAAGGGTGAGCATATATGGTAGGAAAGTCTTGTGCCTCTCTGGTTAGGGAAAAGGAATCCATTATGTTCAGATGTTAGTCCTGAGAGTTGGCCGAAAATGAATTTTCAGATCAATCAGAAGCTGGATATGTGGACTTCGACTGTCTATGGGATTTTTATCTTGAAGATCATTATCTATACAAGTATTTGTTGCTTCAAGGGTTTCCTAAACCTCTAAACCCCTAACCCATTTAACCCCTAAACCATAAACCTCTCAACCCTTAACCATTAACCCCTAAACCTTTAACCCCTAACCCATTTAACCCCCTAAACCCTAAACATATAACCCCTTAACCTCTAACCCATTAAACCCTAATTCCCAACCCCTAACCCATTTAACCCCCTAAACCATAAACTTCTAAACCCCTAACCTCTTTAAGATTCTGCTTTGTAGCCTCCACAGTCTTGAATGTCATAAATGCAAATCCCCTGGATTTTTTGGTATTCTTATCATATGCAACTGAACCTTCTTCTATCTCTCCATATTTGGAAAAAACTTCTAAAATCTTATCATTGGCCGTGTCATATGAAAGACCACCAATGTAAATTTTCCTTTGAGCCCGATCTGTACTTTGACCAAGACCTATGCTTGCCACGTACGCTTTGATTGCTTACGATAATCCTCCCATCGATAGTCTTCATGGCTCTTTCGATTCACAGCGAGTCCATGTACTTAAATACGCTAAGCCAAATCCTCATGAGCTTTCTGATCTGTATCCATAACAGCAGTGCCTTCTTGATCTACATACTTTTGAAATGCATCCACATAGGTTACGTGAAGAAGTCTCCCAAGCTCGATCCACCGCTGTAAATATCGAGCACTTGGAGTAAGGTTTGAATTCTATTGCTTTGCTGTCTGACATCCTTCTGGTCACGGTGAAGACGATTTGGAACCCAAAGAGATCAACTGCTCTTTGCTCAGTGGCTCCAACAGCAAGTGCAGATCATCCTTATTTATTATAGAAAATGTATCTAATTTGAATGAATGAATACATAGATTACTATCATTAAAGAAAAAAAAATGTAAATTTCACTTTTAAAGTAATACTTAAAAATAAAGAAAAAATAATACATAAATTATAAAGAAAAAATATATAAAAAAAGAGATTAAAACTCCAAATATTTAAAATACAACATAATTTAATAGTGTAAAGTTTAAAACTCCTTTTAATAAAGCATGATGATTTAGTAGGGTAGAAGGATTACTATATGCAAAAATCAATCCATTATTTACTCATATAATTTTAATTGCTTCTCAAAAAGATATGTTTTATTTTTTTATTGTAAATATTTTTAAACAATCGAAATAAACAAACATTTAATTATTTAGAAATTATTTAATTATTTAGAAATTATTATAATTATTAAAATATATATATTTAAATTAATTTGAGTGGCCTTAAAACAACACACTTGTTTCATTTCAGAATTTCAAAAATTTTGAAATATCAAAAGTTTTAATTTCCCTCGTTCATTTCCCTCCAGTTGCATGGCTTGTCCAGGGAAGGAGGGAGAATGTGGCCATACTGTACTCGCCGGCTTTGAGGAAGGATGCAACCATACTATTGCAGGTTTGGAGGAAGGATGTGGGATATTTGTGCCCTGAGCTGTGCTCATGGATCTAGCACCATGGAAAGTGTGAGGATCTTTGCATTGCCCTCAACTCCACAACTCCAAAAACAGGTACTCTTATTCTTCAATACAACAAGAATTTTGGTTGGCGTTTTAGTTTTTTTTTTCAGGATCTTATCTCATGGGTCTGCGTGTAATTTTCTCTACTTGTAATTTTTTCTATTGGGACTGCAACCCATTACCAACCCGATCGGATGAAACAAATGCACAGTGGCCTCTATGGGAGCTTATAAGCCTGATCCACAGGTGTCTTTTCCTTGGATCTGCCTCTCCAAGGAAAAAATTCCCAACTACGATCTCGATCTGGGTTTTGATCCCTAGCTGGAACTTATATTACCTACACTATTTTGATCCCTAGCTAGAATTGGCTGTAACTATTTGCCAACCAGGGGTAATGTGCCTAGCATTGGCGATTATCCCCTCAGTTCGGGCATTGACAATTTCAATCGAACTAGACAGAGCATTGAGATGTTTTGACAATTTTTGATCTTTTCGCTCCTTTCATCGTGAAAAATTCCTTGCTGCGTTGACTTTGTACACTATTGGGCCATTTCGGATGCCTCCTACAGAAGAGAGTCCAATTCATGAAGCCATTCATTAAATCTCTTAACCCAGGCACTAACCTCTGATATATTACTTCCCTTCCAAGTGATTACTAGGCGGTAATGTTGGATCTGCCTAGAGATCACTTCGATGCTCATTACCAATTCTCTCATAGCCTCCGTTCTTAATACCAGTTCTTTTGGAGGCTTCAACTCATCCTTGCAGCGAAGTGCATTATTCATGTGATGAAGTGTCTGCTTGATTTCCTTGTCGATACTTACCCAGATAATCCCAAACATGATTTTTTTCAATCACTCCCCTCTACAGACAATTGTATATGTAGTCCCCTTCAAACACTCCTTGAAATATCTCCTAATGACGATTCTAATCTCCAGAAATAATAACAAAGAAATCTTCAAAACGATATGGGCACACACTGTGATTAAAACCCAAACTTGCTGCCACTAATGTGGAGGCTTCCTGAAGCTTTTGACACTAAAACTCTGTGCAAGCAAGCTAGCCAACCCTGATATATATAACTGGTCTCGGGGAATATATGGTAGGCTGATTTTCTAGGGATTTTCCTCATTTTTCTTTCATTCCTGGAATTTTTTTTCAAAAAAGAGAAACCACCTTCATTTATATGAATAAGAAGCACATGAGAAAAAAATGACCCTGCCCACTGAGAGCCTGAAACAGATGTCCTGTACTTGCATCATGAAGAACTTGAAAGTTTGGAAATTTCAGTAAACAATCCGTATTGGAAATATGGAAATATTGACTTGCCATTGCATAAACAGTTAATATGGAAATAATTTTTGGCTGCATCTGTAAAGAGAGTGCAACAAATTACTTTTAGTCTTTCATTTCGTATGGACGTTCCAAATTCTCTATTTTCCTGCAACTGCCTCACTTTTTTGGAGCTCACGGATTTTGATTTCAAACTACTTTCAGTCTTTTCTGGTTTCAGATACCTTAGAACCTATTTTCTATTAGATGTCTATATTATTGATGATATGCTTGAGAAGCGTGCAGCAAAATGCCCTCTTCTTGAAAATTTGAGAGTTGGATCGTGTACTATGGGCCTGAACACTTTGAAAATTTCTTCTCAGAGTCTCAAGTATTTTAATTTTTCGGGAAATCACCATAAAATCTCACCGACATTAACAGTGAATTGCTCGAAGTTGGTGAATGTTACAATACACAACTCAATGTTGATTTTGGAGCTAAATTCTTGCGGGGATCTGCATTTTTTCACAACAGGGCTTAATGTACTAGAAGGTATTTCTAACAGGAACTCTCTGAGAAAAATTACCCTTTGTGGGTGGAGTATTCACGTGCCTTCGCTCACAGTACTTGGCCATTTTTCCAATCTCGAAGAACTCTCCATGGAAATCAATTCTTTTGAGGCAGCAAGTCCAACTACAGGAAGCTTGACCCTCCCACTATTGACAAATCTCAAGAAAGTGCGTATAAGGGTTTCAAGGTTGGATGAGGAGGAAATTGCTCTGATCGGCGACCTTTTTAGAAATTCTCCTTCTCTACAGAGCATTAGGAGAATTATTGAAATGCAATCATGGTCTAGAATGTAAATAAATTCACTTGTTAATGTCAGATGCATTGTTTAAAAAAGAAAAAGCTTGGTTTCAAAATTATCAATAAACCAAGGTGCAACAAGACCCCAATTCTATTTCAATGTTTTTTTCTGTCTTTCTGTTTGATTTTAGGGCTGGACAGTTAGAGCTGCGCAAGAAATTTCACGTGGGACATTCATTTTTGAATACCTTGGAGAGGTCTTAAATGATCAAGAAACAAATAAAAGAGGAGAAAGGTAAATTTAATCTTGAATTAAATTTTGTTTTCCTATTTCTTTATCATAAATGATTCTCTAACTGAATGCACCTATTGCTTACTGCCACTACTTTTCCTGTTTGCTCTAAATTACTACTATTCAGGTATGACAATGAAGGCTGTAGCTACCTATATGATATTGACGCCCATATTGATACAAGTGATTTTATTGATGGTGTACAACCATATGTTATTGATGCTACCAAGTATGGGAATGTTGCACGCTTTATAAATCACAGGTAACAGACATCGTTCTACTTTCTTAGTTGTTTTATAACTTTTAGGAATGTGTTTGCATACTAAACATAATATTCCTAAAATCATTTTTTCAGGGGCTGAATGTCACTTTTTTACTGGGTTTTTCTTTTCAGTCGCACCACATTCTTTCCGCTTCAACCATGGGACTAATATATTTTATGTTTGTGTATTCCAGTTGCTCGCCAAACCTAGTAAATTACCAAGTATTAGTGGAGAGCATGGATTTCCAGCTTGCACATATTGGCATGTATGCGAGTCGAGATGTATGTGGTTTCTTTTGGAGTTAGTTTTTTTTTTTTTGGTGTATGCCTTTATGTGTAAGTTGTGCAATTGGATTTCCTTTAATATCACATCTTCCATCGTTCTTCATATTGAAATTCTGCTTTTGTTTTAATGAAATATAGAGTGATGTTTTTCACTATAGTAGCTGAGGAAGTTTCATATTCATTAACTTAAGTTCTGGGTTGATGTCAAATTTCTTTTGGGGAAGAGCTAGCTTATGATTATCGTTACAAGCTACTACCTGGAAAGGGATGCCCCTGTAACTTTGGGGCTAGTAGTTGTTGTGGAAGGTTGTACTAGGGGGTGATTTTGCAGTTCAGAAATCAAAAACTCTCTACTATTTCCTCACATAAATACTATCAATGGAAGAAGGAGGAAAGCTTGTAACGCTTTATATGGTCAATGTGCATATTTGAGTCTATAAAATTAAGGTGAGGTAAGGATCACAAGATCTTACTTTCACATATATGTTGAAGTTCCCCTTCTTATGTGGTATTGAAGCAGAGCCTATGATGTAATCTTCTCATAGTTCAATGGAAGTGAATTATAGTATCATCAGCCTTTACAGAACAGATTTGTAAAGTGAAAATTCTGTACATCTTTCTTACAATTAGTTTCCAGATCTCAGTTCACAGGATAGAATGTCAATGTGGAATAAAGAACATAAGGAATTGATAGTGAGATAATGCAGTAATTAAATTGACATTGAGGTGACCAATAATTCACAAGCATAGTATGTTTTTCCTTCTTAAGCCATGTGTTACTGCTTCCATTATTAATCAAATTCGCAGATTTATTCACTGGAGCAGTGAAACAAAACTATGCTTACCATATCTATGTAATTTTCTTGCAGGCATTGTTATGATGGTGACCCTTTTCGGGTCGAAGTATTTACAAAGCTGAATGCACTTGAAATGGAAATATAAAATTTATATTTTCATACCACAGTGTGTTAGTGTAACAAAATCATTCTTGAAAATGTTTTCATGATTGGTGTAAGCCCCTCAGTTGAGACTTTGTTCTTATTCATCATTCTGGGAAAATTAAAGAGTTTGCATTTATACAGGGAGTATGTCCATAACTACAGGTGTGAAGGTGCCAAATACAATTTGCATGTTGGGAAATGTCTCACCTAAAGAAACAATGATGACGGCAATACCCTTACCATTCAAATCACATGTATTTTTTGGAAAAATTGATGGAGATTGGGAATGTGGATCTTTCCATTCAGTTATCTAATATTCATATTCATGTTAATTTTTCAAATTCCCATATTTGTTTGTTGATTGGATGTTCTATGTAATTAATCATTATGGTCTCTTCTATGTGGAAATAAATTGATATAGAAGTCCATTCTTTATTACTGATGGAGTCAAATCCCCTCTCTAACTTCAATAGGTTGGTTCATATGTATTTAACAAAACAGTCCACACGGATATATATATATATATATATATATATATATATATATATATTATGATACATAATTCTAACTTCAGGAATAGATTCATATAAATTTCACTTTGGTGATTATACTCATTGAAATGGTTTAAAACTAGGGTATAAGAGAGTGAAAAATATGGGAAAAAAATTACTTTCAGCTTTCTTTTACAATTGTCAAATAGACAAGTATCCATTTTTGAAGCTCAATAGGACAACAAGTTTTCATATTTATTTATTTTAGCTCTAGGAGTTATAGAAATACCTGCTCCTTTCTCTTGTAGATTCATTCATGTTGAATGAAAACTGAAAAAGAAAAGAACATACATTAAGTGTGAATTCTATCATATAAATATGCATTTTGCAGGTAATATTTGGCTACTGTTAGCCTATTCTTGTCTCTGCCGAAGAAAATGGTTGGTAAATTTAACATTCTATTTTCTTAAAAGTATTGATCGAATTTACTAAGTAGTTTTATCCAAGAGCTTGTTGATAAGGTTGTCCAAGAATCATATTTGTGAAGCTGATATTATTTACACTGAACCAAAAATGAAAACGAACCAGTAACTGATGCTCAAAATATGAAGTAATTTTTGGCCTTGGTATATAAGCATTCATGGCTTTATTCCAAACACAAACAAATATTAAACAAGATATAGCCGTCGGTAAAACAACCCACATGGAAATTTTCATTTTTTTTTTTAAATTTAACTATCTGTCAGTATACCGACGCTTTATAAGCATCGGTCTTGCGATGCCTTGAGACAAAGCATCGGTCTTGCGACGTCCTAGAAACATTAGTCTTGCGACGCCTTGCCACAAAAACGTCAGTCTTGTGACGCTTTGAAAGCGTCGATATTGCGACACCTTAAAAGAGTGGTTAGCAAATGTCGGTCTTGTGACATCCTAGAAACGTCAATCTTACGATGCCTTGCGACAAAAGCGTCAGTATTGCGATGCTTTGAAAGTGTCGGTATTGCGAAACTTTAAAAGCATGGTTAGCAAAAACGTCAGTCTTGCGACGCTTTGAAAGCGTCGATATTGCGACACCTTAAAAGCATGGTTAGCCATAGAGTATTGTGATGCTTCTAAAGCGTCGGTATTGAAACACTTTGTAAGCATCGGTATTGCGATGCTTTGGAAGCGTTGGTATTGCGACGCTTTGAAAGCATCGATATTGCGACACTTTGGAAAACGTCGGAAGAGCGAAGGTTGTTTGGAAATGTCAGAAAAAGTGTCGGTATTGCGACACTTTGGCAAAGCGTCGGAATTGCGACGTAATGGCTAACCACGTTTTGTCTGGACTTTAACTATCACTCTTGCGATGACTATATGTCGGAATAGCGACGAAGTGGCCGTCAAAAATTGGGCCAAATTTTCTAGTGCCATAAATTATGGTATTGTATGTAATTATGTCAGGCATGCTGTCATTCTCATTCAATTCTTCGAGGAGAAGGAAATATTCATCCAATTTCTCTCCCTTGCAATATCCATTGACCAATGCATTATAGGTCACTATAGTTATCTTTATTACGCTCATTAAAGCTTCACTGAAATTCTCTTTAACCTCATCTAATCTACCTACTTTGCAGAAATTGTCTACTAGCAAGGTGTAACTATAAATATTTCACTTACAACCCTTAATTTTTATTATACTCAACCACTCCAGGGCCTCTTTAATGCAAAAATTTTATGTATTAGATAGGTAAATTTAGAAATTATTTCATTTTTCATTTTTTGTTTTCAAGTTAGATATTTTTTTCATGTTTTCACATTTCTAATTTTATTGCAATGTGGCAGACTAATCATGGTAGTACAGGAACAACCCCAGGATAGGTAAAAAAATAACAATTTCTGTTTCATATTAGTTTTTTTTTTATCTTTAACAAAAAAAAAAATATTTCATGCTTCTTATTATTTTATAATGTGGCAAGATGATCGCGGAAAGGGGCCAGCCGAAGAACATGTAAAGTGCCAGCCTTGCTCTCTCTTTAGGTATTTTAGTTCTTTACATAATTGAAATAATGTTAATTTTGTTCAAATATGCATACGTCTGGCCATGGTGCGCCTGATGATTCCCTCAGCGAGGAAGAGTTGTCTTCATCCCCATGTCCATTGGTGTTGCTACAAAAAAAGGCGCATAAAGCAACCAAGGAACTTGAGTGTTTGATAGGCATTGTGCCTCAAACACCTGAATTAGGAAAAAGGATAAGACAACTTATGACCCAGCTAGAAACATATATGATAATAACAAAAAATCAAAAGGATATTTTTTTGTTCTGCATGAGATCAATTTTGATAGGTTGATTTTTAATTTTTACATTAACTAAACTATCAAAAAAATTATTTTGTATGTAGCATTTTCTGAGACCTGATGCCCCCAGTGTTGGTGGTAGTGGGACACAAAGGCAAGATATTTCAGAGGAACCCTCTCGTACACCTTCTACGCCTTTAGGTGGCAGCCAAGAAACGCACCCTGCCCAAGAAGACACACAACCAACCGATGAACGTGTTGGTAGTGATGAGGCTGTTATGGCCAACTTTATTATTGCATTTCCTAGAGCTATACGTGTCACCTCCATGGGTACCATTCCAGGTGTTCCTATAAAGAAAGTACAACTCCCAAGTAAGTTTTAATATTTAAACTGTTTCATGTACTCTATCTAAAACTTATTTTATGATTTTTTTTTTTAAATTAATGATAATATATTTTTTTCTGTGTAGGAAACAATGATTTCTATAGGGCCTTGGAGAGCAAGGCGTTGGTAATTTTTGGCCCAACCATATGCACAAGGTGGAATTCCCATAATTCCAACCTGAAAAAAGAACTTCTAGATTATCTAAAAGGCATTTTTGGGGTGGTCACATTTGATAGAACAATGGTCGCACGGGAAGTTGGAAAATATCTGAAATATACCTGGGACACCTATAGGACGCACTTGCAAATTAAATCTAGATATGAGTGTCCTATCACAGTTCCAGAGAGGGAGTGGAGAGCACTCATCAATGGCGAGAAAAACAAAAAGGCCAAGAAAGAAGGAAAAATGCTAACTGGACCCGCAAGGTCAATTACAACTTTAATTCAATAGCTTTAATTTTCTCTATGTCTAAAATAAAAGTGTGCTACATAACTGACTTCAAGCTTTTGATGATAGGCTTCCTGACACCTCGAAGGAAACCATAGCTAGGATTGAAAAAAAAACGCCATCACAAGCTAGGCCAGGGTGGCTACTTGACATTAGCCACAAGAATTGTAAGTATCTAAACATCTTATAATTATTTTAATTATAAATCTTCCAGGAAATCACATAAGGAATTTTTGGAACCCATCAAATAACATTACAAATACACAATCATATGTAATGTATGGTGATGACTTTGGAACAGAAACCACAGAGGAAGACAGAGAGGTCGCTTTCCGTTCCGGCTATCAAGCTGTAGTTGAATGTTGTAGAAGCTTGAGACAGGTCCCAAGATCCAAAATGCCTGATAAGGTAAAACGTTAACCTTTCAATATGTTTGTTTTCGTCCATAAATTTAATGTCTAACAACTTTGTTTAAATCAGGGGAGAAACACTTTCAATGAGCCAAATAACCCAGTTGTAGAGTAGTGCATTAAAAGTGAAATATTTCTAGAAGTACATGGTCCTCATGTGCAACCTGATCATTCCAATGGGGACCAGGCCGGCAATGCTACTATAAGTGAGGGCCACCATGGTAATTAATTTCCACTTATAATTTTTTCTATTTATACCTTTAGGGTTGTTTCCTTATAACGTTTTTTGTTTAAATCATGCATTCTACCACCAGAGAGGAACACAGGGCAACGGTTCCAATGGTGACAACTGGTGCACTAGGTAAATAATCTCACTACAATTTTTTGTTTGTTAATATTACCGAACTAGTTAAATGATATTTAAAAACTGAGAATTAAAATTGAATATTATTTGTTTTTGTAGGCGTTGCCCCATCACTGCATGAGACCAGACATCGTGAGTATGCAACTAGGTCAGTTATGCTGGAAAGGCACGAAACAGAAGTAGAGCACAATGATGTTGATGATGTAGTTAGGAGCTTTAGAAGTAGGAATAAGAAAAAGAAAATTTGGTAATGTAAAATATTGTATTATTATAAGACAAATGTTACCATACTTGGAACCTTTTTTGCTTTATATAAAAACTCATTTATCATACTATTTTTATGTCAAGCACTTTCAATGTTTTCTTGCGTACTTTTTCTTGCATTGATTTTTTATTGGTTATTGAATATTTTTTTTTCTGCTCATGAAAGTAAAAAGTGAAATATAGATTGGGTATTGGGGAATTGAGAGTGATGTGACAGGGGGGGGGGCATAAGAGCTTCCACCTTCACTTGGTTGGCCCTGTTTAGTAGAGAATAATTTATTGGAGTGATTTAATCTTGGAGCAAACCTCCCTCGATCCAACGTAGCAACAAAAAAGTCATTGTTGACTTAGTTTCTACTCTTTCAGATCGTGGGAGGCTTGTTCCAAGTTCAGGCGACTCCAATAAATTTTTCTTGAAACAAAGAGGAGCTTATTCAGGTATGTTTTCACATTGTCAAAATATGTTCTAAAATTATTAGAAGAATGCATCTTAGAGTAAAAAATACTACATAAATTACTTGTATTTATTGTATAGATCATTATGGATTTTGAATGACTTGGCAGCGTAGGTACAAATCCTCTTGCATCATGAGCAATACAACTTGTCAACCAGGGTCATGCCTAGGATATTTTTGCTTGTGCACTTGACCAGGTTCATAGTGTCACATTTTTTAAGTTCCTTTACAGTTCATAATTCAAGATGAAGCTTGTTCATGATTATTATCTGGTTTTTTGTATGTGTTTTTTCCTCTATTTGATTGTAAGTTTGAACATGCTTTTAAACATTGAAACATTTTTTGTTTTTATACTATTTTTATACTTATTCTAGTTATGGTGATATAACCACCATTGTATTGTATCCATCTTATCTCATTCCCTTGGATTGTATTTAGGTACAAAGGAACTCCAACCAGTTCCAATTCCCCCACATCCCAGTTACAAGGACCATTGGAATAATTGGCACATACCACGTTGGCTCAATTTATTTTGGAAGGCCTATATCGAGTCAAAATAGCCATTCTTCACCTCATTTATTTTGGAAGGCCTTCCTCTTGGCCAACAAAATGAATTTAATATATGTGGGTTCCCTAGCCCAATGACCCATTTTGTAGTGGAATGAGCGCCCTAGTTGTTCTGGTAATTGTATATCTGCTATATTAGCCTAGGATTGGACCTAGAGTATTTGTAGCCAATTGCTCCCTACCACCATTTTCTAGAAGTATAGTCTGTTAGGTCATAAACTCCCTTGGGTCATTTAGTTCCAAAAAACATGCCAATTATTTGGAGTTGAAATATTATATCTCATATGGAAAAAAAAATAAAGATTAAATACAATTTTATTTAAAAATGCTTAAAATTGCAGCAAATTTACTTGGTATGGTGGTGTTATAATATGTGTCAAGTTTCCAACCTTCATTTGTAGGTCCAAGTGTAGGTTAGAAATTTGGGCCTAGATCTAACAAATTACATTGATTCCTTGAGTTTTTTCTATGGGTTACTCCATGTACGTAAAATTATTTCCACCCAGGATTCAAATCTCCCCACTCAGCCTAATCTTGCAAGGTTGAAGAGTTCACCCAACAAAAGTTTTATCGTACTAAGTGAACACAATGAGATCTACATATAAACTCCTCCTCATTCAGATGATGATAAATTGATATGGTAAGATTCTTGAACATGTTAATTCCTTTGTGACTTGGCATTTCCATGGTACTTTCGATGTTTATTTCACAAGGAAAGTTTCATGGATGGTAGATCATAATAGGAATTCCAATTATGTGTACACTCAGATATGAGATTAAGATTGTCATGTTATTGGTTTTGTTCTATCATAATACCTCTCTTATATGTACTACAAGAGTAATCACCCTATTTAATGGTTTATATTTGGGTATACACTTGATGACCCTTCCCACATGCACCATGTATTAAATGAATGCAGGTATAACAATGTATAGAATCCTCCCTTTGAGGCAAAAAATAGGACTTCTTTAGAGGCCTCCCTTTGAGGCTCGTTAATATTTCTTTCGTTAATATTTCTTCTATCCAAAACACTCCTCAACCTCTTTGGTGATTGATATTCCTTTATTCACAAACTGTGTGGCAAGGTATGCCACCTTCTTTGTCATGCTTGCAGGCTCTCATCTCCCAACAATCTAAAGGTATCTTCAAAATGAAGTTCTTCCTACTCCTATTTTTTTTTGTAGACAGTTTTCATCGGTCGATATTATAGTATAATCATTTGGTTAATAGTGATAATTCGAGGGCCTTGTAGTTATTTCATGATCCACAAAGGTTATTATATCTCTTTTTCCATGATTCTTTTGATTTATTCTTCCATGGTCTCTTCACGGGTCATCCAGGAGGCTAAAGAAATAAATTTCACATCACCTAGCTAAGAGTTAGGGTCCCACACATTCATAGCAAGAAATATTAAATTATCCATATAAAATTCTTCCATCTTATCCCTATCTTGAATGTTACACCTAAGGAAAAAATCAATGAATTTTTTTATGTTTTGGAAAGGAGGGGATCCTTGTTGGGCTAATACTCTAGTCTAAAATTGGCACCATTAGTATTTGACGAATATAGAGTATGTTTTTAATGGAGGTCTAGAGTGTGTCTACTGATTTTTCCAACCTTGCTTTTGATCATCCAAATACATTTCTTGAAAATTTGTTAGCCTCCTTATTCATGGCTGTGAAGCTGCCCCCAACAAGCCAATTTGTGAAGAAGGCAATGATCCCAAATCTGGTTATCTAGACCTCAGAAACTTGATGGAAAGTGTCCATCCTCATAGGATGAGAATTGATATGTAAATTCACTGGGTTGCATCATAGTCTGATTGCAGTAGATATATGGATCTCAGATTGTTGGGCTCTAAATATGTAGGGACAACTCTCTATTTTTACACTTTGAAGAGGTGTTTTTTTTCTTTCTTGTTCATATCTGAAGAAGATTAGGATTTAATATTTTGCTCAGGTCCTTATTTTACAGGATTCCAGGCACTACTGCATTGTATCTAAATCCTTGGTATCTAAACTTCAATCCAATGGAGGAATTATCCTCATTTTTTTATGGGTTTGCATCCCCTTTTTTTGTTGATCTTTTGGGACAAGGCTATTCTAAAGGTTATTGATGGTGACTTTGGGAAGTTACTTGAAGTGGAAAAACACAAGGATTCCAATTTTTTTGTCTTGTATTTGTGTTGAAGTCGAGTTGGATAAAGGTCTCGTGGAGGTCATTCCTCTATAGCTGGATGAGAGGATCTTCCTCCAAGAATTGTATTACTATCAACTACCTTTCAAGTGCAATATTTTCCACAGATTTGGGAAATTTTTTAGGAATTTCTAGCAGGATGCTCATTCTGGTCCTAATCAATCTTAGGGGAACAAGGAAAAAAGAAATGAAGAGGATCAATCTCAATTTAGGCTAGTGATGATTAAGAAGAAAATACAATTTGTACAATCAAAGAATCAAAACCTCCCATGATTGATATGTCTAGGTCCAGTTGATTTCATGTTGTAGGATTCTCAAAGATGTAAGAAGAAAAACAAATTTTTCAATCAAAGAATCAAAAATCTCCTAAGATTGATCCATCTAGATACACTTTATTTCATGCTCTAGGAGTCTCAAAGACGTAAGAAGAAAAACAATTTGTACAATCAAAAAATAAAAAAGATCCCAAGATTGACCTGTCTACCTCCAGCTGATTTCATGCTCTAGGAGTCCGAAAGTGTTCAGGACGGCTAAGGAAGGAGGGGAGTCATTTACTCAAATGGGCACACCCCAAGAATAAAGGCACATTGATTCCAAATGTAGTGTAAAGCTCCAATCAGGGTCCCCTATAGTAGAGGTGAAAAAATGCTATTTCAGTCACCAAATGACATCAAGATATTTATACTACCCAAGCCGAACAGTAATCTGAAAAAAACCTCATTCATACGGTCACAGAAGAAGAGAGAAGAATGGAAAGAAAACTAGAAAGGTTTAGTCCTCAAAGTTATACTGAAAATAGTGCTCCCTATAGTGCACTATATTGAAAATAGTGCACTATACTGAAAATAATGCACTATACTAAAAATAGTGTGTTTGCCTTGTAGAATGGTACTTTGGAGCAGGTTAAAAAACTTGTTAGTACTCTCAATGAAACAGAAGTGCCATCTAAAGATGTTGTGGGTAAGTGTGCAATAGATAAGGCCCCCTGGAATTTGGACTATAAATTCATGCTCAGAATTAGGTTGAAAAACTAGTTGGTACTTCCATTTGAAAATAAATTTTGTCAAATGACATGAGCCATAATTGTAGAATGCTATAATTTGTGTCTATGTGACAATGATGAACCTATGCCAAGGAAAAATGTTTTCCTATCTATAGAATCATGCGAAATTGCTGTAAGAATATGCTTTTTACTTTAAGATGTGATTTTTGTTATTTCTGGAGCAATTTTGAACTGTAACTTATGAGTGTGTACTTAGATGTGGTACATAAAAGAAATTTCTTATGGCTGTTTTGAAAAAAAAAAGTGTATACATACACAGGGGAAGATGGTTTTGAATAGTTATTTTAAATGCAATTTTGGATAATTTATTTTGTTGAATAATAAGTATTCTCTCTTAGGGGGTAAAACTATGGAAACATTAAAAATTATTTGATATTGATACTTTTTCATAACAAAGATAAATTTATACTTCATTTGTTAAATTAGTAGTAGGCATCAACTTCTCCTGGTTTTTTTGGGTCCTATTTTAAACTCAAGTACACAGGTTGTCGTTGTCTTTTAGTGTAAAAACGGTAAAGTTTGTAGCTATTTTTAACATAAATCATGTCTACAGTTGCCTTGTTTTTTATGATGTTCAGGGTGACTGTATGTAACACACTACTCCTATAAAATAAAATTGAACAGTGTGTTATACTTAATGCTTGCATAGCATATGATATTTTGAGTAAGTTTATCTGATGTGTTCCTTTTCATTGATATCTTATATGTTGGAAACATTGAGAAGGGGTGAATCATTATTTCGCTTACAGTTAGTTAATTATAATTTTTCTCAGAATTGTATCACAGACATAAGCTTTAGAATTAAACCCTTGATATCTTTTCATTAATATCTTTAAATTTCTGCTCCACATGCACTAGTACCTTCTTGTTTATGAAGATGTAAACCCTTCTCTATCTGTGACAACTGACAGTGTTGGAGATACAAATACACTGAATTTAGTGGGATCGTAAGTTTGTGCTTTAGCAATCTTTAAACCTTCAATTTCAATATTGTATTCTTCAGTTAAAGGTTGCTGGAAATTATCAGAGTTTTTCTCAAAATTGTAGCACAAGCATAAGCTTCAAAAATTTACAAGGACACTATTTAGGCCACCACTATACAACACATATGTCCTACAAGAGGTCTGTAGACATACCCTTTAGATCCATTGTCAAATGTCAAACTTGAACAAGGTATACCAGACCTTACTTTTGCAACATGATTTACCTCAGTTTGTAGACAATATTCTCAATGACATGCTTCAATCACAATGCAGATTCACCATTATTTTCTCTATCGAAAATGCCCAAATTAGACCCTAATATTGGTACTTTGTATCAGGTTGTGCCCTTGGATCAGCCCAGTTGACAATCTTAGTAATAATGAGATGTACCTCAAATGGTTGTGCCTTACAAGCCTATGTCACTGAATTTGTTTTCCAAGATGAATGAGAAGATGTATGCAATGCTTTGTTTGAACAAGGTTCCCAAATCAATTCCTCCAGAATTTCTCTGTGAAATAAAAAATGCTTCTAAGATGGAGGGTTGAATTAACTGTGAGCTTTATTGCAAATAATCAAGGGCTTGGATCATAGTTTGGAGTGCCAAATGTTTTTACAGGATAATTTAGGGCTCACACAAGTAAAAAAAAAGGGAAATAAAGCTAGAATAGGGCCGAAATAGGTTGGATATCTGAGGATGATTTAATAATATGGCCGATTACGCTTCCCTCTCGTCTTTAATTGTTTATTCTTACTCAAAATCGAGCTCTAGCTTGATACCTCTAATAAAATATCCAGGGTGTTGATCCCTTCAGTTTCTATCCAATATCCCCTTAATGTTATCTATCTCTCTGTAATCAATGATATGGAAACTGCTTGCAATGGAAAACTATTGATTTCCCCTAGGGTTAAAACCCAGAAATTTATTTCGGCAAGAAAATATACTTTATAATAGTTGAAAAATGTATATTTTTACCCCAGAAAACCAATGATAAAGATTCCTGAAGATGCTTATAAAATATCACGAGTAAGTTTTGGCATGAGTTTGCCTATTATAAATGCCAAAAATGTTTCTATTTCTACATATTCAGATTATTGCATCTTTAGCTGCAATATGATTGTTTATTCTTTGCTACTCTTGTGCATATTATTGTGTGTGTAATATAAACATAATTTCTTAAAAATAAATGTGGCATAAATTTGTCTTGACCTTGGCATGCAGGAACATCAAGACATAGGAAATCCAGTCCTAAAAGTTGAATTCAATGGTGTGACCTTCAAAATACCCAAGGATAGTAGAGTCTCAAAAAATTTGAAAGCTGCCGAGGTGTGATATTTTCCATTATTGCAGTTAGTATGAGGTCTGAAAATTCACTGAATTTGTAGATAAGTGAATGTAGCATTGTTCTCAATTTTTGACCTTGAAAGCTCCAGGATTCTTGCAATTTTGTGAGTCTAGATTTCTCTTTCTATGATAATAAAAAATATTTCCATATCAAAAGTAGATTAAAGTTACAAATAATCCAAAGATGAAGGCCAGTTACAAGTTCCATCGATGGAGACATCGTTTATGTATCTTTGTTTTTTGAGCAACTATTTAAGCATATATTAACATGTAAGTACGATGGAAAAATTTGATCGAATCCTTCTCAGCAATGGCAGGGACCTTCACATGTAGCTAGTCCCTTCCCCTCATTAGCAGATAAGTATGAGACTTTTGACAAAAAAAGTAGGGGTGAAACTTCAAAATTATCGAAGACTGCCAAGGTAACATACACTTCCGAGTAAATATGTTCAACAATGAATATGCATACAAATATTTCGGTTGTAATACTCAGTTATATTCTATGTTGTGGATTCATTTGGAGAAGATATTGATCAGCTAATTAGAAGCAAGTATTCATGTGATATCATCCCAAACTACAGATCGATTTCTGTTTTTTGATTGATTGATAGTTGAATCTGTACTGGGAGATATTTTTGAAGTAGCTGAATTAACATTCAGTGCAAACATACCATTTTTCTTTAGGCATGGCTTCTTTAAGGCTATTAAAACTAGGTTCCTTGAATGAGCTATGATGCTTGCATATGATTCATGTAGTTTGTTCAGGCTACCCATTAATTAGCCACATGGTCGCCTTAGAGGAAGCCAAGCTGGGCCATATGAGTTGTCCCTAAATCTGACAGTCAGTTAAGTGTCTTGTTTGTTAGAAGAATTTAGTTAGTTGTCTTGTTTATTAGAATAATTCAGTTAGTTTTCTTGTTTATTAGAAGAATTTAGTTATTTAACTGTGTTTCCAAGGTGACACTTGTTTGGATTATGTAGAAGTCTAACATGAACAATATCCTTGGTTGTCTTGTTTATTAGAAGAATTTAGTGATATTTAGCAGTAGGATGCATTTAATAGCAGCCTTCTCATTGTGTCTTTTCTTATTGAGTAAACGTTGAAGCATATATTGACAGACACAAGTAGGAGTCTGCAAGTTTTCCTAGTTCCATTCCATCAATGGTTGGTTATGTGGCTTTTGACAAAGAAAGCAAGGGTGAAACTTCAAAGAAAATAAATAATGGCAAGGTGATTACAGATAAATTAATTCAATTGTATGCTATGGCGTCGATTCATTTGGAAAAGGTATCAATTAGCTAATTACAAACTCCAAATAGTTATATAGTCATCACAGAGTACATATTGCCATCTGATTTTTTATTAATTCATAGTTGAATTGGTAGTGTGCTTTAAGAGAGGATGTTTTCAAATTTACCTAAACTAACATTGAGTGCAAACTTGTCATTTTTTATTTGGACATCACTTGTATAATGCTTGTTAAAATCACGCAGTGATAAGTGGTTTTTGCATGCAATGTCTATTGTTTTTTTGGGTTACCCATGAATTATTTTATAGCCCTAGCTAGCCTAGAGGAAGCCAAGATGAGCCTTCTGAGTATGTCTTTAAATGGTTCTCTGATCTATCTGAGTTTTATCTACACCCAGTTAAAGGTGTCTCCAACATGACTCTTGTTTGGCTTATGTAGATTTCTTACATGAACAGTCATTAAGTTGCTCATTAGAAGTGTACAGAGATAACTTAGAAGTAGATATATTTAAGAGTGTTCTTCTGAGCATATCATTGTTTTCTCATTAAATATTGAATCATATAATGACTGCAGAAGTATGATTGGAAAATTTGACTTAATTGTTCTCAACAAGAGCAGGAACCTGCAGCTTTTGACAAACAAAGCAAGGGTGAAAATTTAGTGAATACAAAGGCTCCCAAGGTGACAATGACTACAAATAAGGCCAAGGTGATTTTCATTTCCAGGTAAATCTAGTCAACATTGGGTTGGATATACATTACATTCAAATTCCTTCAATTGTATTTGGGGATTCACATGGAGATGATATGGGTCAGCTAATTACAAACTATATATTCATCCCAAAGTACACACCGGTTTCTATGTTTTGATTCATTGGTAGTTGAATTAGTACTTGGATTTTATAGAAGACATTACGATATTTACCTGAAGTAATGACATCTCTCACTGCGGGTATTTTTCAGAAGCCAAATTTGTGAACATCTATGTTGTACTGGCTTTTAAGACGAGAACAATGGGGATGGGGGGACGTATGAGCAGGATGGCTAGAACACACCTGCAAATTTAGAAATCACCATCAATATATATATATATATATATATATATATATATATATTAGGATGGCTTTCACTTGCCAGTTATGATTATAATTTTAGACCTATTTACCAAGATTCATGAACAATAATATTGATAGAAAAAAAAAAAATCTTAAATAAGGTGTATTACTCGGTATAATAGCCCATCTCTCAATGTGGGCATTTTTCATTAACCAAATTTGTAAACATCTATGTTGTACTGGTTTTTGAGACAAGAACAGTGGGGATGGGGGGACATGTCAGCAGGATGGCTAGAACACACCTGCAAATTTAGAGATCACCATCTATATATATATATATATATATATATATATATATATATATATATATATAGACATCTTCACTTGCCAATTCTGAAAAAGCTTGGGCAACTTAGGAAAGTGTCGAGTGATGTTCCATTATTGGACCCTAGACACGAGTAGAATGTAGTTTAGGTCTAGGAAATCGAAGTGTAACTATTTTCAAGAGACAAGAACTATATCTATGACAACATTTCTTCCTGATATTATCTTGAAAGTTAGAAGGAATTCCCTTCTCAATAGGTTCTACAGAATCTTTCGTATTTGTAGAGAGATTAGATTCATAATTCAGATTGAGAGGGTGACTGAATGGAAATTTATTTGAACATTTAGTGCCCAATACGAGTAACTACTATCTGATTGGGTTCACAATGCTTGAGGTTGGGATGGTGGAAGAACTCGACTTGAATGACTCCTGGAAAACCGTGTACAATATGCAAAAGATAAGATGACCCTACCTAAGAGAAGAACAAGAGAAATAAGTTATAATAACAAGGGTCCTATGAAATGCTTCATTTCTTGGTTCCTTTGTCAAGGAGGCTTGGCTTGCTATAATGTTGTTGCTGAAAAGGCAATGGTTAGATCGCTTGAAACCCAATTCGAAACCCTTCATATAAAATCCATGTTTTGAACTGCAACATGTACAATAGTTTTAGATTTAGTGTAATATAAGGAAGTGGGTGGGAAAATTATCTTATTGTCCTACCATCAATGTCTAGTGTCAAAATTGAAGATACATGCCCCAAATATTCCCAAAATTTGCCCAAAACATCTCCAAAATATGCTCAGAATGTCCCTTAAAGCTGCTTGTAATGCCTTGTGGATGGCCAAGAAGTCCTTGAGTCCTCGATGAAGTCCCTGGTCTTTTGGGGATGTTTTATAGGGTTCCTCAAAACACCAAAATGTTGGAATGGTGGATATGGGAGTTTTTCAAGTGGGATGGGTCCTCGTGAACCATAGGTGAACATTAAATTTAATATTGTAGTGAATTTGTAGCCGAGGGCTGCAATTTTATTTTTTGGACATATTGTACTCTCTTTTTTCAAGACTAGTATAACAAAAATGAGCGAACACAAAACCAAAAACATGAGAATTTGGAAGAGGAATAATTTCTAGATTATCAAATGAAGGGGGCACATATAATTTTATAGTGAAGGAATGACAAAATCCTAAGCACATAATCTTGAGATGCATGAACCTAAATGGCTTGAAAATCATCTTTTTCTACCTATTTTTATAATGTAGATGACCATTATTAACTAGATTTAAATTTTAATATCCTCCCTTAATGGTCATTTTAGAGAGACTAGACCGAATTTGTCTCTGAACTTTGAAAATTTATATGAGCCACGAGATGTGGTGAAATTATTTGCAATTTGGTTTTGACTTGTGCAATAATTCAACTCAACTTATCCATATTCTACAAGTTGTGCCATATTTCAGCTCAACATCTCCATTTTCTCCAATATGTTGGACGAAATGACAATGGACTTCAGTATGTTTGGTGTGCTCAGAGAAGATGAATTTCTTTTCCATTGTAATGGACTTTAGTATGACAGTTTGGTTATCTCAGATAATATGAGATTCTTTGCCACGGTAAGGACTCATTTTCTATCACAAAAAGGTATTGTGGTCTCATCCTGTTGAACCTATAAACATGCAAGCTTTCTTCTAAGCTATCATAAAATGGTATTGTGGGCTCATCCTAATGAATTTACAAATCTCCAAGAATTCTTCTAAGCTATCACAAAAAGGTAGTGTGGGATCATCCTAAGATATCACAAAAATGTAGTGTGTGATCATCCTAAGCTATCACAAAAAGGTATTGTGGGCTCATCTTGTTGAACCTACAAACATGCAAGATTTATTCTAAGCTATCACAAAAAGGTATTGTGGGTTCATCATAATGAACTTACAAATATCCAAGAATTCTTCTAAGCTATCACAAAAAGGTAGTGTGGTATCATCCTAATCTATCACAAAAAGGTAGTGTGGGATCATCCTGATGAAATTGAAAATCTACAAGCATTATTCTATGCTAATCTACTTCACATGTCCCTTTGACTATTGTTTTGTATTTTTATTCTGTAGAAAAAGGTGAAACTATATGTTGTTTTTGTTGGTCCAAAGAACTGCCCCTATGCTAAGACTGGAGACATGGCTTGTTGTAGTCTTCCTGTCATCCATGGTTCCTGCTCAATCTAAGTTTGAATGAAGGCCAAAATCCAATGTTCCCTTTACATGTTGGAACACCCTATTTGTGGTTGTTTAGTGTTATGCTTTTTAGTTTGCAGGAATATATAGCTCGACTGTTCAATGTCATGTTTTTTAGTCTGCAGGGATATACAGCTAATTGCATAGTCTAGTGGAAGTAAGATAGATAAATTTCCCACTAGTTGCTTGTAGACTAACTCATTAACTTCCTTTGAATCAATCTTGGTTGAAATTTTGTGTGTGTTAGACTTACATGTAGATGAAATTTTACAATCTGCCATCATGAAGATGCCTAACAAACCTTGGGCATGTTTTGTTTGTAAAACAAAGATATGATTGTTTGTCAAATTCTACATGTAAGCAGCAATGTAGGATACTTAAATTTGTCATGTTTAAAGCTAAACATAACTTGAATTTAACAAGTGGAATACCAAATTGGTCTACAACATTTTTTTTTACATCAATGTCCGTTTCCGTCAGCATTCCGACATTTTTGTCTGCAACGTTTTTTTTTTTTTACATCAATTTCCCTTTCCATCGATATTCCAACGTTTCATTACCGTCGCTCTTCTGACATTTCACGACCATCGATCTTCCAAAATTTCACTACATTTCACCCCGTCAGTATTCTGACGTTTCACTACCGTCGGTATTCTGACGTTTTAGTACCATCGGTCTTGCGACAGATTTTTCCCATTTTATAATGTCAGAAGAGAGATGCTCTGGTTCATCGGAAGAGCGACACACGCTTGGTAGTGTCGGAATACCGATGTATATTTGGTAACATTGGAAGAGCGAAGACCATTTGGAAATGTTGGAAAACGTTTCACTCTTCCGACGGTTAACTCAAGTGTTGGAATTGCGACATTAGGAGAAACCACGATTTTCCCCGCCTGAAAGTGTCGCTCTGGGGATGCCTATGTGTCACAAGAGCGACATTTTGGCCGTCGAAAATTTGGCCAAATGTGCTAGTGCTTGTAGTCGTCACATCTATTCTCGGAGATAAGCTACTAGTGCCCTAGCTAGTTTATTTCCATTTTTCCTGTAATTATATTTCAATTATTTGATATTAAATAAATGAAGTCTTATTTATGTTTCACCTATATTTTTATGTGTATTTTTGTATTTTGTTGCATTACTGCATAATTCTAGATCAATGGTATCAGAGCAAACTGCTATTTCTCAATCCTTCTTTGCATGTCCCCAATGAGGTTGAGGTATAAGGAGTTAGGGCTCGATCTAGAGGAGCCTTTGCAATATCAGCCTCGTAAACCCTGACGACCACCTATGGGGGAAGAAAAGAAATACGAGGGAGTAGGAGATCCTATCAAAATATTTCTCGAGGATACCCTCGAGAAACAAAGAAATGCGATGATGGATAACTTTGCCCAGATCCTTCAACGGCTACCCACTAGCGGCACATATGCATCCAGCAACCCCTTTGGAGGCGCCACTCCTTTTAAGGTACAAGTAAACTTTAACATTCCAATATTTGAGGGCCAAATAGATGCATACATCGTAGATATATGGTTGAATCTTTTAGGAGGACATTTCTCGGTTCATGACTTTTTGAACCTGGAAAGGATTACTTTTTCACTCCTCAAAGTCACCCCCCATGTCAAGGACTGGTGGGAAACCTACTGTGAGAAAAAGGACGAGAGGTAACCCTCTTTCTTCTCAGCTGCACCCACTTGTGATTCTTTCCGAGATGCCATAAAGGAAAAATATTATCCCATGGGGAGCTATGAGGACAAGTACATACAATGGACTACGTTCCTATAGAAAAGGGATCTAGATGTCCATGAGATGACGAATCTATTCCATACCTTGCACACAAAGTTGGGTATCAAATATTCGGAAAAAATCTGGTGCTAAAGTAACACAATTTTCTACACAGATACATTCAAGAGGAAATGGAGTTCCTTGAAATCTCCTCACGTGGTGTAGCATACCGGTATGCTGCCAAGATTGAGCAGAAATTTAAAAAAAAGAAGCAAGACTTTGGATCTGCGAATCAGAAGCAAGGGAAAGGCACCCCCAAACTGCAGAACAAAGGACAAAGCTAAGGTTGGGAAGCCCAGGACAACGTACCAAAGACACAAGCAAAGAACAACACTGCAAATCCAAATAAGGACATGGAATGGTGTGAGTTCCATAAGAGCTCCACTCACAACACAAGTGAGTGTCGGGCCAAGCAGTCAGTGGTGGCCAAGCTTAAATGTTCTGAATCAGATGCATTCTCTGACTCTCAATCAGAACCCGACAAGGGGAAAGACAAAGGGAAGAATATTATCAATGCAAATCCCAACACCATCGTTGCCACCATGAAGATCTAGAAGGAGGAACCGAAAGATCCAAAGGAGGGGGAGTGCCTCTTCCTTTCCCAAATGTGGGTAAATGGTTCCCCATTGCAGTTCATTGTCGATAGTGGGAGCCAAAAGAACCTCATTTCAGCAGATTTCGTGAAGCAGTTGGGCTTGCTAACCATATAACACCCATATCCATACACCATCTGGTGGCTTCACCAAGGACGAGATCTCCACGTCAAGCAACAGTGTCGCCTTCCCTATAGAATCAAGCCCTTCACGGATAAGGTATTATGTGATATTGCTCCTCTTAATGTTTGTGATGTATTATTAGTCCAACCATACTTGTGGAAGTGACATGTTGTGTATGAGTCCAAGCCTAGCGTTGTTATTGTTACTTTGGGTAATAATTCATACAAGATACAGAGGTAGCACTTCCTACTGCCATCTCTTTGGTTACTACAGAACAATGCTATAATCTTATTTCCAAATGAGGAAAATTTGTTTTCTAGATGATCCGCCCTTAGGGCAAGAAGAATACTATGGTTAAGCACTCCATCGATCTGACCCCAGGTGCATCGCTTCCCAATGGACCAATCTATCGACGCTCTGTTATGGAGAATGATGAAATCAAGAGGTTGATTCAGGAGATGTTGTAGAAAGGTCACATTTGCCCAAGTGCATCACCCTCTGGGATCCCGGTCATTTTGGTACAAAACAAGGATGGGACTTTGAGTCTCTACATTGACTATCAAACGTTGAACAAGATCACTTCCCGGAATAGGTACCCGATCCCACGGATTGATGACTTTCTGGACCAACTCAAAGGGGTAAAATATTTTAGCAAGATCAACTTGAAGTCCGGGAATCACCAGGTACCAATTGAACCTATGATGTGTGGAAGACATCATTCAAATCCAATGAGGGCCTTTTCAAATGGTTGGTCATGCCTTTCAGGTTGACGAACGCTTCTGTAACCTTCATGAGGTTGATGGATGACATCTTGCAGCCATTCACCAACTCATTTGTGGTGGTTTACTTGGATGACATCCTGATATTCAGCCAAACTTAGGAAGAGCACCTCCACCACATCTGAAAACACAAGTTGTGTGCAAATTTGGAGAATTGAACTTTTGGCATGACCCATGTTTAGTATCTAGGATACATTATTGATGAGAGAGGGGCGCATGTGGATCCAGCCAAGATCCAAGCCATTCGGTATTGGCAAACCCCAACCACTCTATCAAAGCTCCTTAGCTTTATGGGTCTTGCCAATTTCTACTACATGCTCGTGTTGGGATTCTCTCATATCACTTGGCCCTTGATTCAAGTCACCAAGGGAGAAAATTATTTTTTTTTTAGTCTGAATCTCAACAAAAGGCGTTCGTAGAGTTGAAACATCACCTCTGCTCTGCACCAATCCTCACATTATCATACTTGCAACAATCATTTTTTGGGGTAGTTCTTACTCAACAGGGGCATCTTGTGGCATATCAAAGTGAGACACTTTCCAACACAGTCTGAAAGTATCCCACTTATGAAAACCAGATGTATTCCATTGTGCAGGCTTGCTAACAATGGAAGCATTACATTTTGGGGAAGGAATCAATCATCGGCATAAACCACTAACCCGTGCAGTTCATACAAACACAAGGGAAGTTGCACAAAGATCACCATCAGAAGTGGCCCACATACCTGAAATAGTTTCATTTTAACATCCAGTATAAGAAGGGTAACACAAATAATGTTGCAGACTACCTCAACTGACCATTGACCGTGGTGCTAACCATCGTGCTCAATTTTTGTGGGCCTGAGACTTCCAATTGGTCATTTCTCTACTGAAGCGATCCATAATTCAACCACACATACAAGATGCTCTTGGAAGGTAAGAAAGTTCCAAATTTTCACCTCCAGGATGCACTACTATGTCACCAGGGACACCTTTGTGTTACTTCAAGTATGCATGCCAAGATGGTTTTGGAAGCGCACTATAGCTGTATCACTAGGCATTTCGGGTTCGAGAAAACAGTGTTAGGACTGCATAAGTATTCCTATTGGCTGAACCTTCGATAGGATGTCAGGAAGTACATGAGATCCCGCACTGCCTACACCATTGCCAAACTGACCATCAAGAAGCAAGGCCTCTATACTCCACTGCCTACCCCTAGTTGACCTTGGGAATCCATATCCATGGATTACATGTCGACTCTTCCTTCTACTAAGCATGGCAATGACTGTGTTTTTGTGGTCGTTGACAGATTGTCAAAGATGGCCATTATGGTGGTCTGCAAGAAAAATATCATAGAAAAATCCATCGCTAAAATCTTCTTTGAAGGAGTGTAGGTACACTTTTGTATCCCACAGTTTATCATCTAAGATTAGGACAACATGTTCCTTAACACATTTTGTTCCATCCTTTGGTCGATGTTGGACACCAAGCTCACCAAGTCCACAAATTTCCATCCCCAAACCGATGGACAGTCAGAAAGTAACACTTAACATTTTAAATGTAAATTTGATTCAATAAATTGAGTTAATGTGTGTCTATATAACGTGGAGATATTTAAAATGTATATTAGAAAGTGAGACATTTCCATTTCACTCTATGCCTTTACTGCTACTCGAAGATATTTATGTATTAATTTAAAACAATATATTCCATAATAGTGAATGCTATCCATAAAAATTTTGTTTGAAAATTAAAATAATAAGGTTATATTTATTTTAATAAGGTTATTTTGAGAATTAATTCCTTTTCCCTTTTAAATTTTTTAAAGAAAATAAATAAATTTACGTTCAATATTTTATTAAAAGAGATTTATTTTGATATTTTGAACATTATTTTTTAAATTAAGAATTTTGTGATTTGAAAATTTCATATTTTAAAAAAATAATGGTTAGGTTTTTAATATTAACAAAGTTGGATTAGGGACCAAAACTTTACAGAGAAATTCTAATACAAATTTTTTGCAATCCAAATAATATTCAAGAAATCTGTAGATTTTCGGATTGAAGTTCCAGATTATCCTAAATACATTAACACTCTAAACCTTACAAAAAATTCTTATAATGTAGCAAAATTGACATAGTAACAAGAAAAAATACGATCATAAATTGATGCAACAAAACAAACCATCAAAACCAGGTCAATTGGGCCCATTAGAGCCATCACCTATGAGACGATGAAATTTGTTCCCTCCAACAGATATGTTGGTTCCATCAACACCTGCATCCCTCGACATAATTACATTCCCAGTAACACTCCATAACCTCTATACGCTCACCGATATCACATATTTCCTCCCTAAGGTTGTCCATTGTTTGTTCCATGTTTTCTTATTGATGGAGCATTTTGGCCTCTAGAAACAACTTGAATGAAATGTGTTGATGCTCCAACCTGTATTCTAGTTTCGATATGGAAATGAGTAATGCATGCAAAGTGTCCAACAACTTTTCTAATACCAGGCAAGCATCATTATGTTCAGGGGTGTCAAGAGAATTGGCTATAGAAAAAACAAAACTAGTCACCCAATTAAATTGACCAACATAGAAGAAAGAACCCACAACATAACTAGCATGAGCCTAAAACTTAATTGCATTATGGGGAGGTTGGGTAGTCAATGTATATAAGAGGTATATGCTAACACATGAGGCAATAAACCACCAGAAATTATACTCCATAAACAAAAAATTGGTGGGACGAAGGAATAACAGAAGTGAGGAGGCATTGACTGAAATCCATAAATTCTTATTCCCATATAAGGCATTCCTCATCGTAGCCGAGGACAGCTAGGACACCTTCCACCAAGTGAGACATAAATGGAAAATACACCACTATATCAGAAATATCATAGAGCTCAGACACTCGTGATTCCAATTAATAATATATGACAAGAAGTAAATAGATCAAATATTTGAGAATCGTCAGAAATAAGAGCTAAATATTTCAGCCGCCTTGCATAGGAGAAAACTAATAAACATCCGTGTTCCCATCCTTGGATTGAGAGTTGAATTTTGTTCAAAATCCACATAAACTCTACTAATATTGTAATATTCTAAAATAAAATACTTGAATCTATTCTACAAACTGCAGAAACTAATTACGATTGCATAATCACATGAACAAGAAAGAGAAATAATTTAAATCGCACAACACAAATATGTATCTAGGGAAACACTCAGCTAAAAACCCTGCTATCCGTATATTTCGTTAAGTCAAGAATATGAAACAATACAATGCTTCTCTCAAGCTTGAGAGCTCTTTGCACTATCTCTGATTTTCTCACTCTGATCTAAGAAATATTGGTCAAATACTTAACCAATTCATTGCCTTTGTCTAAATATACTTTCTCACGCATTCCTAAGGGAATTGAGGCCCTATTAATTAGGAAATTCCCATCAATTTATTGTGCAATACATCCAATGCATCCTTTTGACCTCATGTATGACCTGTACAATTTTCTAATTATACAACTGATAGTTTACTTCCCTTTAACTCCAATCTCAACTAAGCCTTCTTTAGAACTGATATGCAACAACCATTCATGGTTAATTATCAGTTATTTGATTGATCACTACATTTGAATTAAATCATGTTTAATTCACTGGACATATCACTAGTTCCTCCATCAGTTAGAACTAGTTAAACTAATTTTAACTCAACTAATTAATTTAAACATTTACAACTCAAAATAAACTGCAACTAGACACCCTAAAACTTATAGTGAACTCTATATGCCTCCAATTTGACCCCCAAGACAAATTGATTGAGCTAACTAAGTATTCCCAACTTATTTAACTTGTACAAGTTGTCATGTGATGTGGAATTAAATTTTCCTTCTAATTTAATTAAGGGAAAATTAAATTAGAAGCATCTTCTTTATGCCAATTTCAACACTCCCACTCAACAAGAAAGGGATTGTCTTCTACCCCGATCCTACCACTATGGAGCTTGAATTTGTCTCTTGACAGTGACTTCATCAATATTATTTCATCTTTCTTCTCCGTGGCAATGTACTCTAATGACATAATCCTCCTTTGTACATAATCTCTGAGATGGTGATACCAGATACCAATATGCTTGGATTTGTCATGAAAAAATGGATTAACTGAGAGTTTGATGCAAATCTAGTTATCACAATAAATCACCGTTGGATCCATCTGTTGGCCAAAAAAACCAAAAATTATCTTCTTCATCTAGATGGCATCACATACTTCCTGACTAAACTCCATGTATTTTTCCTCTATTGAACTAAGTGCAATTGATTTCTCTTTCCTGTTATACCAAGAAACTAATGTTGATCCAATTTTGAAGATGCCCCCTGATGTGTTCTTCCCGTCGGATGGACTCCCTACCCAACATGCATCTATAAAGGCTTGAAACTTCACTCCCTCTATCCGCCTATACCATAGCCTAAACTTTGCAATGCCTCTGAGGTATCTCAATGCATGCTTTCCTACCTTCCAAAAGATCATGGTAGGCTTAGCCATAGCTTGACTAAGTTGGTTAACTACATATCATATGTATTTTCGTATGTTTACCAAATCACGAGTCAACCCACAAGCTTCCTGTAGATGTTAGCATCTACTACTTTTCCTAAAGTACCATCCTCCTTCCTCCAGATTCCTACTAGAGGAGTGGTCATGGGTTTGTTGTCCTCCATGTGGAACTTCCTCATAATCTTGTTGGCATACTTTCCCTAAGATACAAATAGCTCCCCATATCTTTGCCAAATTTCCAATCCCAGGAAATAGCACAAGAGCCCCATGTCCTTCATCTCAAATTCTCTTGCAATATCCTATTTGCAAGACTTGATGAGTTGTTCATCACCTGTCAGTATCAAATCATCGACATAAATTACAATGATCAAAAGTTTACCTTCTACCACAATATGGTAAAGGCTCACATCTACTTCACTCTTGGTGAATCCCAACCCGATGAAGTATCTTTTGATCCTAGTGTACCAACCACGAGGTTCTTTTTTCATCCCATATAGTGCTCTCTTGAGTCTGCAAACATGTGACTCTTTTTCGAAGGTCTCAAAACCTTTCAGCTACTCAATGTATACCTCTTCCTCAATCACCCCATTGAGGAATGTTGTCTTTACATCCATCTCATGTATCTTCCATCCAATATGTGTTGAAAGTGAAAGGATGGATCTGATTGATGAGTACCTTTTGACTGGTGCAAAGATCTCATCGTAATCAATCCCCTCCACTTGAGAAAACCCTCTGGCCACATATATGGCCTTGTCATTCTCCACACTCCCATCTGCTGCCTACTTCACCTTATAGATCCACCTGGATCCTACAACTAGCTTCCCCTCTGGTCTTGGGACAAATTCCCATGCACTATTTCTAATAATGGAGTCATACTCCTCAACCATGGCATCAAACCAAATTGTTTGGCACACTGCTTCCTCGAAAGAGGGTGGATTTATATTTACACTCTCACTCATAAGATCCATGTAGCCAGTGTACCGCTCTAGGGACCTTCTCTACCTACATTGTGATGTGGGTGCTCCCACATTCTCTCTAGCATCAAGCATCAAAATGTCAGCCTCTCTAATGTGTGTCCTTCCATAATTGGACGGATCTACAAATTCCCATTGTCTTCTTTTCATCAAATTTAACACCTCTTCTAACTACTATCATCTTGTGTGCTAGAAAGTACACCCGATAGTTGTGAGATGTATATGTGTACTCCACAAATATTCCCAACTCAGTGGTTGGCTCTAGCTTATTTCTGGCATCTTTGGTTACATGGAAATAAATTGTTGAACCAAAAGTTTTTAAAATATGACACATTTGGTCTCTTACCTGAAAAATCTTCCTCTGTTGTACTCATCCCAAGTATTCGATGAGGATTTATGTTCTACATAAATAATGATGTGTTGCATGCTTCAGCCAATAGATGCAATGGTAGGCCTTGATCACGCAACATTGCTCATGCTTCTCCCGTAATATTTTTGTTATTCCATTTTTCAACCCCATTCTGTAGTGGGCTATGAGGTGCTATCAATCCCTGTAAAATTCCTTTTGAACCACAAAATTTCTTGAATTCATTTGAGACATATTCCCCATCATTGTCGCTTCTCAGAGCCTTCACCTTCTTCTCTATATATTTCTTGACAAGTGATTTGAACTCACAAAACTTTGAGAACATCTAATATTTCCTCTCCATGAAAAATATCCAACACTTGTGTGAAAAATCATCTACAAAAATATCATAATGCATGTGTTTTGTTATGGAGGTTGTCGAGAACATTCCACACACATCTGACTGAACTCTCTCAAGGATCACCTTTGCTTGAAATTACTTATCGTTAAATGTGTTGATCCAAGTGGATATTGGTGGCCACCCAAATATTCCACCTAGATGTCCAATCAGTTTCAACAGTTTCCTTTTTTATAGCAGCATTTACTATTTTTAGCAGCTTTTTGGGTCCTGAACTTTCGGAGCAGTTTTGACCCCCTAAACGACATTTTTTTGTGGTCTGCAATAGCCCCATAGGTCGTAGGTAGGGGCCTATGTAAAAACCTATAGTAATCAAATAGATATTCTTGATGATATATCATATGTGCAAAATGGAGATAATATGACCAAGTTACGACCCTGGTAAGTTTGTTGCCCAACTAACCCCAATGGGGCCAACAAAATCTTGGCATTTCATCTCCAAGGGTTAGGGTTTTGGTTTTTTAGGGTTTTCCTATGTTGTTAAATAATTAAAAATCCCTTTATCCTCATTGTAACATAGTTCAGAGGCCTGTATCTGCCACATCACTTCTCAGAGATAAGCTACTAGCACCCTAACTAGTTTATTTCCATTTTGTCTGTAATCATATTTCAGTTATTTGATATTAATGAAATGAAGTCTTATTTATGTTTCATCTCTACATTTATGTGTATTTATGTATTTTATTGCATTCATCCATAATTATGGATCAGCGGTATCAGACCAGACTTCTCTTTCTTGATCCTTCTTTGCATGTCCCCAATGAGGTCGAGGTATAAGGAGTTACGACTCGATCTGGTGGAACCTTTGCAAGATCAGCCTCACAAACCCCAATGGTCACCCATGGGGGGGGGGGGGGGAATAAAGATAAGGGAGCAGGAGATACTATCAAATATGGCTCAAGGAGGTCCTCGATAAATAAAGGAATGTGATGATGGATAAATTTTCCCATATCCTTCAACGGCTGCCCATCGATGGCACATCTGTATCCAGCAGCATTTTTGGAGGCACCACTCCTTTTAAGGTAGAAGTAAACTTTTAAATTCCCATATTTGAGGGCCAAATAGATTCAGATGTCATAGATTGGTGGTTGAATCTATTATAAGGATATTTCTTGGTTCATGACTTTTCCAACTGGGAAAAGATTACTTTTTCACTCCTTAAAGCCGCCCCCCATGTCAAGGACTGGTGGGAAACCTACTGTGAGCAAAAGGACAAGAGAGAACCCTCTCTGTTCTCGACTGCAACCATTATGGATTATTTCTGAGATTCCATCAAGGAACAATATTATCCCATGGGGAGCTATGAAGACAATTACATACAATGGACTATGCTACGGTAGCAAAGGGATCAAGATGTGCATGATATGACGAATCTATTCCATACCCTACGCACAAATTTGGGTATCAATGATTTGGAGAAACATTTGCTGAATTACCGCAGTTTTATACACAAATACATTCAAGAGGAAATGGAATTCATCTATATATCCTCACTTGGTGCAACATACCATTATGCTGCCAAGATTGAGCATAAATTAAAACAAAAGAAGCGATACTTTGGATCTACGAATTAGAAGAAACAGAAAGGTGCCCCAAAAATGTAGAAAAAATTACAAAGCTAAGGCAGGGTGACCCAGAACAATGCACCAAATCCACAAGCAAAGAACAACACCGCGAAGCCAAATAAGGACATGGGAAAGTGGTGCGAGTTCCATAAGAGCTCTTCTCATAACATAAGTGAGTGTCAGGTAAAGCAGTCACTGGTGGCCGAGCTTAAGGTTTCTAAATCGGATGCATGCTCCAACTTTGAATCAGAACCCGACAAGGGGATGAAAAAGGGAAGCATATTATCGATGTGGAGCCCAATGTCATCGTTTCCACCATGAAGATCCAAAAGGAGGAACCAAAAGATCCAGAGGAGGGGGAGTGCCTCTTCCATTCCCAAATGTGGGTAAAGGGTTCCCTGTTGTAGTTCATTGTCGATAACGCAAGCCAAAAGAACCTAATTTTCGCAGAGCTCTTAAAGTGGCTAGGCTTACCGACCATATCACACCCATAGCCACACACCATTGGGTGGCTTCACCAAGGACGAGATCTCCGTGTCAGCCAGTAATGTCGCATTCCCTATAGCATCAAGCCCTTCATGGATGAGGTGTCATGTGATATTTCTCCTCTTGATGTTTTTGATGTATTATTAGATCAACCATACTTGTGGAAGAAAAATTTTGTGTATGAGTTGAGGCCTCACATTTTTTTTTACTTTGGGTAATAAGTCATACAGGATACCGGAGGTATCACCACCTACCACCATCTCTTTGATTAATGTAAAACATTGCAGTAAGCTCATTTCCAAAATAGGGAAATTTGTTTTCATGATGATCCACCCTCAGGGCAAGAAGAAGATTGTGGCCATGACCTTCAAACAGGGCTCCTCCACATGACAACAACAGATGTACAATATTGTGGAGGAGTATGGGGAAATCTTCACCTCAACCACAGGGGTACCTCTGCACTATTAGGTCAAGTATGCCATCGATCTAACCCTGGGTGGACCGTTGCCCAATGGACCAATATATCAATTCTCTATTCTGGATAGCGATGAAATCAAGAGGCATATTCAGGAGCTGCTACAGAAAGGTCACATATGGCTGATTTCATCGCCCTGTGGGAGCCCGATCATGTTGGTACAGAAGAAGGATGGTACTTGGAGACTCTGAATTTACTATCGGGCATTGTACAAGATCATTGTCTGGAATAGGTACCCAATCCCACAGATTTATAACCTTCTGGAACAACTTAAGGGGGGGGGCATATTTCAGCAAGATCAAATTGAAGTCTAGGTATCACCAGGTACCAATCGAACCCTCCGATGTGTGGAAGACTGCCTTCAAAGCCAAGGAGGGCCTTTTCAAATGGCTGGTCATGCCTTTCATGCTAACAAATTCTCCCACGACCTTAATGAGGTTGATGAACGACATCTTGCAGCCATTCACCAACTCATATGTGGTGTTGTACTTGGATGACATCCCGATCTTCGCACAGACTTGGGAATAGCACCTCCACCACATTGGAAAGGTCCTCCAAACACTGTGGCAACACATGTTGTGTGCCAATTTGGAGAAGTGCAATTTTGGCATGACCCAGGTTCAATATCTAGGATACATTATTAGTGAGCGGGGCGTGCATGTGGATCCTGCCAAGATCCAAGTCATTCGGGATTGTCCAACCCCAACCACTCTAACAGAGCTCCGCAGATTTCTGGGTCTTGCCAATTTCTACTATTGGTTCATGTTTGGATTCTCTCATATCACTTAGCCCTTGAGTCAAGTCACCAAGGGAGCGAATTTTTTTATTTTTTTTAGTTTGAATCTCAACAGAAGGCATTCATAGAGTTGAAACATCGCCTCTTCTCTACACCAGTACTCACATTACCATACTTGCAACAACCATTTGAGATCAAGATGGATGCATATGACTATGCTATTGGGAAAGTTCTTACTCAACAAGGGCATATTGTGGCATATCACAGTGAGACACTTTTCGACATAGTTCGAAAGTAACCCACTTATGAAAAAGATATGTATTCCATTGTGCAGGCTTTCCGACAATGGAAGCATTACATTTTGGGAAGGAAATGATCATCCACACAAACCACTAACCCCTACAGTTCATACAGACATAAGGGAAATTGCAGAACGATGACCATCAAAAGTGGTCCACATACCTACAACAGTTTCATTTGAACATCAAGTACAAGAATGGACACACCAATAATTTTACAAACTACCTCAGCCGACAACTCATTATGGTGCTAACCGCCTTGCTCAACTGTTGTGGGAAAGAGACTTTCGATTGACCGTATTTCTACATAAGTGATCCAGAATTCGGCCAGACATACAAGACGCTCTTGTAAGGTAAGAAAGTTCCAAATTTTCATCTCCAGGATGCACTTCTATGTCACCTGGGACACCTTTGTGTCCCTTCAAGTGAGTGTGCCAAGATGGTTTTGGAAGCGCATTACAGTCTGATCATTGGGCATTTCGGGATCGAGAAAACAGTGGCATTACTACAAAAGTATTTCTATTGGACGAATCTTCGACAGGATGTCAAGAAGTACACCATATCCTGCACTGCCTATGCCATTTCCAAACCGACCATCAAGAAGCAATGCCTCTATACTCCGCTACCTAACCCTAGCCAACCTTTGGAATCCATCTCCATGGATTACATTTCGGGCCTTCCTTACACTAAGAATGGAAACAACTGTGTTTTTATGGTCATTGATAGATTCTTTAATATGACCATTATGGTGGCCTGCAAGAAGAATATCACAGTAGAAGCCACTGCTAAACTCTTCTTTGAACGAGTGTGGGTACACTTTGGGATCCCACAGTATATTATCTAAGATTGGGACAGCAGGTTCCTCAATAAATTTTGGTCCAGCCTCTAGTCGATGCCAGACACCAAGCTCAAAAAGTCCACATCTTTCCATCCCCAAACCAATGGACAAACAGAGGTCCTCAACAAGATGATCGTACACATTCTGCGCATGTACAACTTAAATCATCCATGCACATGGGATGAGAGTTGTTGATTTTTGGTAGCATCAGAAGTGCTCTAAGTCTCAAACTTTATGTAGAGGCTTAGGCACATGTATGCCAAATAACCCAAAAAATATTTGTGGAAATTCCACTCAGAATATGTTTTATTAAAATAGTTAATTATTTTAATGGATACCCTAAATCTAAACTTAGGGAAATTAAATAATTAAAGGGTATTAATAAAACATATTGTGAATCTTCTAGAGAACATGGATCAAATAAAGCTATGATCTTAACCGTTGATTGGAGATCTAATTTCGGTCATTGATATCTAAATGAGAAGACTATAAAGGAAGAATTGAGGGTCATTTGGAAAATACATCAATGCAGATACTCAGTTGCCCAAGTAAAATGAATTTTCTCACTAGCTGAATTTCGGCAAGAGAAAATCGATCCAGAGGGAGATTTGCAAGTGGAGGAGAGACAGAGAGGGTTCAACATCAACCTGAGGTACAAGAGTAGGTGACGCAGTGGTGGGAATGGATAATGCAGAGGCGGGAAGGGAACAACATAGAGGTGACGTAGATCTGTGTAGTCCCCACATAGAGCCAACGCAGGGCTAACGCAGGAGGCCCAGGAGAGTTATTCCAGGGTCATTTCTCATTAGAAAATTTCTCCAGTGTTATCATAGAGAATTTCTCTTTGTTATTGTTGATTGTAAATTGTACAAGAATATTTTATTGAGAATAATAGAAACCCTAATCTATTGCATCAGTTTTCCCATATTGGGTTTTTCCGGGGAAAATTGTCCAAAATATCTGTGTCATTCTTGTGCTAATATTTCATTATTATTTTACTCAGTAATTATGAAGTCTTCATTTAAATAAATTTCAATATTTACTGAAGATATTTCTGCAAATAACTTATTCCTGAATAATAAGTAGAAGAAATAATATCAGATAATGCAGTAGGATTTAAATTTGAAATTTTCACATGGTATCGGAGTTGGGTTAGGTAAGAAAGGAGGGTCTAGTCAAAAGGAAACTCGTGGTGCTTCCTTGGAATCAAATCGTATTCCTAAAGTGCTTAGGTATTTCTTCTGTGAAACTGTCGGAAAAGGGAAAAGCAAGGAGAAGATGGAAGATCGAGTTTTGTCAGAGTTAGCCTCTAGGATAGAAAAAGAATGTGTTTTTTTATCGAGCATTGCATCATCATAGGATTGGTATATTGATAGCAAAGCTTCAGATCATATGACTAGAGAAAGATATCATTTATTTAGCTATCAAGAAGAATGGATGGACTTCCAAATTACTATGGGAAAAAAGACAAATTGTACCCCTGCGGGAAAAGGGACTGTAGCATTTCAGAAAGAAGTAGGAGAGAGTCTCTGAGCCACTAATGTGCTAGATGTGCCACATATGGGAACGAAGTTATTTTCAGTGTCTCAATTGCAGGACAAGGGATACGATTTATAATTTATCAGAAGAAATTTCTATGTCAAACATCCAAGTTGGAAGAAGAAGGCTTAGATTGGGACTCGAAGCAACAGACTATACAAGTTGCAGCCCGAGTCTCCAATGGAACTGGTAGGCAACAATCTAAGTGGCGAGTCAGACCTGAATGAAATATGGAATAGAAGAATGGGGCATCTACACCATGGAGCTCTGAGAATTCTGAGAGAAATAGTTATGGGAGTTTTAGTTCTTAGTACCAAACATGATGACGTATGCAGAGGGTGCATTCTAGGCAAGTACGCTAAGGTAGTGTATTCCAGGAGCAACAATAGGGAAAAGAATGTATTGGGACTAATACACTCAGATATCTGCGAAACAATGTCCACTAGAGCTCTTGGTGGAAGTGAATATTTTTCCACATTCATAGATGGTCATTCCAGGAAAACTTGGATTTCCTTCCTAAAGACCAAGGATGAAGTATTTCACAGGTTCAGAGAATTTAAAGCTCTAGTAAAAAAACTGACTGGGAAGAAAATAAAATTATTGCACTCAGATAAAGGTGGTGAATATACTGATAAGGAATTTACATATTTCTACGCAAGTCAGGGCATTAGAAGAGAATGGACCACTCCTTACAATCTGGAGTGGAATGGAGTTTTAGAACAGAAGAACATGACTATTGTTGGGGCAACAAAGGCAATGTTGTATGACCAGGATCTACCTAGATTTATGTGCCCAGAAGAATGAAACACAACTATATAGATTTAGAATAGGACCCCTCACAGAGCATTGGGCAAGAAAACACCCAAGAGTGTCTTCATAGGGATGAAGCCAAAGGTAAGCCACCTCAGGATATTCAGGAGTGTGGCATATTCCCATGTTCCAGATGAGAAACAAAGCAAACTAGATCATACTTCTGAGAAAGGGTGTCTCATAGGATATAACGAGACATCTGAGGCATACAGAATCTACATTCCGGGTAATATGAAATTTGTAGTAAGGAGGGGTGTGAAATTCATGGAGGATCGAGCCTTCAGAAAATCCCATGAAATGTCTACCAAAGAAAATTCTGAAGATGAACCTCTTTTATAGTAAGAGCTAGGAGAATATCTAGCAGATGGATAGCCATCAGGATATAGCACTGTGACCAGTACTAGTATTTATTTAAGAGAAGAAAATCTAGAGAGCTCGCAACAGATGGGACAATAGGAAGAAGAGATGATTGAGCCACCCACTACTAGTGGCAGAATCAACATAGAAGTAAGACAGATGCTAAGGGATGCATATGAGTTTTTTGGGGCTCCTAGAACAAAGAAAAGGTAGCGTAGACAACCTGATAGATACCAATCACTGGTAGCATAGGTTTTCAAGCCCTCTAGCATTCAGGAAGCCATTTAGCATCAAGTATGGGTAGATTATATGGTAGAGGATTACATCTCTATCATGACCAATGATGTTTTGGAAGTCGTAACGAGACCACAGGACAGATCAGTTGTAGTTTCCAAGTGGATATACAAGATTAAGTATGTTGCAAACGCCAACATAGAGAAGTACAAGGCTAGGTTCGTGGCTAAGGGATATGCTCAGAAAGAATGGATATGCTATGAAGAAACCTTTTCCCCTGTAGCTAGATATACTTCTATCCGATCCATTATATCCCTTGCAGCATAGATCCGATGGGAGATTCACCAGATGGACATCAATACTGCATTCTTGAACGGGGTGATAGAAGAAGAGGTTTACATCGAACAACTGGAATGCTTCGAAACACATGAGAAGAAAACTCATATATGTAAGCTGAATAAATCCCTATATGGACTCAAACAGGCACCCAGAGCATGGTATGGTTGAATTGATGGTTACTTGCAGCAGATGGGATTTTTCAGGAGTGACGTTGATCCCAATCTCTACTATCTCACAGTAGAGAATGAGCCTCTGATCCAAATCGAGCATGCATTGTTTTCTCTATGTTCCAATAGTGTTCATCACCTACATGATAATGATCCTTGTGCTCCAAACTACTACACCCTTCATACGCAGTTGCAAATTAATCTCTAACACCAATGTCCATTGCCTTGGATGTTAAGAATTATATGCCATCATATTCCAATGAGTGCCCGCAACTAATAAATCCAATTAAATAGTGGACACCTACAAACTAATCCATGTACTCTAGTAGTTCATACCATGAAAATTTGAAACCCCTAATGATAAAAACAATAGGAAGAAAACCTACCATCCATAAAAAATATTAGACATAAAATAAAGATTCAAATAATATTTTTTCATCCTATGGTGTAGAATAAGTAACATTGTCTATTCAAGAGTATTTTGCATTAATCAAAGGGCCCCTCTTGTATCACCTTAGTCATCTCAATTATGTTACTAAAATATCTCTTGTAGGATTCAAAACACATCATCACCATATGTGTAAAGAGAAGAACCAACCCATGAAAAGAACAAGGTAGCTAAATTAAATCAAAGCTTTTGAATCACATAAAATTTACCACTATCAACACCATCAACGTGTGATTGCATCGAAATATCAATGAAGTATCAATTTAATTATCTAGGTGGATATTGGTGGCCACCCACCTATTCCACTTGGACCCCCACCATTTTTTCTTTCAGTTTTTCAGTTTCCTTAATTGTAGCAAAATTTACTACTTTTGGCAATTTTTCGGGTCCTGAACTTTCAGAGCCGATTTGAGGCCCTAAACGACGTTTTTTGGGCATGAAAATTTCAATGACAAAGATTCTATTCCAGACTTGACATTCATTTTCAATATTTATAGCCTCAGATAGATATTTCTAACGATGCATCATGTGCTTAAAATGGAGATAGTGTGCCAAAGTTACGACCGGGGGAAATTGATGTATCAATTTACCCCGATGGGGCCCATAGTCTGGCATTTCATCTCCCAGGGTTAGGTTTTTGGATGTTTAGGGTTTTCTATTATTTTTCAATAATATATAGGCCTTCAAGCCTCATTGTAACACAAAGTTTAGAGGCATGTAACCATGGCATATCTTCTTAGAGATAAGCTACCAATGCCCTAGCTATTTTATTTCCATTCTGTCTGTAAACAAATTTCAGTTCTTTGATATGAATGAAATGAAGTTTATTTCCATTGCATCTTGGTATTTATGGTTATATGTGAATTCTGTTGTGTTCCTGCATAAATTCGGATTAGTGGTATCAGAGCATTCTTCTCTTTCTCGATCCTTCTTTGCATGTCCCAACGAGGTCGTGGTATAAGGAGTTAGGGCTCGATTTGGTTGAACCTTTGCAAGATCAGCCTTGTAAACCCTGACGGACGCCCATGGAGGATGAAAAGAAATAAAAGGGAGCAGGAGATCCTCTAAAAATATTGCTTCAGGAGTCCCTTGAAAACCAAAGGAACGCAATGATGGATAGCTTTGCCCGGATCCTTCAATGACTGCCCACCGGTGGCACATCTACATCTAGCAGCCACTCTGGAGGCGCAACCCCTTTTAAGGTACAATTAAAATTTTATATTCCCATATTTTATGGCCAAATAGATGCAGAATCCATAGATAGATGGTTGAATCTATTAGAAGGATATTTCTTGGTCCATGACTTTTCTGACAGGGAGAAGATTATTTTTACACTCCTCAAAGTCACCCCCCATGTCAAGGACAAGTGGGAAACCTGCTGTGAGAAAAAGGATGAGGGGGAACCCTCTCTGTTCTCGATCATATCCACTTGGAATTATCTTCGAGACACCATCAAGGAACAATATTATCCCGTGGGGAGCTATGAGGAGAAGTCCATATGATGGATCAAAAGGATCAAGATGTGCATGAGATGACGAATTTGTTCCATACCCTGCATACAAAGTTGGGTATCAAATATTTGGAGAAAAATTTGGTTTTGAATTACCGTAGTTGTATGCATAGATACATTCAAGAGGAAATGGAGCTCCCTGACATCTCCTCGCTTAGTACGACATATCAGTATGTTGCCAAGATTGAGCAAAAATTCAAACTGATGAAGTGAGACTTTGGATTTGCGAATCAAAAGCAAGCGAAAGGTGCACCCAAACCACAAAACAGAGGACAAATCCAAGGCATGGCGACCCAGGACAACATGCCAAAACCGCAAGCAAATAAAAACACTGCGAAGCCGAAGAAGGACACAGGAAAGTGGTGTGAGTTCCATAACTCACAACACAAGTGAGTGTCAGGCCAAGCAGTCACTGGTTATCAAGATGAAGGCTTATGAATCAGATGCATGCTCTGACTCTAAATCAAAAATCGAGAAGGGGAATGAAAAAGGGAAGCAAATTATCAATGCAGAGCCCAATGCCACCATTTCCACCACTAATATCCAAAAGGAAGAACCGGAAAATCCAGAGGGGGAAGGGCAGCTCTTCCACTCCTAGATGTGGGTAAAAGGTTCCCCACTATAGTGGGAGCCAAAAGAACCTAATTTCAGCAGAGGTCATGAAGCGGTTGGGCTTTCCGACCACAGCACAGCCACAGTCATACACCATCGGGTGGCTTCACCAAGGACACGATCTCTGCATCAACCAACAGTGTCGCCTTCCCTACAGCATCAAGCCCTTCACAGATGGTATTATGTGACATTGCACCTCTTGATGTCCGTGATGTATTATTAGGCCAACCATCCTTGTGGAAGCGACATGTTGTGCGGGAGTCTCGGCCTCGTGCTGCTATTGTTACTTTTGGCAATAATTTTCACAGGATACCAGAGGTACCACCTCCTGTCCCTATATCTTTGGTTACTACAAAACAATGTAGTAAACTCGTTTCCAAAATCGAGAAATTTGTTTTCCTGATGATTCGCCCTCAGGGCAAGAAGAAGATTGTGGCCACGACCTCCAAATAGAGCTCGTCCAGATGACAACAACAAATGGACAAGGTCGTGGAGGAGTACGGGGACATCTTCACCTCACCCGCAGTGGTGTTGTTGCACTATGTTAGGGTCCTATAATAATAGGGTTAATAATTTTTTAATTGACTTTAAATAGTCTTGTAATATGTACATACCTTGCTTTTTACAAGTTGTTTTCCCATATTTGAAAATAAAAAATGAAAAGAGGGTAAAAAGTCCTAAAAGATAAATCAAAGGACTTGAATAGAAAAATATCAAAAAGAATAAAAAATGGACCCCGAACAGAAAAAAGAGATACGAATAATACATGAAAGTGATGCAAGTCAAAATGCCACTACTTTTTAATTTTACTGCAAAATAAAATGATTATGTGCAGCTTGTTTAAAATGCCATAAACCATGATGAGTTAAATAGTTTAATCTTAACTTTTTCATGCTTTAAATTTCATGTTTATAGATAGAGAATAAATATTTTTTCAAACAGTTTAAACTTGACAAATCAGTAGATAGTTAGAGAATAAATGAGGAGCTCAACTGTTTAATCTGAGCCCTCGGATGAAATAAAGTTAGAATTAGATATTTTCGTGCTTTGAAAAAATGGATTTAGGGTTTGCAAGCTCAAATGCGCCCATGCAAATAAAGTAAAAAAATGATAGAATAAATGATGGGTAGGTAGAAAGCAGTTACAAAAATCATGTATAAACATCATCTGGAAAATTACTAATTTCCCTCCCCTTAAAGTATTCCAGTATTCAAAACCTTCAGTTATTAAGGCTCAGATCATTTCTTTGACTTTTGTTGGGACCGATCCCAAGGCTTAGTGACGGATTGGCACTAAGTATTGGATTCCCTTCATAAAACCCTTTTCCTCAACATCACCCCTTCTCCTAAGATAAAATCCCTTTTCCTAAGTTAAAACACATTTTTGTTTAGGAAAAGTAAAAATCCCCTTAACTAATTTCATTTCATACAAAAATACTCAAAAAACCCACAAATATGCTTTATCCTAAGTATTAAGTGTGAAATGTTAAAATGGGGCCACCATTATGAAAATATCGCTCAAACACTTAAATCACACTTTACTTAGTGAATTTATATGTATTTCCGCTCATTCTATTCATTTCATATTAAATTTAACTTAATATATTAACTCCACTAGAATACCCTACCCCATGTTTATATTAATTTATTTTATTACATATCCCAAACCCACTTTATTATTGTTTACCCTATGGTTTTAATTCAACACATGATCTATTTCCTGTTCCCCATAGGTTTAAAATAACCTTAGTTTATATTAACCTGCTCAAGATTACTTTACAATTGTAAATAGCCTATTTTCCGTGTAAAGCCACTACCCACATATTCCATTAAAACCTAAGATTTTTTACGTTTAAACTATGTTTTAACGTTTAAAACTTAAACCCCGCAGCATAAAAGATCTCGGGCCATGCGCCCATTTACCCAGCAACTTCATCAATAAATTGTGATCGTTCACACTCCCTCCACCCAATCCAATGAAACATAAGCCATATCAAAAATTAAATAGCATGGTTGATAATCCATTTTGGATTTGCGATATGGGCGGTATTTCCCCATTATCTCTCCTCCACGCGTCCATTTAACATTGGATCGCATCCATTTCAAAATTTTTGCTTACCACCCTCCAACGATGTGATAACCGCTTGGTAGTATTTAACCTCCGCATGCCAAACCAATTCCCATTTGAATTGATTGGCATTGAATGCAAACACTATTTTAACTAAACTTTCTATAAAACAGCATATTTATACGCGTTTAAACCTTTTCACTGTATTTTTTGTTCATTTAACTGTTTCCGACTGAAGAAAAGACATTGCCGCCCTATTTTCATGCACAAATAACCAGAATTCGGCCCAATTCACTGCTGCAACCATTCAAACCCTCCAATTTGCGTTTAAAGACTTCAACAAAGCTTCTGAAAGCTCCCGAAACTTCCAAAAACCCTTTTTCGAGTCAAATACCTAAAATAACAGGTATTTTTCAAGAAAAATACCCATCTTACATCTAAAAAGATCAGTCTCTGGAAATTAAACCTTTGAAAATCTATTTTCCTAAAGAAAAGCCTGATTTCCTCATATATTCATCTATGTTTCAAAACCCTGAGAATTTCATTGTTTCTAAAAAATTGTAACCTGTTTTCTAAAGCAAATTGAAGAAATTTAGCCATTTGCAGACCTTTAGAAACCATTTTATTGATTCAAACCCTTTTGAAAATGATTTAAATCCTTTCACGCATGAAATAAACTGTTTTAGGGCTGCTTTATCCAAGAAAAGAGTAGTAAACCCTTGTTAAACCTTTCTTGAGTCTGTAAAAAGGTTTAAAGATTGATTTTGGAGCAGAAATTGAATTTTTGAACCAGAAGAAGCCATAATTTTATCTATTGCTGTTCAAAAAGACCTTTGTCGTACCAAAAATACCTTCTGTAAACATTCTAAGCTTACAGAAGTGTATAAAAACCTAAAAAATAGAGTTTTTAAGATCTAGAGGACTAAATTGTCAAAAAACAAAGCTATTAATGGCTTCCAAAAACACCATTGTCATTAATCCACTACAACCTCTTGTTGTAAATGTTGATCATACCCCTTTAGCTAATATTTATTATAAAATCATTGATCCAGTAATTGAATTCAATCTTCTTGATATCCACTGTTGGAGCCTAGAAAAATCTTTAGATCAGGGATATGAAGTGAAAATTTGGGAATCTAATTTTCCCAAATATGTAGTTCCACATACCCATCAGTGTCCTGAGGTCATCAGACTATGTCAAGCTCACTATTCCCCATATCAAAGAGCAATGGTTAATGCTGAGAAAGAGGTTTTATTTACTATCACTGTTGAATATATAAACCAGATGCTTCATCTGCAACCTGAACCTAATATTGTCCCATTGTCTATAGAAGCTCTTACAAAGCTTTATCTGGATTTAGACTTTCCTAAAAGATTTCAAATCTTTCAAATCTTCATGCCTTCATATGTTGAAATCCCAAAGATTAACCCTCCATATTCATCCTCCAAATTCCCAGAAGGATCAAGACACATTATCTCAATGTTGTCTTTTATCCTTGGTTACTTTACTGATGAACACACTGATGAGTCTATACTTGGCTTTATATCCACTTATGTGCCTGGTCAATCCCCTGCAGTCATTTATAACTTTTCTAAGTATATAACTAATAGTATCCATGATCGGCTTGTAAAACTTCCTACTGAAGGAGTATTTAGGTATACCTCTTTCCTCTTTCATATGTTTCTCTACTTCCAGTCAGATAAATTCCCAATAACCCTTCAAAAGTTGGATGTAGAGGGAAATCCACTGTTAGTTATTTTTTGTACTTATTTAATCAGAAAAGAGTGAATTGAGTTCACTTATACATATTTCATAGACTGTTTTATTCATCCATTGATAAATATGCTTACAAACAGTGTACATCCAAGGATAAATGTTGAAATTAAGAAAGTTTTACAAATATCAGAGCAAAGTAGAACTGGTGATTGGTACCTATACCAAAACCACACAGAGATTAGAGTCTATGGGTCAAACCTCTTTCCCTACAAACTGTGAAAGTATGTTCCAATGAGATTGTTTGCATTAGAATATATAAGATAAATTCTAAACTCAGATTCTATAAAAAATTTGGCTGCTAAAAAGAAAACTCAGTTCAAATTGAAAAACCAAGTGGGTCCTTTCATATGCAACAACAGGGAAGCAGGTGTAGAGGAAGCAAAACAGTTGCTAGAGTATAAGTTTGATGAAATTTTTTTGTGGAACTATGATCCTTATGGAATAATCAGTAATATGAGGGTGAAATGTAAATTAACCCCTTATATCCATGACAAAAAGACTGAAATTGAAGAGTTTTCAAACCAAATTGAATGGTCGGAAAATATATTGATGGAATCTGTCAAGCAAGGTGATACTAGTCACACTTTGCAGACTCCTATTCAGGAGGACAGAACCATAAAGAGAAATAGAGAAGAAAGCTCATATACTTCCGAAACAACCACAAGAACCAAATTTAAGCTCAAGTACAATAAGAAACCAAAGATTAATCCAGTAGACAAAGAAAAGGAAACAATTGAAGTTTTAGATGAAGAGAATCTAGAGAAAGACACTATGACTCACATAGTGATTGAAAATGAGGAGAAACCTGCTACTTCTTATACACAAATGATTCAGAAACAACAAAGTATGGAAGCATCTTCATCATAGCAAGCAAAAGATAAAGGCATGGATATCAAAGAAAAATATAAATAGATCAAGGCCAAAAATGAGGAGATCAAGAATGAATCTATTCACAGTATTTGAAGCAGACTTCAGGAAATCAAAATAGGCTGCTCTCAGCCTTTGATTATACAAATAAGAAATTGATAATGTCAATACTTCAACCTACAGTAAAAAAACCTAAAACAACAATAGATTATAAGAAGGTTGACTTTGAAGTACAATTAGAAAGCATTCATCCCTTAGATCTGATTGAGTTCCATAAGCAAAGCTCAGAAATGTTTTATTCTACTATGACCACAAAGGAAATGAGTACCCAAAAGCTCCAGAACACTTTGAAAAATATGAGAGATCAGCTTAGGGTTGCAAAAGATTCTTCATATGCTAAAGACACCAGAATCAAGTCTTTAGAAGAATTGGTGAAGAAGAAAAATGTTGATATTGCAGCACTTAGAAAGGAACTGAAATTACCTCCAACATAACATCCACAGACTAAGGATATTGTGCAAGAAACAAACCAAAAGGATGAGATGATGAGTCTCATATTACAAATGACATCACATATCAAGGAGATGGAAATTGAGATGGACAAACTTGTCCAAGAAAAAGAAGCTGCAAAGACACAAAATGTTCCTCCTACAGTCATTCCCATGGTAACAACAGCATTTCCTTCAACTCTAGCAGAAGATTTAGCACCAAAATTACCATTAGCCACATCAGTGTCAGTCACTTCTTCCACTACTTCAACTACTGAATCTTATACTTCAGCATTGAAACAGTCAGATGAGGCCAACAAACTCATTAAATCCATGGAAGAGATGTTAATACAGAATAATGAGATAAACAGATTGAAAGAGAAAATCAATAACTTGGAAGATGCCAAGAAAATAGCACAGATAAATGCTAAAATAAAGGAACAAAAAGCTAAAAGGTTAAGTGAAAATTTAAAAAAGGTAGAAACAGAGTTAACCCTAAAAGAGCCCATGGCATACATCAAAAATCAGCTATGTTCCAAGATCATTGAGTCAATCAATGATACTTGGCCATCCATTCAAGTAATTTTTGAATAGAAGGATTTGCTAAAAGCGGCCAAGGGAGAAATTCAGAAGACTAAAGATGAGTTGGGCACCAAGCCTGAAGAAGCCTTGTAAATCATTAAGCTTATCAATACTAAAAACAAGAAAAAATTGGATGAGATAGGGATAACTGACAGAAATGAAACAATTCTTGAGGTAAGAAAATTTCTTTCAAAGAAAAACTTGATGAAACAGTTGGAAGAGAAGTGTCAAAATATGGACATATCTATCACTAGATTCATGGTTAAGTTTGACATCTTAAGACAAAAAGGTCTTCCAAATATTCTTGTTATCAATGATAAACTAATGAAACAAGAAGACTACAATAAAAAGATCAGATATTTTTCCGAAGAACATGTGAGTAAATCATATTGGCAAGGAGTTCCAACAGGAAAAGTGTTGCACAAAAGTATTAAAAACTTGTTTTATTTACAGCATGATATAAAACACCTCTTTGTAGTCAAGCCAACCTTTGTTAGATACACAAAGGCTGATGAGAATTTAGAAAAATTACAAAGACCAAATTACCAGATGAAGAGTTTTGGAAAAAGCTTACAGATTTACTTTAAAATATAGTTTGCAGTGAAAGAGGATGAAAAAATAGAGTTGTTTTTTTACATAGTAAAAACATATTTTAAAAGCAGTAAATCAGTCAAAACAGCAGGTTAAAGAGTATCAAAGGTTAAAGTGTATCAGTTAAAGGGTATCAAGTGAGAGATAAAGCTTCAAAACTGATTGAATATCGGATTGCCAACGTTAAAGACAACTCAACTAGCCAGCTGTTGCCTAAGTCCAACAGAAAGATATTTTATTTAATAAATAGGACAGCTTACAAGTTTGTTAAGCAGCTGTCACTATATTTTTGTAATAAGATATTTTATTTCCAAAAAACATTCCTAGGACTATTATAGGATATTTTGTATTAATTTTTGTATAAATACTTCATCATTTGAAGTATTAGTGTAGAATAAATTTTTGAAGATTATATAGTCAATTTTTCTGAACGTGAAGGGTTTTTGTACCAATTTCAAGTCAGTAGGTTGGATTTCAAGGAATAAAGCATCATATTTCAGATTCATGTGTTAGGCCACTTAAGTGAAGTACTTTCTCCTATTATTTGTTAATATTCTTATGTTTTCCATTCATCCATAAATGTGTTCTAAATTTTAATGTGAAATTGAGACGTGTTATATCATAATTTGTTAAAAGCACTCTGTTATTTATTGGTTTTCATTTAAATGTTTTCTGCTGATATCCAGACTTGGGAACCCTTAATTTCTCCCTAATTTCGATTGACCAATACATATTCATTCCTTTTCCGGATCAAAGAACCCTTAATTTCTCTTTATCCCGAATAAAACCACTTCAAAAATCAGTCTTCAAAGATCTTGAGTGACTCTACTATCTTGCCCTGAAAATATTTTACTTTTGACCTTGATCCTGATCTATCTGCTTGACACATTGACTCCATTTTCCCAATGGAAAACAGGTCTATTACTACCCATGTCAGTAAGTAATTTTCCCACCAAACCAAATCAAAACCTCAAAACCTATTTGCCCCATATCACTAGCCTAAAATCATATATATATAAAAAAAGTTAAATATTATAGAGAGAACTATCTCTGAGCCTTAGGAAGGCTAGATCTTAAAGCTTAAATTTAGGTCTATGGTTACCTCTGATATTATTTAAACTATAAATCAAAATCTCACAACTTAAGAATTATTAGAGTGATAACACATTGTCAGGTCAAGCACCCCATCGATCTAACCCCATTGATCTGACCCCAGGTGCACTGCTACCCAATAGACCGATCTATCGGTGCTCTATTATGGACAATGGTGAAATAAAGAGGCAAATTCAGGAGCTGCTGTAGAAGGTCACATCCATCCAAGTTCAACGCCCTGTGGGAGCCCGATAGTGTTGGTGCAGAAGAAGGATGGGACTTGGAGACTCTGTATTGACTATCGAGCGCTGAACAAGATCATTGTCTAGAATAGGTACCCGATCCCACAGATTGATGACCTTCTAGACCAAATCAAAGGGGAAAAATATTTTAGCAATATCGACTTGAAGTTTGAGTATGACTAGGTACCAATCGAACTGTCTGATGTGTGGAAGACTAAATTCAAAGCCAAGGAGGGCCTTTTTGAATGGTTATTCATACCTTTCGGGTTGATGAATGCTCCCACAACCTTCATAAGGCTGATGGAAGAAATCTTGCGGCCATTCACCAACTCATTTGTAGTAGTGTTCTTGGATGATATCCTGATCTTCAGTCATAATTAGGAAGCGCATCTCCACCACATCCGACAGGTCCTCTAAACACTACGGAAACTCAAGGTTTGTGCCAATTTGGAGAAGTGCACTTTTGGCATGGCCCATGTTCAGTATCTAGGATACATTATTGATGAGCGGGGGGTGCATGTGGATCCAACCAAGATCCAAGTCATTCAGGATTAGCCAGCCCCAACCACTCTAACAGAGCTTCGTATCTTTCTAGGTCTTGTTAATTTCTACTGCAGGTACGAGTTGGGATTCTCTCATATCACTTGGCCCTTGAGTTAAGTCACCAAGGGAGGAGCAAAAGAAAAAATATTTTGGCCAGAATATTAACAGAAGGCACTCGTAGAATTGAAACATCGCCTCTGCTCTGCCCCAGTGCTCACATTACCGGACTTGCAACAACCATTTGAGATCGAGACATATGCCTCTGACTATTCTATTGGGGCAGTTCTTACTTAACAGGGGCATCTAGTGGCATATCATAGTGAGACATTGTCTGACACGGTCTGGAAGTATCCCACTTATGACAAAGAGATGTATTCCATTCTGTAGGCTTTCTAACAATGGAAGCATTACATTTTTTAGAAGGAAATGATCATCCACATAGACCACCGACTGTTGTAGTTCATACAGACATAAGGGAAGTTGCAGAACGATCACCATTAGAAGTGGTCCACATATCTACAACAGTTTCATTTGAACATCAAGTACAATAAGGGCAGCACCAATAATGTTGAAAACTGCCTCAACCGACCCCCAATCATGGTGATAACCACGTGCTCAACTCTTATGGGCATGAGACTTCTGATTGACCGCTTCTCTACAAGAGGGATCTAGAATTCGGCCACACATACAAGGCGCTCTTGGAGGGTAACTGAGTTCCAAATTTTCACCTCCAAGATGCACTATTATGTCACCTGGGACACCTTTTTGTTCCTTCAAGCGAGCATGACAAGATTATTTGGGAAGTGCACTATAGTCGGTTCATTGGGCATTTCAGGGTCGAGAAAACAGTGGCAATACCGCAGAAGTATTTCTATTGGCCAAACCTTCGACATGATGTCGGGAAGTACATTAGATCTTGCATTACCTATGTCATTGCCAAACTGACCATCAAGAATCAAGGCCTCTATACTCTACTTCCTACCCCTAGTTGATCTTGGGAATCCATCTCCATGGATTACATGTCGTGCCTTCCTTCTACTAAGCATGGAAATGATTGTGTTTTTGTGGTCATCGACAGATTCTCAAAGATGGCCATTATGATGGACTGCAAGAAGAATATTACAGCAGAAGCCATTGCTAAACTCTTCCTTGAATGAGTGTGGGTACACTTTGGGATCCCATAGTCTATCATCTCAGATTGGGATAGCAATTTCCTCAGTACATTTTGGTCCAACCTCTGGTTAATGCTGAACACCAAGCTCACCAAGTCCACAGCTTTCCATCCCCAAACTGATGGCAGAACAAAGGTTGTCAATAGGATGATCGTACACATTCGACGCGTGTACAACTAAAATCATCCACGCACCTAGGATGAGAGCTTCCCCTATGTACAACATAGCTATAACCAGGCCCTCCACAACTCAACTAACCACAACCCCTTTTAGGTTGGCTTGGGATTCCAGGCACTATGTCCCATTGACGTAGCCATGCCATTTGAAGCTACTCAAGTTGATTCAAACCATGTCCAGTCTAAATCTACCATTGCAAACAACTTCATTGAGCACATTCATCACATACGCCAACAATTTCATGACATATTGGATAGAGCTAAGGCTAAGTATAAGTAACGGCATGATCAGCATCGAGTGCAACACAACTTCCAGGTGGGCGACAAAGTGTGGCTATATTTGCAAAGGAGCGCCTCGTTGGACCCCACTGCAAGTTGCGCCCGCTTCGATATGGTCCATACACCATCACTAAGGCTGTAGGGGACAATGCCTTCAAGCTCAGTATTCCACCATTCCTTGGTATGCAGCAAATGTTCAATGTGGACCACCTTAGGCCCTGCTTTCCACCTCTAATGGCCACATCCGACATGGCAGAACAATTCACACCAATAGAGATAAACCCAGATTGCATGGAACAAGCCAAAAATAATTGGATTTTGGACACACAGACCAAGAAAACATGCCAGCAGAGGATCTAGCTATATCGAGTTGTCAAAATAGGCGAACTCCTTCACCACGACAAGTGGCTCACCAGGGACCAAGTTCAGCGGAAGTTTCCTCATCTCATGGAGGAACTCAACGCAATGGGGACCATTGCTTCCTAAGGGGGGAGGAATGATCCAGATGGATATTGGTGGCCACCCACCTATTCCACTTGGACCCCTACCATTGTTTCTTTCAGTTTTTCAATTTCCTTAATTGTATAAATATTTACTAATTTGGAATTTTTTCAGGTCTTGAACTTCCAGAGCCGCTTTGAGGCCCTAAACGACGTTTTTTGGGCATGAAACTTCCAATCAATATGAGTCTAATCTAGACTCAGCATTCGTTGTCAGCGGTTGTATTCCTCGGATAGATATTTCTAATGATGTATCATGTATGTCAAACGGAGATAGTATGCCAAAGTTACGACTCTGGGAAATTGAAGTACCAATTTACTCCGACGGAGCTCATAGTCTAGTGTTTCATCTCCTAGGGTTAGGTTTTTGGATGTTTAGGGTTTTCCATTATTTCTCAATAATATATAGGCCTTCAAGCCTCATTTTAACATAGATTTCAATGGCTTGTAGCCGCCACGTCTCTTCTCAGAGATAAGCTACGAGCACCCTAGCTAGTTTATTTCCATTTTGTTTGTAAACAAATTTCAGTTCTTTGATATTAATGAAATGAAGTGTTATTTCCACTACATATTGGTATTTATGGTTATATGTGTATCTGTTGTATTCCTGCATAAATTCAGAACATGGTAATATGCAATATTGGTGGAAAAAATAAAAAATCACACAAGAATCTAATCACAAATATAATACATATATTGTACCTTAAAGAAATATTGGGTGAAATCTCTAGAAAAATGTGAGGGGGCCTATCTTATTAGAACATTTTTTCACATTACAAAAAATCTTCCTATGAGAAACAAGCCACTATTGTCATATTTGACATAGGTCTCTTTCATCATTTTATTCTCTAGTTCAAGTCCATTTACCCCACACACACACACAGATATATATATATATATATATATATATATATATATATATATATATATATATATATATTTATATATAGTGTAACAGTTCCCTACAATGCACTTCTCCAAACTCTGGAACTCATTCTCTTCTTTTCAATTGGAATCTTTTATCCATTTGTTCTACGTTTACTTATTTTCCATGGTGTCTCTTCATTTCCAAAATCTAGCAAATTGATGATTTAACGACCTATCATCAATGAAGCTCCTTAGTTGATGTGGTTTCCCACACAGTGCCATCTATTGGTGCAAAGGATGGAAAAATTGTATAAAATTTTATTGGTATTTCCCACTTTTCCTTTTGTTTAGTGATTGTGATGTCTCCTTTTCCTGGTGACTATAAATCTTGGGGTGAGAAGCCTTGTAAAAAATGATCCCTTTCTAGAGCAGAGGTTCTAAGTAAATCCTACACACTTCTTTTTCTTGGTGGCTACAACATCGCCTTTTCTTTATGACCGAAGGGTTTGAAAGCCATCAATGTTGTCAAGAATCATCTTTCTTTCAAGGAAAGATTGATCTATCAAGAGAAATTTCTATTTTATTTACCAACCAAGCCTTATAATTATATTTCCAATACTTGCACTCTTTATGAAAATTTCAAGAGAAAAATTAACATATATTTTTCTTCTTTAATATTCCTACTTCTAATAACCCAGTTTTCCCTTTTGTTGCGAATTTTCAATTGGAATTTCTAGCATCTCTTTATTCAAAAAACTCAATACCTAAAACTTGACATCCCTTTCTGTTTGATGAGTTTTTTTGAATACATGTTCAAAGGAAAAACTTGTCACGAAAATTTGGGTGTTCTTAAAGTATTATTATTTGAGAACACCTCCCTAGATAAATGTTTTAATCATTCCCTCACAATGAAATGCAAGTTAGGTAAATGGCGTTGATTGATTACTTCCCATAACCTAACCATAGCCCTATGCTTCCCCAAAACACTTATCCCAATTGCTCAACCTCTAGATAAAAAATCTTGCTAATACAACCACAACGAATGATTGGATGAATAAGTATTTGAAAAAGCGATTAAACTCAATCTTTGAAATCTTGTTGATATAGCCCCTATGAAGGAAAAAAAAACAATGAAGCATTAGGGTGAAAAAGTACTTGAAAAAAGCATTAATCCTTCAACCATTGAATCTTTTTGATATATCCATAGGGAAGGATGCAAAGGGAGTGAAGTGGTGGGACTAGCCTTGATGAAGGATGAAAAGGAGCGAAGCATTGGGAGATTTGAAGCATGGTATATCTACAGGAAGAAAGTAAGTTCCCTAGGTGAAATGAATTTCGAAGACCTATTTATGTAGATTATAGGTCTTGTTTTAATGAGGGATTGAAACTACCAAAATGGGTTGCTAGTAATGATGTGGTAGAGAGAGTATTGGAGAACTAAAGCAGTGAAGGAAATTTCTAGCATATGGGGCTCCTGAAAATAAGAGTCTCTTGGAAAAGTAGCAAAGGAAAATAAATGAAACATTGACCTTTGCATAGCAGTAGATGGAAACTCAAGAACAAATAGAAGGGTTATTAACTATGGACTATCCATGCTCTAACAAGGTAAAGATTTAATGACTTACGAAGTAATGTTAGACGTATATCTAACATTGCTTCAATTATAAAAAATGATGAATCAATATGTGGTATAGGCTATGCTTTTATCTAAGATATGTGAGGTTGTGCCTCGCGAAGAGGCAAAATAAGACCTCAAAAGCTTTGATTGTTTAAGGAAAAATGTTGTAATTATTTGATAAGTCTAGGAAAAGTGTTACATTAAATATGGAACCAAAAATTTGGATTAAAGACTTTGCTTTATGTGTGAAAGTATTTGAAAAATGAAAACCTTCTACAATATTCATTGTTGCCTTTACACAAAGACTAATAAGAAATCAGGAATCATGTCATCTGGGCACAAAGTTTAATTTTAGATCATGTTCCATCCATTCCATGTAAGAACAAAATGGTTAATTAATGATAGGTATCAAACTTAAACTTAGTAAATATTTAAACTAATTAGTGCAATTGTTTACATAAAATTTAATATGTCAATAATAAAAACTAAAAATATAATGTCTCAATTTTAATTATTTTCCAAGGTATAATCAATGATCATGAACAACTCACATACATTTTTAAATTGAAATGACTTATGTAGCATAGTGTTAAAAAGTGGTCAATATAATAGATTGATATTCAAACCCCAAACAATTTAATGTTTAATGAGAAATCTTTTCCATTCATATAAAATATGCTAGTGGACTTTTCTCAAGATTGGTTTCATGATATTCTATCGATAATTTTCATTGTTGTGTCTTGGACATTTTTTCACCCTTGATTTGTTTCACGCATAGGCGAGTTTCTATGAGAAAATGAATATATGAGGCAAATATAATATCTAGCCGACAATCTTCAAAAAAAATACAGTCCTTGAATTTATTGACTTCTTCAAATAAATATCTTATTAAACATTTGAACTAATTACATATGCGTAATTTGAGGAATCCCTATACTCTTGCATCAATGTGCTTTTCAACCTATTACATCACATAAAATATTAGTGGAATTGTTAGAAACTAGGATAATACTAAGAGAGAGGGGAGAGGGTGAATCAATGTTATGTATTTTTTAACAATTTTTAATATTATTTATATTATAACCAAAGAATAACACCAAAACACTATAATAAAATAGCAAGCACATGATAAGAGACACATATTTTTATGTGGAAACCCATAAAGGGACAAAACCACAATTCTTCTTTCTATTCTTTCTAGAAATGTAAGCTCCAAGTGATTGTTACAATACAGATTTACTAGCACCAACTAGAAGAAGATATTTTCCCCCTATTTTGCAAGAACCCACTTGCTAGAAGCACCTACTCCCACAATTGGCAAACAACTTGTAGAAGGTTCCAACCTTCTACTCTTTTTAGGCACCAACCTAAAGGAAGCAGTAGCACCCAGTCCTTAATATGAAAACATCAACATCTTTGTGCCTAACACATCCCCATTTCATTCATTTTCATACTCAATCATTTAAGGCATACTCTTTTCAACTTCTTCTTTAGAAATTTTATTATAACAACTCTCGAACAACTAAATATTCGATAACAATACAAAGATACTCACCACAACAATTCAAACATGATTTTATGCTCAACCACTTATTTTCTACTCTCATACACAGTCCCACATCTTTGTTCTTACATAAATCATACACACATGTTTTTCTTCTCATGCCACACATTCAAGTTTTCTATTTAAATTCCTTACAAAAAAAATTCCTCGTTATCAACTCTCTTCCTCATTAGACCTAAATTATGCTATAGAACAACCAATCTTCTTTCATTTTTCTTCTTTTTATTTTAAATGGACAACCCTTTAATTACTATGGGAAAGAATCCATGGTATTACCCATGGGGTTTCTCCATTACTGTATCATCCATTCAAACTATTGAATATGTAAATAGTTGAATAATTCAAAGGTACATTCAAACTATTGACTATGTAAATAGTTGAATAAGTCAAAGGTGTTAGGATTTTCATAAACTCGTTTTCTTTAAGATTTATCTTTTTCACCCTTAATTTTAAATGGTTTTTCTTTAATAACAAACCTGGTTAGTGGAAAACAATTTAATGTGATGATTGTACATTGTATCCAATCGAAATGAAATAACTGGCCCAAGTTTCCTTTAACCCAACCACAAGGAAAGAAAAGGACAGAGAAATTAAAAGCCACATGGGTTGTATTGTGAAGAGGACGGGTTGTTGTGTGATCATGGAAAAAAGTGAAGGGAAATAGTCTTTTTGGTAAGAAAAAAAAGGGAGGACGAGGATTATTACTCGACTCATAAAATGTGTTGGCTCTCTCTCACGGGAAGAGGAGGAAGACATTTGGTTGAGAATGCATGTTCAATTTTGTTGTATAAAACCCAGAGAAAGAGCTGAAAGGAGGAAGTAATATTTAAACATTGAGTTGAGCCCTGGAAAAAAAGGGGGCACTAGCTAGGAAACATCTGAGGAGGCTTGTTGGGTGATTGGTTTAGCAAGCATGGATTCCCTATAGAGCTAAAGAACCCACTAGAAGCTTGTGGTTTGTTGAACCAGATGGACTAGGAAAAATCACTCAAGTGCTTGTGAGGGTTGTTGAGCCACTAGGAGTTTCCCTGGGATTTGGTGCTTGATTCACTAATGAACCACCTAAAATAAGTGCTTGACTCACTCATGAACCACCTAAAATAGGTGCTTGTGAGGGTTGATGAACCACCAAGAACTACTATAGGGCTGAAACTTTGGTGCTTAATTCACTGATGAACCACTTGGACCACTGATTTCTCTCCTATATACAACTTAACCACTGACGAACCTTCCTTAAAATGGGCTCTCTTCTCCTGAAAGTGAGTTGTAGTGATGCCAAGCTATTTGTTTAAATTTTTGGAAAAATGTTTGGCATCTCATCACACCTAACCTATATATGTTTTGTAAACCACATATTTGATATCTATGTAAATGTATGCCACGTGTTTATTTCCAAGTCAACTTTGCATTGTCAAAAGAAGTCCACCAAATAAGGCGAATTCAATTCATGTGTCCAAGTATTTATTGTGCACCCTACTGAAGCATTAATTATATAATCTAAGTGTTAAGCAATTATATTAGAGAATAAAAGATCGGATCCACTCATGCGTTGAATGCTCATAGAGATCCAACAGCCTCATGACATCACCCCCCAAGTGCTCAATAGATAACAGAAAAGGGAGTCTCAATTACGAAACTACTGGTATAAATAGAAGATGTGGAATTTAATAATTGGGTCTAGTCTCTCACCTCATGGTTTGGAATTTAATAGTTGGGTATGCTCCCTCCTTCTATAATTACATATACTAGCAATTGCACCATATGTTGCAAAGGAAACACTGTAAAGCAGTAATATAGAAAACAATAGTATAAAGGAAATTCTCAACTGTAGAGAGTGAACAATAGGATTATTTAGTTACATATTTGGTTACAACTACATATGTTAATATCATTTTTAGATAAGTAACAACTCATCTATAGTATAACTTAGATATTTAATGATATAACTTACAAAATCTCTTGATAAAGACATAAAACTAAAAAATGTTGAATTTATTTGAAAGAAAAAATATTAACTTTCATACTAAAGATAATTATTATTTACTTTTCTATACATATATAAGTTGATTTAACATTAAGAAAATATATATTAAAATAGATAATAAATATTGAGATATAGCTATATAATTTTAAAGAGAAAAAATGTTAATAAAAAACATATTATGGATGAAAATTTATTTTAAAGCATAGAAGAATTTTAGTAATGGATTTGAGCACAACCAGTTATGTATATAAAAAATGTGATTTTATTTACCATATAAATGAAATACTTTTTCTTCCAAAAAAATTAAAAAAATATTAAATTATTAAATCTATATAAAATAATTATATTAAAAAAAATCAAATCCACTTATATATTAAAAAAATAAACCTCACCCCACTTCTATATATATATATAAATAAACATTTCAAATATTTTAATAAGCTAAAATATTTATCTAAATCATAAATGCATCTTATACCTGTAAATACAATAATTATATTATATGAATAAGCCATAAAATTCAAGGGAAAAGTATCAAGATGGAGCTTGACGAGGAAGAAATTGGTACTTACAACAATTATTTTCACTTCGACCATTGTTTTGACCCCTCTGTATGCAATTTCTCGTCTACGAGGCTCTCGTCGAGCTCCGTAATGGTGCAGCAGACTGGAGAGAAAGATCGAGGAGCAGTTTTGACCTCGGGTTCATGTGGTGTGGAGGGCGACGGATGGCAATCCACCATTACTAACCAGATCCTTGATTACGATTCTTTGCCGGACCTAAGCATTTGAAATGGCGATCAGTTTCTGAAGAGCGGTAACTACCAGCAACCCCTTATTGGAATGTCGTTTCATGCCATTTTCAATTTCGTGTCCCCTCACCCAGCCTTGTTGAACAAGTCCACAATTTCAGAATTGAAACCTCCAACAGTAGCAGCATGGCGTAATCTGTCCAATCCCTCCGAATCATATGCCTCCGATGGTGAGGAACCTCCTGCTAAGCGTCCAAGATTCTCCAGCTGCTATACTCTCGAAGACATTCTTAAGAAACTACCACGAGGTGCTGCTCTCGGCCTGCAGACCATATATAGCAACGAGAGCTCGCCGAGGAATTTTTCACTGACTGCAGACAGAGCAACTTATTTTGATGTTCGTTTCCTGTAACTGATTAAAAATTGTAACTGTTTTTAATCGTTCGGTCGATATGATTTGAATCGTCTAACATTACATTCAAGGGTTCAGAATGGTACACGTAGCAATTTAGGAAAGTTGTTTTCAAATAAGTACGCTTTACAACGTAATTATATTATTTATATATTTATATCATCATATATCTATTATATTATCTATTTATATATAATCAATGTTATGTATATCATATTATAAAAATTAAATTGTAATGGAACACATATTTATCTAATTATATATATTATTAAAATTTTAATAAAACTAAAAATAAAAACAAAAATATTTATGCCTAGTTTATATATATATATATATATATATATATATATATATATATATAAATGAATGAATGATAATATAATAGTTTATGAAATAAATATTAAAATACTTTACAAGATGATTGAGATTGTTGTTTCATGTATGATGGTTCATGGAATGAATATTAAAATATTTTTTACATCGTTATTGAAGTTGTAGTTTTATTTTTTTTTAAACATCATGTATTTGTTAAAAATAGATAGATTGGTCAATCAAGAGTAGTTTGAATGGTTTGGGCTAAAATTTCACTCTAAATTATAATTTAAGAGTTATTATATTAATCCAAAGAGTTGTAACTTGATGTAATTTTGGTGATGTAGATCATAGTGTGTTAAAAAAAGAGAGAAAGAAAGAAAAAGAAAGGAAAATAGATTGAAATGAACAATCTAACAACTTTATTAGCAAAGAAATAAAGTGATCAATTAAAATTACTAAAATTTTTATTTAATACATTAAACTATAATTTTATGTGTATAATCTGTCCAAATTTCTTATGATGCCTTTGTTTTTTTGGAAAAGAAAAATAAAAAATTAAGTTAAAATTATATATATATATATATATATATATATATATATATATATATATATATTCATCTTCATCTTGATCTTCAATGTTCTTTTTTCTATGTTATAAATTTAAAAAACATTAATATACTTTCATTTTTACAAAAATTTAAAGCAAATTATATATATATTATATTATTTCCAAAATTCCATTTATATTTCTATTTAATCATCTTAAAACCAATGAAAAAAGAAAAAGAAAATTATTAAAGTGATTAAAGAAAATAATTTATGTGTTATGATTCTTAATGTATTTGCTTTGGATTCATGATTATCACTTTGCAAGTAAGAATTTTGTTGGATAAATGTACAATATATTATTTTTTTGGAAGTAAATGTAACTAAATGTTATTTGGACTTAAGATTTTAGTTTTGATTTTTTTTTAATAAATGTATTATAAAAAAATTTATATATATATATATATATATATATATAACTTTAAAGAGCGTTATATTATTTCTTTTTGTTTTAATAAATGTATTACAAAATTCCAGTTAATTATAATATTTTTATTTTATTTTTTTTTATAATTTGAATATCGTTATATTATTTTTTACTTTTATTCGAGAAAGGCTCTAATTTGAAGAGTGTAAAAAAAGGACTCAAAAATATGATTTAGATATTGTTCAAAAAGATGGATCTTGTACTTATTTGGCATTTTTTTTTTTAAATCAATATAGATTTGACTCTTGATTTCACCTTAACAAATAGGACTAGTGTTGTTGTTCATTGTTGTTCATAGAGCCTTCTCATTGGGGAGGTTGGATGTTTTCACTCGTTGTTTACCATTCCTACTTATTTAGTTACGTTCATTTCTTGCGTGTTTCTTCTAGTGGCTCTGGGGTGGCAGAGGGCCAGGGTGGCGTGGGGGTTGTGGATGGTCAGATTTCGGTCTATTGTTAGTTTTCTCTCATGAAATTTTCCGGGGGGCATGGGGCTACTCTCTGTTCGAGGCTCGTCTTTGTTCATCTAATTTCTGGAATACACTCGGGGGATCTCTTGGGATTGGCAATGCCAGATTTGGTCTTTCCATTTTCTATTCTCAGTATTATTCCTTGTTGTATTTGGTAGTTCAAGTCAACATTTCCATTAATCCACTTTGTCCTTTTTGCATTGCATATCATTGAGGCTTTTTCATTTAGTTTACTATTTTCTCTTTGTTTCGACGGCAGCCTACCTTGATCCATGGGTATCTCTCATTTATATTGGTATTTCTCTTTGTTCGTGAGTACACATGCAGGCATATTTGGGTTTTGTGTCATTGACTTCTGATATGGAGGATTGTTTGGCATCTCTAGACGAGGACACCTCTGCAGAAGAATTATTCTTAAATGCCACTTTGGAAGCTTAATGTCTTGGGGGTCATCCACCTACAATGAGGATGTGAATCGGTGAAGGGGGGGCCCATGTATACATGCCTACCTTGCATGTGGATGACAACGTGTCCATGCCATGCTCTTCCAATGGGTTGATGCATATGAGGGGGATGACACATGGACTGGATGGCGGGAGTGGGGTTTCAAACTACCAGCCCTTTCACCTCTCTTGTCAGTTTAGGTCATGACGTTCTATGGGATCGGGTGTAGAGTCTCCAAAATAGGGCTCTAGTTGGGCGGTGGTACTTTGTTGGAGGTAATATCACGGACATGTAGGCGTGGGTACTGGCGAAATGGAATCCATTACTGGGATGCACACTGAAGGTTAGCATCCTTCTAAATCATTGGTTCATTTTTCATTTTATACATCACGCGGACGATGTGAAAATTCTTGGCATGCCCTGGGTGTGAGGTCATAGTTTCCTTTTTCTACACCACTAATATGTGGGCTTTAATCCCACTACAAATACTCTAAGGAACAAATGGACATGGATCAAGTTTCCAAGGCTCCCCCTATAATTCTAGTCGAAGTAGGCCCTCATGGAGATTGGTAATTGTTTGGGTTCTTTCATTTACATGGACCCAAAATTATGGGTGCGGGAAAAACGAATTTCATGGTTGTTGGTGGAAGTCGATATGGTTGGCAAAATCTATGAGCAGATCACCCTCAAGTAGGGTTTTCTATGCTTCCAACAGAGAATCGATTATTGGAATGTGCCTTTATGATGCCTGCAATGTCATCAGATCGGACATCTCCTGGAACAGTGCCCACGTCGTCTTTCTCATGCACTCTCGAGGGGTGGTCGACATCACAATGGTCGCTCTAGTTCGTTCTCAAATGATCACGTCACCAATCGACGGTACATTACCTCAAAACCAAGTAGTTTTAAACTTTTGATGTCACTATTGATATTGATTTTGAAGTGCCTCCTTCTCACTTTGATGAACTTTCATCCTCTCATGAGGATCTCATCTCAGATTCTATCCCCACCTTATCTAATTCTACAGATGCACCTCCCACTTATTCTATTTTCACCGTGCTTCCACCATATTCTCATTCCACTCATCCATTGGAGATTTTCCCCCTCCGGTCTTACTGTATCATCACCTTCTGTTGACCTTCCAGATGGCCCTTCATCCTCTGATGTTCACAATACTTCGCGTCCTCCATATCAACCTATTCTCTTATCCTCTCCCCACAACTCTGTTGACAGCGACTTGGAATTCCTGAAGCACAACCCAAATTTGGATTTCGATGCCCTCCCTATCCATGATGTTGGCCCTCATATTTCCAATCCCACTATCAGCCCTGGTAATAATATTACTACTTGTAGAAAAAATGGCAGGCGTAGTAGACATTTTTGTGGTCGTAGTCATGGTAAACATCATATATTTGATTCTGATGGTCTACGTGACATTATTGTATTTGATTCTTCTCCTTCTATGGCCCTTAGAGATAAGTTTCCCCTACTCGATGGCACATGATGACCATTCTCTCGTTCAATATTCGTGGCTTGGGGGATTCCACTAAAAGCCAATCCCTTCATCACCTTTTTTTCTCCCACCGTCCTTCCATCATACTTGTTCAGGATACTATGGCTTCAGCCTACAAGGCCATTGAATACTTTCGTGCCATTCTTCCTTCTTGGTCCATGTCTACCACTAATTCTTCTAGCCAATCGGGGGGTCTCATTGCTATGTGGGATCTAATATTTGCTGACTTCAGGGCTTTTGGTTTTTTTATTGGCATCCTATTATCGAGCTACATTTGTGGCATGAAGGAACGCTTCCATATATGGAACATATATGCCCCATACTCAGATCGTCGTAATTTATAGGACATGGTCCGAGACTCTGATATTATGAATATTAGTTCTCTTATTATTGTTGACAATTTTAATGTTATTTTATTTTCTTATGAGCATTGGGGTGTCTCATCCCACGAGGATCCTCTTTTCGTCTATATTTATCAGTTATGGGATGACCATCATCTTCATGATGTCCTGCCATGCCCATTGGTCCCCACCTGGATGAATGGCAGTAGTGCAATGCATATATGGGGAAAATACTAAACTGTTTTCCCATCCCCTGGGGATTTTTGAAGACTAGGGGAAATTTTCGATCATATGCTTTTCATGAAAACATCTCTGACCATTGACCCATTATTATCAGATGGATACAGGAGGAATTTTGGAAGGGAATCCCCTTTAAATTTAACTCCACTTGGCTTGAGGATCCATCCTTTAACATATTGATAACTAAGAGGTGGGGTGTGGGTCTAGGTGGTCATGGGGGACGGACTATGGGTGACCTCATGGTCTGGATTGCTGCTCTTAAGTCTGAGGTGAGGATATGGGAAAGGGGTAATAATATTTCCTTATTATAGGAACTCAAGTCTATCTCCCCCGAGATTGAGGTCCTCAACAATTGTTTCACTACAAATGTTCCTGACATCCTCTCTGTTAATCGTCTCAACGCCCTTGAATATCGAAAGAAACATATATTAAGCATTCAAGAGAAAATTTGGTGTTTAAAAAGCAGAGTGACCTGGATCAGGGAGGGTGATATAAACACCAAGTTCTTCCAGAAACTTTCCAATCATAGAAGAAATAAAAATGAGATCTAGATTATTACGAGGCAGGATGGATCATACAAATTCTCAGATGCAGATCTTAGAGCTGATGCAAAGAGACATTTTAACAAATGCTACAGGTATTCAAATGGTGATAAATTTGAAGATCAACTCTGGGTGATCCAAGCATACCCGGTTATGTTTAACTTGGATGCAAATAATTCTCTATTCCGCCTGGTCACTATCCAGGAGACCCATTATGTTCTCACATCTTTTTAGAAGGATAAATGTCCAGACCAAGATGGATGGACGGTTGAATCTTTCCTACAATTTTTCCATTTGATGGGACAAGATGTATGTGCATTAGTTGAGGCATAAATATTACATGGATAGATTTCAATTTCTCTCAAATCCACCTTCATTGCTCTTATTCCCAAAATTGGAGCTCCGAAGACATTTGGGGACTTCGGGCCCATTTCATTATGCAACATGTTGTAAAAATTAATCTCCAAGATCATTGCAGAGAGACTCAAGGGACTCTTTCAAACAGTATTACCCCTGAAAATTTTGGTTTCTTGAAAGGTAGATCTATTCATGATGTTGTGGCAATTGCTCAAGAATGTATCCACTCTACTCAAACTAAAAAAAAGAACATCGACAATTATTAAAATTTATTTGAAGAAAGCTTATGATTGCATGGATTGATGACTCCTCTCACTCATTCTTGTGAAGATTGGCATTGATCCCTGAAATATGGAATGGATTATGGCCTATGTAACTGACATTTGGTATGTTGTTCTTGTCAGAGGTCAACCCACTAAATTTTTCTGAGGATAACGAGGACTCTGCCAAGGATGCACATTATCCCCACTACTCTTTATATTGATCATGGATGGCATTAGCGAGAAGATCTCTGAGGCCTGAGATATTGATATTTTTAGGGGCTTTCAACTCACCCCATTGATTATTATTACACACATATTATTTGTGGATGAAATCCTTACATTCGGGGAGTGTGATAGTGACCAATGGGAGGTTGTTCAATATATTTTCACTAGTTATGGAGTGGCATAGGGTATCATTATCAATTATCATAAGTCTTTTCTTTATCACACGGAGGGAGACTTTGGATATCTTCACTCATATTGCAAATTTATTTCAGATTCAACTCATACATATAAAATATGGTTTTTCATATCGGGGATATAAATTGAATCCAAACTCTTACAGGGGCGGAGATTGGAATTGGCTACTCACTCGTTTTGCTCAAAAAATATGTTTGTGGGTTAACATATTTTTATCACTTAGGGGTAGACTTACTCTCATCACCTCGGTTTTACAATAGATGGCCACATATTGGATGCATTTATTCCTCATACCTTCTCACATCATTGCTAAGATCCATACCAAGATGTCTCGTTTCCTGTGGGCTGATGGAGAATCGGGTCAAAAGTATCACCTTGTTGCATGGGACATCATGTCCAGGTCCAAACAATCTGGGGGATATGGTATATTGGATACCTGATGTTTTGGGTTATCACTACTCATGAAATATATGTGGAAGGCTATTTTTCAAAATGGTATATGGAGTGGGATTATCGCTACTAAATATTTACATGGTAATCAAATCACAAGTTGGACTAGATCACTTATCAATGTACACAGTCGGGGATCATACATCTAGAGGAGTTTTTGCAAGGTTAGGGATCTCCTGATCAATCGGATCACATGGGAATTTGGTCAGGGGAATGAAATCATGATTGGATTCGATCATATTTTTGGCATCTCAAAACATTTTTGTCTCTCCACAGATGTTGTTACTTCTTTACACAACAGGGGCATATTTATACTGGGTCATGTCATTGATGGCTGGGATGGCAACACACTGAGATGGAAAAATGCTACTCAACTACATATATCTGGGAATTCTGCAAATGAATGGAACCTATTTATTTCTGCAAGGCTGGTGTGACAAGCTCCAGGAACCAGAATGTGATTATATAGGATGGCCCCACTTGGGGAGGTGCTCTCATTGTCAAAGTCATATACAGTATTATAAGTTCCATCTCTTGGGAACATGATTGTTCCTGGTTCCTTCACATATGGGGGATGAACATGCCTTTGAATATTATACTATTTTCTTGGTTAGTTTGGTAGAACAAGATCCTTACACAGGTTCATTTATGTCACAGAGGTTTCATGTGACTAGGGTTATTCTCTCTATGTGGCTCTGATGGGGAAACTGTGGACCTTATATTTCTTAGCTGTTGTTTTTCTATCCAGGTATGGGATCACGTCTTCTCACATTACCATATTACTATCACATGTTTCCCGTCAATCCTACATTGTTTTGAATGGGCTATCAAATGTCAGAGTGTAGATTCTCGTATTCCTTTTTTTACTATATGGGAACGTTGGAAAACTAGAAATCGGGTCATTTTTTATGGGTCCTTTGCTCATCTTTTCTGCACTGTGTCTAAGATCCTATCTTATATTTCTGAGATGCCAACTCGAACATGTATTACTCGAGACTTATCCCAACGTATGCGGAGGAATTTTATTATGATGCCGACATGTTTCTTTTATGCCGCGGAAAAATACGGATTATGTAGTTGTGGTGTGGTATTATACAGGGATATGGATGATAAATTTTCTTTGGCTTGGGGTAGCGGGGATGGAACAAATACTCGGGCGGAGATGTTGGCCCTTTGTGTTATTTTATGGTTTGCTAGGAGGTTGGATATTGATCCCATTCACATCTATGCGGACTCCCAAACCATTATACAGGATTTCAATGGACATAATTCCTTTGATCCAGCCAATCTCAGAAATTGGCATAGAAGGACTAAGGACCTTCTAAGTACTTTCCAGTCGGCATCCATATCTCACATATTCCAGGAACAGAACTATGAGACTGATCTTTTTTCCAAGCGTGGGCTGCACATGGAGGAGGGATACTTGAATTTTGTCCACACTATTGTTGGTCAAGTGGTTTACCGGGGCCGCATACATACTCCCTAGTCTGTCATTTTCCTACATTTTTATTCTCTTTTATTCTCGTGATTTGCTTTGGAGTTTATTTTGGTTGCAAGATATATGCCCCCGATTTATGTTTTTTGGTATTGTGACATTATGGAAACTTTCTCAGTTTATGGAGCTACATGATTTCAGTTGTCGGTTTTTCCTACTGTCGATATCTATATTTTCCTTTCATGGATGATTGTATGGCACTCTTATATCTCCACCACTAGATTATGATCACATAATACAGAAATATGTGGATTATCATGAGATCTCATGTAAATTATTTTTATATCATAACGAAATAGTTTTTTTTTTCTTCTAAAATAATATAGATATAAATATAAATATAAATTGTAAACATTACATCGCAGGTTTATGGAAATATCGCCTCTTCAAATGTCAAGGCTTCACGATAACTCATATGCACATAGATATCTCTACGATATGCTTAAATTTGGTTTAATCATATGCACATAGCTATCTCTACAATATGCTTAAATTTGGTCTAATCAATCACGTGAGTTTGGAATTATTAGTCCCTGCTGCATGTAGCATGGGACTATAGTAATCGAAAAAAAAAATTGATATTAAATCTCTTTTGAACTAACCTAACGTTTTTCTTGTCTTTTCAAGCAATATTATCTCTCATACATTCATTCAGCCTATCAAATTCACTGAATGATTTGTAATACCAATAAGATTTTTTATGATCTTATTGCCTCTTCCTGAGGTGAAATGCTATATGAACTATATAATTTTAGCTCATTAACATTTTTTTGAAAGGAAACTGATGCTAACATTAGTTTATTGGGAATTAAATGTTAAGTTTCATTAGTTTTTACATAGCTTATATTTTTTCTAAATAATAGACGTGTATGGTATCTGGTCCGTCAGGTAGGCACACGCCATAACACATGCACTAGGCACATGCATCCATACAGGTATGGATATGTGAATTTCTTGTGGAAGCTAGAGAGAAAAAAAACTGTTGTTGGTCAGTGCACAAAGGATGATCCTGGAAATCTCCAGGCCCAACAGAGCTTGAGTCTTCCCAAAAAGGCTTGAGTTCTTCCTTATATGCAGATTATGTTACATGGAGTTCTTCCCCAATAGACCCCAACAAAGCTTGAGTTCTTTAGTATTTGCATATTTTTAAATTACCAGGAGTACTAAATTAGACGGAGTTCTTCCCCAACAAAGCTTGAGTTCTTCGGTATCTTCATATTTCTAAATTACCAGGAGTAGCAAATTATCAGGAGTACCGAATGATCCCGGTCATCTCCGAGCCCAACAGAGCTTGATTTCTTCCCCAACAGAGCTTGATTTATTCCTTATCTGCAGATTCCTATATTACATGGAGTTCTTCCCCAACAGAGCTTTATTTCTTGGGTATCTGCAAGTTTCTAAATTTCCAGGAGTACCGAATTGATAGGACATTGAGGACAAGGCTGCACTTACCTTCTTTTTTCTATGTCCACGGTGTTGTACAGACATGCTTCTTTCTATGCCACAACGTTTCTGCTTTGGATGACATATTTTTTGTCTACGCCACAACGCTTCTACTTCAGATGACATATTTTTTGTCTACGCCACAACGCGTCTGCTTCGGATGATAGATTTGAAAAGGTCCTCTGCGACAATTCAGGAGGCTTCTATTCAGATGTTAAATTATTTATCGGGTTTATAAAAATGCTTCTAATATCTTTGTCAATTTCATCTTTCAAATTCAACTCTTTCACAGCCCATATAACAATTTTATGAATTATTTAGAACATAATGCACATTTTATAATAATGTTATGAATTCCTTAGAACATAATGCACATTTTAGATCAGTCTAATTGAAATTGGAAAAAATAAGTTCTCTCTTTTTCCATTGATTCAGCACAAAACATAACTTGGTGGATTCAAAGATCAATTCACAGACTTGGTGGATTCAGAGGTCAATTCACAGAGGATTTTCCCAGAGGGGCGGCTGAACCATGACATTTTTTTGAAGGAAACTGTCATAAATTGCACCTGAAAAGGGCCTACAATTGAATCCAAAATTTAAGTGCCCTCATCCTTACATCTAGCAGTTAACACGATTTTTAATGCAAAGGTGGAAAATAACATGGAAAATATAGATAAGAGAAAGAGATGATTCACTTCCTCTACTCCATATTTATAATCAATAGACATGGCATGAAAATATGTGTTTTGGATAACGTATACACCCTCCAGCAATTCATGGTATGCTGCAAAATTTTGCAACAATATTTTACTTGTTTAGAAATATTTTTGTATTTTACTTGTTCAAAAATATATTTTTGTCTCTCATTATGCAATTTTAACTTAACTATTTGATGTCAATGTTGGATACCGGGTGTTGGTTAACATACCTCCCATACAGGATTGCACGATCCGACACTGCTTGGATCATGGTTCTTTCTCTTCTGTATATGAAACAAAGGAATTTGTGAAACAAATTTAGAATGAGCATAAACTGCATTTTTTATGTTGAAGTCCTTTGTCCCCGCCAATTGTGATGAAACCCTGTGTCTTTGTATTCGCACCGACACAATTCAGGAGTCCCTGTATTCGCACCCAGACAATTAGGGAGGTTTGTGTTCGAGTGTTAAACTAGTTATCAGGTTTATAGCAGTGCTTCTAATAGCTTTGTTTTGATATTTCCATGTTTTTTAGAGCAATGGTTTTAATAGTTTTTGTCGAGGACAGAGTAGCATAGCAGAAAAAAGAAAACAAAGACAGACAAGAAACTAAAATAAACACACAGAGAAACTGGAGAATATCTTCACAGATTTCTATTACAAGAGAGGCTTTCCTTTCTTGGCTTGACATGCTCAGGCAGAGGCAAGAAATGAAAATTTATAGTTGCAGAAGAGGGCTAAATATTCATGTTAAAAACAGATGATTACATACTCAATCGCGGTGGGCAGTAGTCGGTTTCTTTGAGCGGCGGGCGACGTGTTAAGTTCAGCGTCGTTGTTTGAGGTTGGTGTGGTCGGTGGTCAGCGTCTGAATACGGCTTCATATCAACATTCTCCCACTTGAAGCCGAATGAAGAAACTTAAATCAAGTCACACCGATGCCTACCATGCCTCTACATAACTCATGCTTACTTCTTGGTAGAATCTTAGTGAGCATATCAGCAGGGTTCTTATCTGTATGGATATTTTCCAAAGATAATTACCCTTCCTCCAACAAATGTCGAATCCAATGGTACCTTAAGAGAATTTGCTTGTTTTTTGAGTGAAATGTTGGATTTTTCGCCAAGTGAATGGTACTTTGACTATCACAATACAGCACATACTTGTCCTTTATGATTCCTATCTCTCCTAGGAATCGTTGTTGAACCCTTAGTTAAATTTGTAAGAATCAAGCCAACATATTCATGGACTTTTAAAACTTTTCCGTTAAAACTTATTTACACCTTCATTTCATGTTCAACTTAATATGTGAGTAATCTTAGAATGTGAGCAGCAAGTATTAAGATAATGTAACAGCAGACTTAATATGAGAGTAGCAAGTATTAAGCAGATTAGATAAACAATATCAACACATAAACATCATGCACAGAGACACCAGATATAAGTGGAAACCCATAAAGGGAGAAAACCACATCTTATTATTGTTGTGATGCAAAGGCAAGCTCCAACTCCCTCTCACCATTGATTTTCTGTAGGCTCCAACCCACAGGAGGCTCCTACCTCAAATCTGCAAGCTACAACTTGCAAGGAAGCTCCAACTCCCATCAATTTTCTACAGGCACCAACCTACAGGAGGCTCCCACCTCAATTCTGCAAGCTACAACTTGCAAGGAAGCTCCAACTCCCATCAATTTTCTGCAGGCACCAACCTACAGAAGGCTCCTACCTCAGTCAGCTACAACTGACATCTATTAAGCTACAACTTGATAGGGAAGCTCCAACTTCCTCACTCTTTCAAAAGAAAACACTTGTTGATTTACCTAGATATCAGCTCTATTCTATTCCATCTTCACTGCCATGCACCTGCCTTCATATCTGCCTTATATCATTTCTGAGTCTTCACAGCATCTCTATCTTCTCCTGCTTCTTCTTACACTCTCTTCCTCTTTTCTCTATTCTCTAACCTCTCTATGCATATCTATGAGATATAATTTATAGAGTTCAGCTCTTGACTATTTGTATTCTACCATGAATTTGAAATGAACAGCCTTGACTCTTCGACTTCTACCTTCTCATTCCTTTGTCCAGCTCATTCAAAGGAATATAGCAATCTATACAAATTTCAGTTTTACAGTGGAGTTTTGTTTGCCTATGGAGACTTTCCTTTGCATCACAAACAATATAAAATCAATATTTACATTTTCAGTTACAATACGGATTTCAAATCAACCCATTCAATTTTGGATCACTGTGTTTTTTTCTTTTCTGCTACTGTCTCTGTCTTTTCCAGTTCTGAATACTTCTCATGTTTTCCATGCATATAGAATGCATTTCCCCACTTCTATTACAAATCTGGCATCTTTATCAAAATTCACAGTATTTTACATTGCAGAAGTTCTTCATATGGTTTAAAACTATTTCAACGCATTTATAATGTTCTTATATGAAAAAACCTCAAATAACTCTCAGCATGTAACTACGACCTTTTTAACATAGAAAATAGCCTTTCGGGCCCACTTTTGGAACTTTTTCTCTATTCCCCGATGCGATGAGCCTCCTCCGATGATTTCCGATTGCGATTACATCCTTTGCGATTTTTCCAATGCGATTAATCGCAATCGCAAACTTCAATAACATGTTCCACTGCTCTGCGTTTCCTCCGATGTGATGGCCCCACACTGCACAGATATATGTATATATATTGTTTCATATATACTTGCCGCTTTAATTTTATTTATTCTTCAGCTTTGGTTAAAGATCTCGGAGTAAACATGCATTAAACATTTCTTTTTACATGGGGGCCCACACTACAAATATACTCCACCTCTTTTAACTTTCCAATCGCAATCGCAACATTCTGAGATCCTCTTGTGCAATTGGTCATTTGAATTCCGCTTATGTGATTAGCGAAGGTCCCACCAGGTAATATTTAGGCTTCAATGTTCTACGTTATAATCCTCTTTTACCCGTCGAAGCACTTTAACACAGGAAAATCTTATATTTTCATATTTGAATCCCCGCCGATGCGATGGGTCACTATGGACCCCACTTCGACTTACTTTATGATCCAATGGTTGCTATCGACCGTGATCCAACGGTTGCGACTGGATCGCACCATCGCAATCGCAATATTCAACAACTTGTTCACTTGCACTTCCGCTATGCTGATGCGATTAGAATTATTCGATGCGATAGATCCAATGGCTGCCGTTATTTGGGAACGGACAGTTGCGATTAAATCGCTCAATCGCAATCGCAACTTTCAACTTGTCATTCCTTTGATCTTTCATTATGCCGATGCGATTAGATCTCCACCGTTGATCTTCTACACTTCCGAAAGCTGCTTCTAATATTTATTGCATGGTTCCACTTCTATTCATGGTTCCGCCTTTTATCAACTCATTGGGTTATGTTCATGTTCCTTTGTATTTTATTCGAAACTCTGACCTTGGTTTAAAACATAAACCATTGCATGATCCACCTTTAATCTTGGGTCCCACAATTATTTTTGCATACCATTCACATCCAATGGTCTATCTGCTCTCGTGCTCCAATAATGCTTTGGGCACTCATCCAAGGGCTCTCACGCATTATCGCGCAATTTATATGCTCGTGGGTTAATCCTCCAAATTTACGCGATATAAATGGTATTCAAATACCAATTATTGCCTCGCATCGAGTGAAGACCAATATCGCATTCAAAAAGGTAGTTCCACTTACTACTCTTGTGACTGCACGATACAGCCGGTTTTCTCCCTTCGAAACGACAATTCCTGTTCATCGTTGGGTCCCGCCTTACTTTCGTTGTTTGTTTAACTGATCTTTAAGAATAGCGTCAATTCCTTTGTAAACGTTTCGGCACTTCATTTCTTAAGTTCAACTCTTTTGTACCCAACCTTCGGAATATTATAATATAAACTTGCCCTGTAGGACCCATGTCCTTATATCATCGCATCGCATCGCATATTCGTTACTCTGCCTCTCTGTTTCTTTCGTCGATTGCGATATGCGATCGCATCACATCGCATCGCAAACCCGTTGCCTCTTCTTCACTCGCAGATTGCAATATGTGATTGCATCGCATTGCATATTCGGTACATCGCATTGCATCGCATCTTGTATAATGCTGCTCCTTTCTACCTCTGCTTCTATATATGTTGCCTCTCTTTTGCTATCTTTGCTACCCTCTTTGCTGCCTCTGCTACCTCTCTGTTTATTTACTGCCTTGCTACCTCTCTGCCTCTACTGCTCTCTTTGTTGCCTCTGCTACCTCTCTGTTATAGTTCAGGTGCTGCTCCTGTCTTTTACTTTTCCATCAATGACAATATTTCCAACAATCGTTGCATCCAAAAAATTTCTTTACAAGCCTTTGTTGCAGCTATGTACTCTGCTTCTGTTGTAGAGAGAGCTACTATTCTTTGTAGCCTTGACACCCAAGATACAATTACACCTGCAAATGTGTACAAATAAACTGTAGTGGGCTTGCTGGTGTCGATATCTCTAGCCATATTTGCATCTGTAAAACCTTCAAGCATAGTATCATTATGAAAAAAACATAAGCAATAATTACTAGTACCCTTGAGATACCTGAAAATCCATTTTACTGCTTGCCAATGTTGTTTTCCTGGATTGGCAAGGAATCTGCTCACAACTCCCATTAAATATGCAATGTTTTGTCGTGTGCATACCATGGCATACATTGAGCTGCCAACTGCTGAAGCATAAGGAATATTATTCATTTATTCCTTCTTTTTATCATCACTGGGACATAAGCACTCAACTTGAAGTGGGCTACAAGGGGTGTACCAACTGGCTTGGCATCCTTCATATTAAACCTGTCAAGAACCTTCTTGATATATTTTTCTTGTGACAGCCACAACCTTTTGTTTTCCTTATCACACATGATCCTCATGCCCAATATCTATTGTGTTTGACCCAAATACTTCATTTCAAACTTGCTACCCAAATCCTTCTTCAACCTATTGATCATATTCTTATCATGCCCAACAATCAACATGTCATCCACATAACAATAATATGAGGTACTTTCCTTGATCATACCTCTTGATATATACACAATGGTTAACTTCCAACCTGTAAAACCGTTTTCTAACATGAATGAATCAAATTTCTTATACCATTGTTGAGGTGCCTGTTTCAACCCATAGAGGCTCTTCTTCAACCTGAAATAAGGTCTTCTTTGCCTTTTTCTATGAAGCCTTCTGGTTTCTTCATATAAATTTCTTCCTCTGATTCTCTGTTATAGGTCAATTTGGGCATCATCCCCCATGACCTGGTCAAACTGGACATCATCCCCAGGACCAATGAAAAAGGGTCTATTATCCCCTTACATTTCAGTTGCTATATGCCCTAAGAGAAGAACAAATCATTCATGAATTCTATTGTGATATTTGCAAGGTTTTAAGTATATTTTATATCACTTATGAACTCACCAACGATGCCTCTAAAGGGAATAACTACATTGCATATGTAGCTTCCTCCATTCAAGGGTGCACTGCAATGCACTTCCCGACATTCAAGAGTGCGTTGGTCACCTGGGAGCGGAATTCTCATTGTTCTGGGAATCTCCACATGGCCAGTGCCTTCTAGAAAAGTCCACATGTGTCAAACTTCGAATCCAAGTGTCCATCTAACACCTCTGAACTTGGGAACATTTCTTTCCTATTATTAGAAAGCCATTCATTGGGAAACTACCATCAGTTTCCCTATAAATTGAGTACGGATCCTTGCGCTAGGGAAGGAAGAATTTTGGTAAAGAAATGTTGTTGGATTCTCATTGGAGAGAGTGAAAGTACTGATATGTTGTTGGTGTGATGTTGGGTGTGATGAGGCTGGGATGAAGCTAGAGCTGGTGGCATCAAATCGATCATTGGTTGTAACCTCCCCCTTCTACTCTTTAATAAAGATTGTTGTTCATTTTCCCATATATGTGTGTGTTTATGTTTCTATTTCTCATGCAATGGATTCTTGAATGACATATATGTTTCACATCTAATCTATTTGAGTGATTAATATGAGTAGGCATCTGTATATTGTAATTTGTTTGTTTTTATCTTTTTATACTTGCAGGAATCCATCTAGCGATCTGAGTTGTATTGAAAGCTACAACAAAAGTGGCAAAAGGAGAAGAAGAAGCACTTGCATCACAAGTAGGTTCTTCTATCATTGTGTGTATCTATTTATGTTAGAGAAACTGATAGAAAATTATTTCACCTGTTGTTCTAAGTGCCTAGCACCACACTTAGGGAATTTGATTTATCCGTAGATCATAATTCTGCATAACAAATTGGCAACTCCACTGGGGAGTTTGCTTTTATTCTTGGTGTTTTTTCCTTTGCTAATCCTCATTAGTAGCATCTACTTTCAGTTATTATACTTTTTAATGAAAGAAGTGCATTAGAAATGTGTTCTATAGCTTGCATTTTCAATCACTGTTGCGCCCAACGCACAGTTTGTCAAGACACAGTGCATTACAGTGCATTGTCTCCCACTCAGGGGTGCATTGCAATGCACGGTCTCCCCTTAGATACTGTGTTTCTCCCTTAGCCAACCAAATTCCATTTAAAATTTTCATTTCTATCATTCTCAACCATTTGATTTTTGTATTCTCAACTGTCTAATTCCTCTTAGAGACCAGTGAACTTACCTGATTCTTCCTCCTTTGAAAATTAAATTTGTTCAATGTCTCTTTATTGTTTTTCTTTATCATTGGAAAATCAAATAGGAAGTATTTTATTTCTGCATTAGATCCATTTTTTTTTGTAATGTAAATTGTCGTTAAATTCTTTTTTTCTTGTAGGAAAAATTGTAGTTCCATTTTTCATTTTTCCTAAAAGAGAAATTGTTGTTAAATTCCTCGTTTCTCAAAGAAGAAAACTTTTGTTTTTGTTGATTTGATGCATATAGTTTCCTTTCTTGCATTCACATTAAGGGAGCTGAAAATAAAAACATGCATGTGCATATAGTGAATTGTGTGTGTTGCATAGGAACAAGTTAGGAAAGATGCATTTTAGTTTGTGCTCTTTGTTGTTTTCTCTAAAACTGATTGCTCTTTCCCTTAGTAGCTAGGATTTTCATTGAAAAAGATAAAATTGAAAATTTTGCTTATCATTTTAGTTTGCATTTTTAGGAATTTCCATCACATCACGTGATGAACCTCAAAGAAAAACTTTATAAACAAGATCAACTTAAAATTTACATCAGTTTACCTAAAAAGCATTGGAACCATAACGACATCATTTAGAAGGTCTAGGCTAGAGACATGTTCCGATATCGTTAAACATAACAGCTGTCGTTAAATTTTCTACGATACATTCCGAGTGTGATACCTCATTCCACGTACGTAAGTATATCGAAGCTCGTCCACGTACCTTTGAGTATATCGGGTGGTGTTCTAGTACGAAAAGTATAAGGGGGTGCTCTCATTGTGTGATTTCACATTAGACAGTGCTAATACGGACTTAGGCCTCCACGTACCTTCGAGTATATTTGGGAGGACAACTTTAGGTTGATATCCATCCATATTGAACCGAGTCAGTCGCCTTGTAACTTGTGATACACCAAACACAACACTCAGGGAGATTTCCTGCCCATACTTCTTGGTTCGCCAGGAGGTATTTTGTAGTTCACAATTACTTGGTAAACCATTTCCTAGAACTACCCCTTTTATTTTGTTTATTTTTTTTTGCTCATAAAATAAATCAGTCATTGCGGAATAAAAACACCCCTTCCCTGTCGTTCGTGTAGAATAGCACTGAAACTACCTTTACCATCAAAAGCCACTTCTGGTCGGCGAAGGCAACATCGCTCTATCGAAACTAGTACTATCAGTACCTCTGGTGTGACATCATCCTCACATATACTAGAGTCGGCACAAGTTGTTTCTACAAATCCTGGTTCATCTACTGTTGTTGAGACGGAGTTCTCACAGCTACCTGTGGTTATGATCCATCCAATCAGTGAGACCATACCTCCCGAACCTGATGTTGTTCAACTAGAAGTTGATCTGAAGCCTGTCACTTTTTTTCCAAAACATATGAATCCAAAAGTCGAACGACTGGAAGTTGTTCTTGTATCGGGCACCCCACAATATATTGTAGCCATTGAGTCTCCCATATCGCGTAGTCAACCTCCTAAAATATACTTTGGGTCTGATGGTGAAATCCTTCCACCTGGTTTAATTTCGATTGAATAAATACCACAAGACGAAACACCTTTAACTCCAACTCATTTTGGGGTGGAGCTTTACCTGTACGAGTCTTTTCCTCAATCACCAGCCTCTACTTTTGTTGATCCTGTGTCTATTAGAGTTCCCGTAGATCCAATAGGGTATACATTTGGTCAAATAACCATGCTTGAGCCAACATCTTCAACTGGACCATCTATTCCAGTTACGACAGTAGCTGCTCTTGCTACCCTGTCGATGTTCACAACTTCACCAGAGTCACATCTATATGGTGGCCCTTCTATCCCACCTGGTTACCAATATTTATCTGAAACTTTCTTTGGTGCATCCTCAAACCCATGGACTTCACCAATGTAATTGTCTGGTATTCTAACTGGTAAATTTATAATGAGTACTAAACGACTTAATCCTTTATATACATCATCAAGTAAATATCAAGCTGGTCCATCTCGGTATATTCCATCCAGTACAATTTAAACTGGACTCCCTGCATTTGGACAACAATATTTTCCATCTTATTATACTCCTCATGCTGGGGGGAAACATGTGGTCACCCATATTGACAGTACTCCATTATTATTTGGTCATCCTAATGTCGGAATGAATGTTTGTCAGTGGCAACCCACTCTACCCATCCAACCACAAACAGTTGTACATTTGTATCAACTCGTTCAACATGTTGCACCCACATCAACTCCACTTGTTAATACATACTTACCCCTATTACAAGCTCAAACTGTTATACCTCAACCATCTCAGGCGGGTCCTTCAACCCAATACCCTCAGGTATTGGGCCCTCAGACTCCAACTCCTTTGGCTGTTTTACAACAACTACCTATATCCGGAATCATTTATTCACAAGATGTATTACCATATTATGGGATGTCACAACCGCAACTAGTTTATACCTATCCGCAACCGAATCCAAGCTATCCTATTTCGGGTTATAATGTTGGTGGATAGACCCCTTGGCAGCCACAAGCGCAAATGCCACAACCTTCATTTCAACAAGTAGTGTACTCAGGTTTTGGTCAACAAAATCCTCAAGCGTTTGCTTTTCAAAACAACCCCTATATGGGTTACCAACAACAGATTTTTTTATGTTGGTGCTCAAAGGCTTGTTTCCCAAGAAATTCCATCATACTCTGGTTATCCTCAACCCAACCTAAATCTACAATTTCCCTTTGTTGCAACTTTAGAGTTACTGGATTTAAACCGACTTACCAATGATCCAATCAATTACGCTCCTTGGTGGTCGGTGATACCTCATAAATTACCCTCTAATATTCCTAAGTTCAATGGAAACCCTGGGGAAGACCTGTCGACGCATGGTATAACTTATCATTTGTGGTTCTCATTAAACTCCTTAAATGATAACTCTATTATACTACAACTTTTCCAACACACACTCACTGGTCTAACTACACAATGAGGATGGTCCTTTTCCTGTGTCAACCTCGTTAAAAACCGAATTAGGCGATGGGTATAGTACTATTCCTGTGTCAACCTCGATAAATGAAATAGGTTCCCATGAGGAAAGTTCTTTTACTATGTCAACCTCATTAAAAAATGAAACAAGTGTTGAGGATAGTTCTTTTACTATGTCGACCTCGTTAAAAAATGAAATAGGCCATGAGAATATTTCCTTTTCTTGTGTCAAGCTCGTTAAAAAATGAAACAAGGTTCCATGAGCATAGTTCCTTTTCTTGTGTCAAGCTCGTTAAAAAATGAAACAAGGTTCCATGAGCAAAGTTCTTTTCCTGTGACCTGCTTGTTAAAAAATGAAACAAATCCTCTCCTAATTGATTTCGTAAAAGAACCTTCATTCCATCCAGCTATTAGTAACCCGTAGTCTACTTAGGTGAATGAAATGAAGCTTGGGGGGCATATGCTCTTGTAGGGGGCATTTGACATGTGCTCTTGCAGGGAGCATTCAAAACATTCTTACCAATTGCACCCAATCAACCGCTGAAGTTCGGGGGCAAAAACAGGTTCTGAGCTCCAAAATGAAAATGGTAACTTTCAAATGGTAAAAATGAATAGCAAAACTCTTTTAATTAGTCATTTGATTATTTACAAATCATATTTATTGCTGTGACTATGGTTTTATTCATTTTTTATCATGAAATAGGTATTTTTAATCCATTTGATGTTGTTCTGAACAGGTTTACAGCTGACATAGAAAATTAGTTGTGCACACTTATTTCAAGAATGATTTGACCACAAAACATACTTTTATCCTTATTTTTCAAGCTTTGATAAAAACGAAAAAGGACTTGAAGTCCACTTTTATCTCTTTTTCGAGCTTCGATAACAGTGAAAAAGGAACCCTTGGAGTCTTCTTTTAGCTTTTTTCAGACTCTGATTATGTGAAAATATTGTCGAGCACTTGTCTTTTCAAGCTCGTAAAAGTAAATGAAACGACATCTACTCAGTATAATTTTAACCCTTTTCTAAATTGAGATAGATTATTTACGAAAAAGAAAAAACTTACTAAAACATGGCTAGGAGGTTCTCTCAAATATCATTTTACACTTTTTCAAAACTGAGCGAAAAATTTATGAAAAAGGACTCATGGAGTTTTCTTTTGTCCTCTTTTTCAAACTCTCTAAATATGAAAAAATACCACTGTCATTAGGCTCGTTAAAACATAAAATAGCGACGAGCTTGTCAATCATGGCAAGAATCGAGTTTCATTTATTGCTAGACTCATTAAATTATTAAATAGTGATTCATATTCACCCGAAGGGTTGAATTATAGATCAATCATGTGTTATCCTCCTCAAGATTTTTTAAAAAATAAAGAGGTACTGGTTGAAAAATGACCAGGAAAATTTTGGAAAATGAAAAAAACTTTTATGGTAGTAGGTCGCTCTTGAACATGACACTTCACTCCATCATTGTGACTTTTGGGTTGGATAATCTTCTTAACGGTTCAGTCATACCTATGGTTCAGCATACCTTCACTTCGGTTTTAGGTCAATGCTGCCAACTCATCTCAGTGTCGTCGATATGTTCAAGAGAATTCATCCAGTGAATACTCATCCTTCTGCAATACTCATAAACCTTCATTCTCATGACAGTCATCCCTAAACATTGCTATATCAAGTCACATTTTGTCTCCTTAATCAGTAACTCATGTTTCGCGATAAAATGACTTCTTGTCAACATCAAATCATCATCCAGGAAGTTTACTTAGAAACATCATCTTCCAGTACCATGAGGCTTGTTATAGCATTGACAATATTCCAGACCTTTGACCGAAATATTTTTTTTTGCGTTCAAAATCAAATCATCTATTCACACCTTACGAAATGTGCTGCAGTACCTTGAGAGCCATTAACATCAATGGTGGTTCTCTCATGTTTATTAACAGCACACATCATTGGCTGATAATCAAACGATGTCTTACCATGTTCGACTACAAATCATATATTTGCATGGTAAGACTTGTACTCGAACGATCAAGTGAATGAGATAAGAAGACCCCAGATCTAGTTTCATCCATTCGGGCTACGATTTCAGAATTTTTTTACACATCGTCTGTACAGTGACCTTACATACAGATCGACACCTGAATATGGGCCTATATATGTAGGCATGTCTGTATTGGGCAACATTCCAATGTAGACGAATTTCTACACTATGTACATGTTATTAGATAGTTTATGTGCTGAGCATGGGAATTCCTCCCTCAGCAATTCATGATTAAGATGAAAATATTATGATGTAATATATTGTAAGATTGATGCAGGTCATCACTCCGCTTCAGTTCCATCTCATCACGTTGTAAAGCATCTCATTCAAAAATATTATTATTATTTTGACTTCATGCTTTAGGGGGCAACTGTTATAGGTCAATTTGGGCATCATCCCCCATGACCTGGTCAAACTGGACATCATCCCCAGGACCAATGAAATAGGGTCTATCATCCCCTTACATTTTAGTTGTTATATTCCCTAAGAGAAGAACAAATCATTCATGGCTTCTATTGTGAGATTTCCAAGGTTTGAATTATATGTTATATCACTTATGAACTCGCCAACGCTGCCTCTAAAGGGACTAACTAAGTTGCATATGCAACTTCCTTCATTCAAGGGTGCACTGTAATGCACTTTCCAGCATTCAAGAGTGCGTTGGTCACCAGCGGAATTCTCATTGTTCTGGGAATCTCCACATGGCCAGTGCCTTCTAGAAGAGTCCATATGTGTCAAACTTCGAATCCAAGTGTCAATCTAACACCTTTGAACTTGGGAACATGTATTGCTTATTATTAGAAAGTCATTCATTGAGAAACTACCATCATTTTCCCTATAAATTGAGCACAAATCCTAGCGCTAGGGAAGGAAGAATTTTGGTAAATAAATGTTGTTGGATTCTCATTGGAGAGAGTGAAGGTACTGATATGCTGCTGGTGTGATGTTGGATGTGATGAGGCTGGGATGAAGCTGTAGCTGGTGGCATCAAATTGATCATTGGTTGTAACCTCCCCCTTCTACTCTTTAATAAATATTGTTGTTCATTTTCCCATATATGTATATGTTTATATTTCTATTTCCCATGCAATGGATTCTTGAATGATATATATGTTTCACATCTAATCAATTTGAGTGATTAATATAAGTAGGCATTTTTATATTGCAATATGTTTTTTGTTCTCTGTTTATACTTGCAGTAATCAATCTCGTTATCTGAGTTGGATTGAAAGCTACGACAAAAGAGGAAGAAGGAGAAGAAGAAGCGCTTGGATCACAAGTAGGTTCTTCTATCATTCTGTGTGTCTATTTATGTTAGAGAAAGTGATAGAAAATTCTTTCACCTATTGTTCTAAGTGCCTAGCACCACACTTAGGAAATTTTATTTATTCGTAGATCATAATTCTACATAACATTCTCCATGAAGGAAAGCAGCTTTTACATCTAATTGTTCACATTCTAAGTCTAAAGTAGCAACAAGACCAAGAATGACTCTAATGGATGACATTTTGACAACATGTGAGAAAAATTCAGTGAAGTCAATACCTTCCTTTTGGCCAAATCCTTTCACCACCAACCTTGCTTTATACCTCTCCTTATTTTCGTCACCTTCATGCTTAATTCTATACACCCATTTGTTTTGCAAAGCCATTCTACCTTTTGGCAGATTTATCAACTCCCAAGTTTATTTTCCAACAAAGAGTTCATTTCTTCCTCCATTGCTTTCTTCCATTCTTTACTAAGCTCAACTGTACAAGCATCTTGAAAATAATTAGGCTCACCTTCATCAGTTATTAGGATATAGTTTGAAGGAGGATACCTTTGTGAAGGCTTATGAGGCCTAGAAGATCTTTGAACCAACTGTGGTGGTGCATTATCAGGTTGAATCTTCTTTAAAGGTTCCTGCAAGATTCCTAATTCTTGGTGTTCATCACTTTCCCCTTGATGTCTTTCCTACTCTTGAATTTTCTACCCATTTTCTTGCATTGGTGGGATGTCTTTGTGTTTTTCTTCAAACCTATCAATAACTTTCTTGACTTCCACCTCACCTACATTACTTTTAAACATTTTTGATTCATTAAATATAACATCCATGCTTCAAATAACTTTATGTTTAACTGGATCCCATAGACGATAACCAAATTCTTCATCCGCATATCCGAGAAAATGCATTTCATTGATTTATCATCTAGCTTAGTTATATCTTCTTTGGGAATATGTACAAATTATTCACATCCAAAGATTTTCAAATGAGAATAATTCAACTTCTTACCATTCCAAACTTCTTCAGGGATGCCTCCATCTAAAGCTATAGATGGAGATCTATTTATGAGGTAGCAAGTTGTCCTCACAACTTCTACCCAAAAATGCTTTTCCAAACCAGAATTGGACAACATGCTCCTTACCTGTTCCATAATGGTGTGATTCATTCATTCTGCAACACCATTCTGTTGAGGTGTACCAGGCACAGTCTTCTCATGCTTTATGCCAAACCTATTACAATGTTCTTTGAACACATTTGAGTAATATTCTCCACCATTATCTATTCTTAAGCACTTGAGCAATTTGTTAGTCTCTCTTTCAACCGCAACATGGAATTTTTGTAATATTTCAAACACTTCAACTTTACTTTTCATGGAATAGGCCCAAACCTTCCTCGATGCATCATCTATAAATGTTACAAAATATGATGCTCCACCTAATGACTTGATGTTAACTTGTCCAAACACATCTGAGTGTATCAATTCTAACACATTTTTCTTTTTGTCATGACCACCTCTAAGAAAAGAAACCCTTCTTTGTCTACCATATATACAATTCTCACAAAGATCAAGATTGTAGGATCTCAAACCTCGTAGTAATTTTTTACCAACAAGGATTTTTAAACCCTTCTCGCTCATGTGACCCAAGCACTTATGCCACAGATCTGCTGAATTTCCTTCTTTTGTGACAACAACCAAATCTGGTTTTCCTATCATTGCCTTCAATGAATATAGTGTTCATGTCTTGGGTCCTTTGGCCATGACCAATGCTCCTTTGCTAATTTTCCATCCTCCTTTTCCAAAGCTTGTGGAATAGCCTTCATCATCCAGCCATCCCATGGAGATCAAACTCATGCGCATTTCTGGTAAATGCCTGACCTGTTTCAACAATATATCTTGTCCATTCTTCATCTTGATCTGGACATTTCCCACTCCAACAATGCTGCAAAAATTATTATTCTACAAATGCACTCTACCATAATCACCAGGATTATATGGAACAAAAATATCTTTGCATGGGGTTACATGGTGAGATGCCCTGGAGTCAAGGATCCAATCAAAGCTACCGCTAGATGTATATAAACATGCATCCTCTACTGAAACAGTAAACAACACATCACCATCTGTGACTACAATAGTGGTCTCACCTTCATTTGTGTTGGATGACTTGTGATTTGTATTCGCTGGTCTTTGATCCTTTTGTCCTTTCTTCAAGGCCTGACATTCTTTCTTCATGTACCCGGGTTTGTGTTCGGGTGTTAAACTAGTTATCAGGTTTATAGCAATGCTTCTAATAGTTTTGTTTCGATGTTTCCATGTTTTTTAGAGCAGTGGTTTTAATAGTTTTACCCATCCGTTTGAAAGGTGGATTTCCAGATAGGGGAACGTGGCTGGCATCCAAGCCCACATTTCATGCGGATGTTTAATTTTTTATTTGGAACGTGGCTGGCATCCAAGCCCATATTTCATGCTGATGTTTAATTGTTTATTTTAATTTGTTTTGGTGACGATAGAATTATTATTTTATTTATATATATAAAGCGATTAAAAAAATTAAATAATTGTCCACTGCTATAGTTGCAACGTTTGCAGATAACGGTACCAACTTGGGCTTTCGAATCGAAGTCATTTAGTTTTACAACGATACATTCGTTAGAACTGCTCATAGAATTTCCCGTTTTTTCTTGGTTTCTTCACAAGCCCGACATCATATTCCTTCAATGCTCTCTGACACATAATTTGTACGAAAGGATTTAGCAGAGAATGTAGGAGGCTTCGAGAGATGTTCCTCTATGGATTGCGTGTTGTTGGAGTCAATAGTCTGAATATCAATGCCAATTTGCTCTACTGGGTAGATCTCGTAAATATTCTACAATCTCATAACCAAGAAGGAGAGACTAGACTGTGGGAAGACAATATTAAAATAGTTTTGCTTCTGCTTTAGTTTCTTCTTTTCTTATATGAGCAATCACACTGTGCAAGGCATCAAATCAGATTCAACTATCCTCCACAAAGAAATGGCAATGGACGTAAGGAAGAAAAAGTTGTTGTATTTCGCATAATGTCCTCACAATTAATTAATTAATGTGTAAGCTTAATTATGTTCTACTTTCTAAACGCAAAATCCCTTAATCATGTAAAGTAATATTTCCAGTAATGAAGATTAGCCCCACTTCTTGATTTGTTGCTTAAAGTGTCTTTTATCAAAACCACTCTCATTGCTACACCAAAATACACATGAATATGAATGAAGTCAAATAAGCTATTATCACAAAGAGCCTTAGTCCAATAAATTATTATCACATAAATTTTATAGTTTAGTTCAACACTAAATTTGAGCTTTTTAATGTATATATCCAAAAAATTCCACTCTTAGTCATATAAAAAACATTAATTTTCCTTTATTGCCACATCACTATGTAAGGCACTTTATTCTCACACCATCACAATTGTAAAAATATTTTTCTTTATGAAAAGACCGCTTTGTTGGATTATGATTTAACGGCATTGAAGTGGGAAATTTATTAAAATCATTTTAATTAATTTAAATTCTTTCAAACAATACCTAGTGAAAATTTAACTTTTAACAAAGTATTTGCTATTGTTCCATTCCAATAAAATTAAAAATAAAGCTTTTGTGAACGTCACACATAAAAAAAAATAAGGCTTTAGTGAACGTTATACAACTTTATTTAGCCCAGAAATAGCTTTGATTAACTGCTAATACCATAGTTACCATGCAGAGCGATGTTTAGAGTAATGAAAATTAGCCTCGTTTCTTGGTTCGTTGCTTGTAGTGTTTTTTATCAAAACCACTCCCTTGCGACACAAGACTATGAACGAAGTCAATCGTAATAAGTCTATATCTATTTGTCTATCTGATCTATCCAGATTTGCTAATCAAAATAATAAATTCCACTGCCCTCTTAACAGGGACTTGCTGCTCCGCCGCTTGTTTATGTCCATAACCAAAAGATCGCTGGAAAGATGAAATTTGAGAGAATTTGGCAGGTAAAGTGTTTGTTATTGAGTGATTTGTTTGTTAATTATAATAAATAATTTGGTATTACAAGTTGTTTTTTTAATCTGTAAAAAATAAAATGTGAAAATTGCTAAATTAACAAGTAAACCTGTTTTGAAATTCCAAAATAGATTGCAATTCACAATTTATTTTTTTTCATATGGGTCAATTGATTGTGTACAAATAAATAGTAATGAAGATGTGCATTTGGCGGCGCATGTCCTCATCGTGAGGAAGAGCATTCAGCTACCAATGTCATAAATGTCTCAAACAGGAATTAAACTTAACCATCCGGCGGCCGAAAAGAATTTGAAAATGATTCATCTTGCCTTCGCCTTCGCCTTCGGTGAGCTACAAGTGAACCCCAAAGTACTCCATAGACTCATCCAACGGCGGGAATTCATTTAAATTTGGAGACTTGCCGCTCTCCAGACATTCCAGAAGCACCCAATCCCAAACTGCCGGGATCTTTTCCCTCCAAATCTCCTGGCCCTCATTGCCGCATTCCGCTTCCGAACATGAGGATGAAAACGCTGCTTCAGAAGGCAGCTGCAATTCTTCTGAGGCGAATTTGGCGGCAGAGGATTGAATTTGGGGCGGCGACGAAGAAGAGGCGCAGGGGATTTCCGGCGGAGACAGGGGAAAATTGAGCTTCGATTTTGATCCTCTCAGGCAATACGCCCAAAATCATCAGCGCGGGCAGCCTTTTCCGGGGTGTCGTAGGAGCCGAGCCAAATTCTGCCCGTGCAATTGGGCATTCGTATTTCCAACACCCATTTCCCCCATTTTCTCTGTCGGATTCCCCTGAACTGCCGCGACTTCAGTGAGCGGTTTTGGCGTCTGTTGTGGGCGTTCTCCTTTTGCGAGGGTTTAGCCATGACGGTTTGTTCTGGTATTCCGGAGTCGAACTCAGGAAGTGCTTGAGAAGCTCGAAGTTTTTAAAACAAGGGAGTGTGAAGCCTAGGGGGTTTGAACTCAGGACGCATAAAGCTGCTTCTACAGTATTGCAAGTGAATATCTTCGCATGCAGATATCGGATGACGATAAGAGTATTAGCTGCAGGGCAGCATATATATAGAGAAAATCAAACCGCGTTGAGTCCCTAGGGATTATGCGTAGTAATACACGTGGCCGGTTTAAAACAGCGTTGTGTTCCTAAAGATTTATGAGTAGGACAACATGCGAAGGTGAAAATAATTTGATTGGTGAATCTGATTTGGTGATGTGGTTCTTGAGGGAATATGCAGAACACTTTTCTGAGAGAATTGAGTATTTTGAGTCGGTTAAGGAGACGAGCACAAAATTGAGAAGGTGGGAAGCTTCTTTCGCGTGACGAGAGAAATGAATGTAAAGTGGAATTGTAGAGCATATCCATTTATAGTTTCACGCATCAAATGGATACACTTTCTATGAGTAGATACAGAATGTCAAAAAATGGTTTGTAATTTGACGTCCCGTCCTCACAGTACGTATTTGTTTGGACGTATTCTGTGCTTACAATAAATTTTGCGACAATTCTCTTTTTCCTAGTCACTAGCGAGCAGCCTTGTCAACACAAGTCCTTTTTAGAAAATAAGTTTGGATTAAAGCCTATACACATTTTTTTCTTAGTGGCTGCACCTTTGCCTTTGCCCTATGATGGAAGGGTTCGAATGCCATTATTGTGGTCAAGTATTATCTTTTCTTTTAAGGTAACTATGATCTATCAAGCAAAGTGGCTAGTTTATGTATCAACCAGTCTTGTAATTGGGTTTCTGTTATTTGCATTTTTTATGAAAAATTTAAGAAAAAAATTAATTTAGGTTTTTCTTGTCAATCACTCCTACTTCTTCATAACTTTTTTTCCTTCTTTGAAAATTTTCAATTAGCCTTTCAAGGAACTATTTCTTGAAAAGAACATTCAATACCTAAACCCTAACACGGTATTTTGTTTGATGAGGCCTTGTTAACTACACTTTCAAAGCTCCAACTAGTTCAAGGAAAAACTTACCTTGGAAAATTGAGTGTTCTTTTAAAGTAGCATTATTTGAGAGCACCTCCCTAGATAAAGCTTTTAATCATTCCCTCACTATGAAATGTGAGTTAGATAAATGGCATTGCTTGATTCCTTCCCATAACCTTATCCTTACCCAGAACACTTATCCAAATTACTGAAACTCTAGCCTTTAAATCTTTCTAATACAACCACAATGAAGGACATCAAGCAATCAAGCACTAAGCACTAGGCGAATAAGTATTTGAAAAAAAATGCTAAGCCTCAATCGATGGAGTCTTGTTGATATAGTCCTTGTGAAGGACACAAAATAATGAAGCATGAGGGTGAATGAGTACTTGAAAAAATCATTAAGCCTTCATCCATTGAATCTTGGTGATATATCCCTAGTGAAGGATGTAAAGGAGTGAAGCATTGGGAGTAACACCTAATTAAGGATGTAAAGGAGAGAAGCATTCGAAGCTTTGGAGCATGGTCTATCTATATTAAGAACGAAAGTGCCCTCAGTGAAACGAAGCTCAAAGAACCCATTTATATAGATTATATGTCTTGTTTCAATTAGGGATTGGAACTACCAAAAGGAACTACTATTAATGATGTGGTAGAGGGAGTAGTGGAGAAGAACCCATTTATGTAGATTATCTGTCTTGTTTCAATTAGGGATTGGAACTACCAAAAGGAGCTACTATTAATGATGTGGTAGAGGGAGTAGTGGAGAACTAAAGTAGCTAAGGATGTTTCTAGCATAATGGGCTCTTAGCAAGAAAAGTCTCTTGGAAAGAGTAGAAAATGAAAGCAAATGAAACATTGACTATGGACTATCCATGCTCTAATCAATTAAACATTTAATGTTTTGGGAAGTAATGCTATATTTAGATCTAATATTACTTTAGTTGTGAAAAAATATTTATTAATGTGTGGTACAAGCTATTCTTTAATCTGAGATAGGAGTTGTGCCTTGAGAAGAGCCCAAATAAGACATCAAAAACTTTGATTGGTTAAAAAAAAGAGTTGTAATTGTTTGATAAGTATAGAAAAAATGTTTCAATGAATATGGGACTAAAACTTTTGTTTCAAAAGATTTTGATTTACATTGTATGAAAATATTTCAAAAATAAAACCCTTTTCCAGTTGTCATTGATGCCTTCACGTAGATACTAATAATAGCATAGGAAGTACGTAATTTTGGCACAAATTTTACTTTTAGATCATGTACTATCCATTCTAGGTTAGAACAGATGGTTAATTATTGATAGGCATGAAATTTAAACATAGAAAATATTCAAACTAATTATTATAGTTGTGTACATAGAATTTAATAATTCAATAATAAAAACTAAAAAAAATAGTTCTTAATGTTATATGTTTTCCACTTTATAATAGATTGATGTTCAAGCCCAAATAATTTAATGTTTAATGAGCATTTTTTTCCATTCATATAAAATATGTTAGTGAAATGTTCTCAAGAATGGTTTCAATGATATTTTATCAACAATTTTCATTAGTTTGTCTTGGAAATTTTTTCGCCCTTGACTTGTTCTAAGCACAAGTGAGTTGTTATAACAAAATGAATAAATGAAAAAAATATAATATATATTCAATAATCTCCAAAAAGAATGTGGTCCTGGAATATATTGGCATATTAAAGAAATATGGTTGACAATCTGAAGTAGACTCACGGTGGTTAAGATTGTTCTCCAAAATCTACGAGTCTAATGATTCCACATTGTTAAGATAATTGTTTCTATTTTCCAGAAAATTAACTCCATCATTTTGATTTTATTTAGGGTGGAAATCAAGAGCATTATAAAATTCGCTTAACTAATTTGGAGGATTTATCGAGGCCAAAATTAGATGGAGGTTGGTGGTTAAAAAAAATCCTTTGGCTTGGTTGGGCATGGCATCCAAATCACTATGGAGGGATCTTTTTGAAATAATCTTTTGTCAAGACATTTGCAGGGATAAAAGTTGGGCAATATACTTTCCATGAATAGATACAGAACGTCAAAAATGGCTTGTAGTTTGACGTCCCCTCTATATGTATTTGTTTGAATGTATTTTGTGCTTAGAATTGGTTTTGTGATGCACAAAGTGACCACTTAAATGTATATTTATCAAAATTATATATATAATTTTAAATTGTATGTTTTAAAATAACTTTTATAATTCAATATCTAATTCTAATTTTCATTGTCTTTAATATTAATATGTAAATGTATTCATAATTTAATGAGTATTCCTTATTAATAAAGCCAACACTTATAACCATCATTTAAAAACCAATTCATATGTTTAATTAGTTCATACCATGAAAATTTGGAAGATGTAATGATCACCACAATTAGAAAAAAGATATCATCCATAAAAAAAACTTTGAACAAATAAGAAAGAGTTATGTATAAATTGTTAAGCTTATGGTGTAAAATAGGTAACATTGTCTATTCATAATTATTTTACATTAATCAAAGGGCCTCCCTTGTATCACTTTAGTCATCTCAATTACATTACCAAAATATATGTTGTAGGATTCAAAAGACATCATCGACATATGCATAAATAGAAGTAGCATCCCATGAAAACAACAAGGTAACTAAATTAAATCAAAGCTCGTGAATCACACAACATCTACCACTATAAACATCACCAATATATGATTGGATCTAAATATCAATGACAGTTTCCCTAATCCAACATCATATAAAATTGAAGTGTAATCTTCCTTGAGTATTCTAGTGTTTGATTACTGCAACAAATTCTCATATTATTTAATGATAGTATGTTTGTTTTTTGTTCTTGTGTTTTTTTAATGGTGATATGAAAAAATCATGGAAAAATTAAAAAAAAAACACATGAAAAGCTACTCACACATAGCATACATATATTGTACCTTAAAGAAACACATATTGTGTGAAATTTCTATGAAAATGTGAGGGAAATTCCCCATTTTAGAACATTTTTACATGTTTCGAAGAAGCTCTATGTGAGCAAAAAGAAAATATTTTCATATTGGACATTGATCTCTTCATTTGATTTGTTTTTTTAATCCCATCTAACATATCTCTATTGTGTAATAGTGTCCTTTGATAGACTTCTCCAAACTCTTAGAATCCATTCCCTGCTTCTCAATTTGAATCATTTCTCCATTTATTCTTCTTTTACTTATATTGTCTCTTCATTTAGAATCTACTCAATTGTTGCTTCAGCTACCTATCATTAATAAAAATCCTTAATTGATATGATTTCCCACATGGTATCATCTATTGGTGGAAAGCATAAGAAAATTATAGAAAACTATATTGGTGTTTCTTGTTTTTCCTTTTATTTAGTGATTGTGTTATCTCCTTTCCCTAGTGACTATAAACCTTGGAGTGAGCAGCCTTGTCAACACATGAGTCCTTTCTAGAGCATAAGTATCAACTAAAGCCTACACACTTCCTTTTCTTAGTGGCTACATCATACTCTTTGCTCTATGACTGAAGGGGTAAAATGTCATCAATGTTTTCAAGAATTATGTTTTCTTTCAAGGAAAGAATGATCTATCAATAAAAGTGGCTAGTTCATGTATCAACAAGCCTTTTAAATGGGTTTCCATTGTTTACACTCTTCATGAAAAATTCAAGAAAAAAAGTAACCTACGTTTTTTTTGTGTGTAGCATTCCTACTTATTCATAACCCTTTTCTCCCTCTCTTTGATAATTTTCAATTAGTATTTCGATCAACTCTTTCTTGAAAAGAAAATTCAACACCTAAAACCCAACATGGTTTGTTGTTTGATGAGGCCTTGTTGACTACACTTTCAAATGGCCAACTACTTCAAGGAAAAACTTGTCTTAGAAAATTGGGCGATCTTTTAAAGTAGCATTATTTGAGAACACCTCCCTAGATCAAGCTTTTGATGGTTCCCTCACAATGAAGCACATCAAAAAATAAATAATTGTGTGAATAAGTATTTAAAATATCATTAAGCCTCATTCAATGGGATCTTTTTTATACAACCCTGATGAACGATACAAAAAAATGAAACATTAGGGTGAATGAGTACTTGAAAAAGGTATTAAGCCTTCATCAATTGAATCTTGTTGATATAGCCCTAATGAAGGATGTAAAGGAGCAAAGAATTGGGAGTAGCCCCTAATTAAGGATGTAAAGGAGCAAAGCATTTGGAGCTTTGAAGCATGGTCTATCTATAGTAAGCACAAAAGTTCCCTCAATGAAAAAAATCTCAAAGCATAAATTTATGTAGATTATAGGTATTGTTTCAATTAGGTATTGGAACTACCAAAGGAGTTGTTACTAATGATGTGGTAGAGGGAATAGTGGATAACTAAAGTAGTGAATGACATTTCTAGCATAATGGGCTCTTAGCAAGAAGAGTATCTTGGAAAGTGTATATAATGACAACAAATGAAATACTGATTTTTGCATAGCAATAAATGGAAACTTAAGATCAAAGAGAAGGGTTATCGACTATGGACTATCCATGCTCTAATCGAGTAAACATTTAATGTTTTGGGAAGTAATGCTAGATTTAGATCTAGAATTTAGTCAATTGTGAAAAATTGTTAATCAATGTGTGGTACAAGCTATGCTTTAATCTAAAATATGTTGAGTTGTGCCTTGAGAAGAGGTCAAATAAGACCTAAAAAATATTGATTGGTTAAACAAAAGTGTTGTAATTGTTTGATAAGTCTAGAAAAAGTGTTTCATTGAATATGAGACTAAAACTTTAGATGGAATATTATGATTTACATCGTGTGGAAATATTTAAAAAATGAAAACATTTTCCAATAGTCATTGATGCCTTCACGCAAAGACTAATAATAACATAGGAAGTATGTCACTTTGGCACAACACTTAATTTTAGATCATATACTATCTATTCTAGGTAAGCGCAAAATGGTTAATTAGTGATAGGTATGAAAGTTAAACATAGTGAATATTAAAACTAATGAGTGTGGTTGTGTACATAGAATTTAATAATTCAATAATAAAAACTAAAAAAATAATGTCGATGTGATATGTTTTCAAATTTATAATCAACGATCATGAACAAGTCACATATATTTTTTAAATTGAAATGACTTTTGTAGCCTAGTGCTAAAAAGTGGGAAGTATAATAGATTGATGTTCAAACCCCAAATAATTTAATGTTTAATGAGAAATTATTTTCCATTCATATAAAATGTGTTAGTGGAATGTTCTCAAGAACATTTTCATGATATTTTAATAACAATTTTCATTATTGTTTCTTGGACATTTTTTCACCCTTGCCCTTTTCTAAGCACAAGTGAATTGTTATGACAAAATGAATACACGAGGAAAATATAATATATATTCAATAGTCTCCAAAAATAATGCAGTCCTTGAATATATTGACATTTTTAAGGAAATATGGTTAACAATTGGAGGTAGACTCATGGTGGTTAAGGTTGTTTTCCAAAATCTACTATTATACTAACTCCACATTGTTAAGATACCTGCTTAAATTTTCTAGAAAATTAATACCATCAATGCTGGTTTTATTTGGGGTGGAAATAAAAAGCATCATAAAATTCACTTGGCTAAATTTGAGGATTCATCAAGGCCAAAATCAAAAGGAGGTTGGGGGTTAAAAAACCTCCTTCGGTTTGGATGGGAATTAGCATCCAAATTGCTATGGAGGGCTTTGTTTGAAGTACGATTTTGGCAAGACATTTGCAAGGATAAATATTTTCTAAAATGATGGTTGAGGACTTCATATGAGCTCCTAACATAGTTTGGGATGTATGTTATCAGTCAAATGTTGGATAGCCAGGAATATAAAATGGAAAATTGAAGATGGCTCAAGGGTTAGGATTAGAGAAGGCTTCATTGAATCCTCCTTTTTTACTTTTCCTCAATAGTTCATCAATATATTACACATTAGAGGTTATTACTATATTAATCAGGCTAAGAAGAGGGATTTGGAGAAAAATGTTGGAACTATTTGGTTGATAAGTAACGTACAGTAATTAGCTGGAGACATGGCACATTTATTGAAGGACTACACTTTGGGTTTACAATAAGTGGGAGTATATCTAAATTTTGAGGAAGATATCCTTATATGGAACATAAATACCTAAGAAGGAAAGATCATAGTTAAGGAGGTTTATCAACATATAGCTTCAACAATGATTTACCCAACCCCTATATGGTGGCATAAAAAATTATGGAATTGTAAAATCCCTATGAAGGTAAAATTTTTCAGGTGGATTGGTTTGAGGAATAAAGTTCTAACTTGGGATAACATATGTATAAGAGGTTTCTTTAAACCTGGAAATTTTTTTCTTTATGTGGAGGATGAGGAGAATATATCACACTTATTTGTAAATTGTCCATTTGTTTTGGTTATCTAACATTCTGTGTTGAAGGAATTTAATCTCATCTTTATTTGGAATGGGGAAATATTTGAGACATTCTTTAAAGAATTATACATTGTACATACAGATTGGGAAATAGTCCTATATACATATCATGGGGAATTTGGACAACTAGGAACCATTTGATATTTGAGTATAAATTACATGTTATTAAAATAACATTTGATAATATTATGGGATATTTTATGGAGAAGAGACCTAGGACAATTTCACATAAACCTGTAGAAATTCCTTTTAGATTCAAATTTCTAATTGTAATTTTCTAAAACAATAGACTTGAATCTACTCTACCAATTGTGGAAACCAATTTAAATGATCATGAAATCACGAAGAATACAAGAGAAATAATTAAATCAACACATTACATAATTATTTCATGGTGAAATCCACAACTAAAAACCTTATTATCTGTATATTGCATTAGTAAAAAAATATGAGAATATTACAATGCCTTTCTCATGCCCAAGCAACCTCTGCATTATCTCTATCCATCTCATTGCTTCCTTGACAAGCCATGGCCAATAATTAGCCAATTTCCTAGCCTTCTAAGCTCCTACTTCCTTGCGTTTTTCAATGAGGAATTATTCCCCTATTTAATAAGAATTTTCCTCCATTGGATTGCGCAGTTCCTTTAGGATATTCCTCTAATTGTATGCACCATCTGTACAACCCGGATAATTATACAACTAATAGTACACTTCCATTGAACTTCAATATCAACTAGGTAACTCTTAGATCACACATGCATGAGTTATTTATGTTTTATTTATCAGTTAACTGGTTGATCACGAAGTACACACCCCACTACTTGACCTCCCACTAGTTACTCCAATAGTTGGAACTAGTTTAATTGATTTTAACTCAGTTTTACTTAATTAATTAATTACAACTCAAAATAAACTCAACATAGGCTCCTATAAAGTAGGAGACACTCTACATGACTCAAGTTAGGCTCTCAACTTGAATTAAATGAACCAACTAAGTGAAACTAACTTAGTTAACTCGTACAAGTTGTCATGATATGTGGAATTATAATTTTCTTCTAATTTAATTCAAGGGAAAATTAAATTAGAATCTTTAATGATGGCATTTTCAATATTTTGTGTTGCTATTTTGAACAAAACCCAGGGTTGTAAAGTATCTAATGAGGATGGTTTGTCCCTCTGCATTTTTTAATGGGGTCTCTTGCTCAAACACCAATGGCTATGGAGGTGTAATCCTCTTAAAGAAACACCACTTTTATAACATATATTGGAGATGTGGATGGGGATCTAATGAAAAAGGTAAGCTTACAACTTTGTGGGGAGTTTTAACATTTGAAAAACTCCTAGGTTTGGAAAATATGTAGGTATATGGGGAGTCAGAGGCAGTGGTGGAATGGACGAATGGGAAATATAACCTAGACATTGCAACTCTTGGGCACTAGAAACAAGTGGTTTGACAATTATCCAGCTCCTTTAGTGACATCATGATTGGACATATCTATCAGCAACTCAATGGACAGGAAAATGTTCTCTCAAAGAAAGAATTTATTGAACATTTGGGGTCGATCTATGTGGCATAATATGATGTTGGTAGCCTAGTGTTTTATGGACAGTTTCCTCTCTGCTAATATTTTTAATTTTTCTCTAGTACTATCTAACCATGTTTGTGAATATGATTATCAACTATAGTTTTTGGATCACTTGAATATATTGAAAAATGTTGGACGTATCCATATATTGATATATTATGAAGGATGTAAGCACTTTATTTAATATAAAGATGTTAGTATTTTCTTATTGAAAAGAAAAATTAAGGAATCTCTACACTCTTGCATCAATGTGCTTTTCAAATATTGCATTACATATTAGTTGACTTTTATTTAATTTATTTTCAAATGAAAAGACAACGAAGAGATATCCTTCTCTAAATAAATTAGAAACATGATTATCATGATTGTAGTGACCCTGGTTGATCACAACATCTTAAGTTTCCATATCCTAGTTAGTCACATTTCCAAATGTTGATAATTGTATCAATTCTACATATTTCTATAGTTGTAAAAAAAAAATTATTTTGTTTTTTAAAGCCATGACTCAAATCTACATCATCCATACCAAAAAAAGGTAAAAGACAATTATTTGTGTATTTCAAATAATATATATTTGTATATTCATCATTCCAAGTACTCCATCGATCTATTAGCCTTATCTATTTCAATATTATAAAAGAATAAAAGAGTCTTTTGTCAAATTTCACAAATAAAATTTATATTGAGTCTTTTGTCAAATTTCAAAAACAAAAATTATTTCAATATAAAAGCACACATTTATTTAATTAATTATGAAATTTAAGTTTATCCAAACTTACCTATGAAATGAGCCTGCATTAATGTGACTTTGTGGCTTCACTACTACAATATATGATTGAAGCATTATCATTATCGTCATCTCCTATTGCATTTTTTTTAATAGAATAAATTCAAGTTCAAACCATGCAAAACACAATGCTAATGGGTGCATTGTCAAAAAATAATTTAAAAATCTCTTTTGCATCTCATTGGTGTCAAACTCTTTCATATTAAACATCATAGTGATTATTCATATTAGCATCATAGTGATTCGTGTTAGCATTGGAATATGGAACACTTGAATTACATTTATGTCATATTTGTTTCGTTTCATTTTCATCCTTGGTAGACAATGTCGTTCTAAAATAATTTGTATGCATTGCATTATATGACTTACATGTTTTTATAAGTTAGTATCTAACTCTAATTTCCATTTCTTTGGATGTTAATTTGGTTATGTCATCATATTTTAATGAGTGTTCATTGTTAATAAAGCCAACACTAATAATCAACATTTACAAACCAATATATATGTTTAGTTGTTTCATAGAAGGAAAATATACCATCCATAAAAAAAAAATAAAAAAAAAAACTTAAGCATATCAGAAAGATTATAAAACTTAAGCATATAAGAAATATTTAGGTAGAACTTGTTAATTTTATGGTGTAGAATAAGTAATATTGTCTATTTATAATTAGTTTACATTGATTAAAGGGTTTCTCTGGTATCACTTTAGTCATTTCAATTATATTTCCAAAATCTACGTCGTAGGATTCAAAAGACATCATCACCATATGCATAAAGACAAGTACCATCCCATGAAAAGAACAAGGTAACTAAATTGAATCAAATCTTGTGAATCACAACATCTACCACTATTAACATCAACAATATATAATTGGATCGAAACATTAATGAAAGGCACCCTCATCCAACGTCAAATAAAATTGAAGTGTGATCTTCCTTAAATATTCCAACGTTTGATTATTGCAACAAATTATAATTTTATTTAATGATAGTATGTTTGGTTTTTGTTCTTATGTTTTTTTATTAGTGATATACAAAACTCATGGAAAAAAGAAAAAACACATGAGAATATACTCACACATAGAATACATATATTGTACCTTAAGGAAAAACATATTGTGTGGAATCTCTAGCAAAATGTGAAGGAAAAACCCCATATTATTAGAAATTTTTTACGTGTTATGAAGAAGCTTTGTGTGAGAAAGAAGCCAATATTTTCGTATTGGAAGTTGGTCTCTTTCTTCATTTTATTTTCATTTTTAAGTCCATCTAACACATATATATTGTGTAAAAGTGTCCTTTGATACACTTCTCCAAACTCTTGGAACTCGTGCCCTTCTTTTCAATTTGAATCATTTCTCAATTTATTCTCCTTTTACTTATGGAATCTCTTCATCTAGATTTTATCAATTGCATTAATCCTGAGGGACTAAGAGTGCACTCTCCAACAACTTCTTATTGGAACTACCTCCTGTGTTCTCAGCCCAACCCTGTGGAACTACCATCAAGTGTTACCAACCCACTAATCATGGGTGCCTCAACCTCCCAGATTTGTCAACTAGCATAGTATCCAGTGGATTTATCAGACTGTAAGGCACAACCACTACTCAATGATTATCATCCAACAAGCATCTTAGGTTTCTCATTTGGGCTATCATCTGAGCCTGCCCTGTGATTATTAGCCAACAATCCTCATGGGTTTCTCAATAGTGCTATCATCAAATATATGCTCTCTCTCGAACATAAACACTCTCTCAGTTCACTTCACAAACACTCTCTCTCAAAAATAATGTTGGAGTTGTAATGCTCCACCCAACCTTGACTATTTCTCTTAAAAAGAGTCCCCCCGAGCTTCAATAAACTGCAAGTTAGCTTAGCCTCTTGTTCTTTTCCTCTCAGTCATTATACTCTCACCTTAGTTCAATAGTGCATTAGTCTCATGCCAGTAAAGGACAAGAAGAATACCATTTTCCAAGATTCTATTGGTGGTTAGTAACTACCTCCTCCTTATCCACCAGGTGGCAGGTAGTTTCTCATTAATGAGCTCCTCTTCCCCAAAATCCTGAGAGTCACAATGTCTTGTCTTTTGAGGGAAGTTACAGTGATCAATTTCATATTTCATGATTAATAATCTAATACTTAAATTAGATTCCTAGGTCTTACATCACCAAGGGTAATTAAATTCAACCACTAACTTGCAACCCATAATTAAATTATTAATGTTTTGTGTATAGTTAAAAAACTAAAATAAATTTTATTAAAATATTTAAATGATAATATAATGGTTTATGAAATGAATATTAAAATACTTTTACAAAATAAGATGGTTGCGGTTGATGATTCATAAAATGAATATTAAAATATTTTTCATATAGTCATTGAAGTTGTGGTTTTATTATTTTTTAAACATCATGTTAAAAAATAGATAAATTGGTCAATCAAGGGTAGTTTGAATGGTTTGGGCTAAATCTTCACCCTGAAATATAATTTAAGAGTTATTATATTGACCCAAAGAGTTGCAACTTGATGCAATTTTTAGTGATGTAGCTCATAGTGTGTTAAAAAAAGAGTAAGAAAGAAAGAAAAAGAAGGGAAAATGGATTGAAGTAAACAATCTAACAACTTTATTAACAAAGAAATAAAGTGATTAATTAAAAATAATTATATTTTTATTTAATAGATGAAACTATAATCTTATGTGTATAATTTGTCCAAATTTTTTATGATGCGTTTGCTTTTTTGGAAAAAGAAAATAATAAATTAAATTAAAATTGTGTGTATATATATTTTCCTTTTCAATGTTTTTTTTTTAATTGCAAAATTGAAGAACATTAATATACTTTCATTTGTACCCGGATGCGGGTGATGGCTGTTGACAAAGAAATTCGGGTCGGCGCGTGCCAAACCCATAGGGACGCCGGCCATCCGCATTCAATACACTATGGCTGTATTTACTCCAAGGCACACCACCCTACTTGGCATTCAAGCCGGTGGGGAAGCCGAGGACTCTCTCATTATTCTCTGTCGTCCTCCACCTGCAGGAGCTTAACCGCCTTCTCGATGCTTCGAAGCTGCATTTTGCCTTACTTCTGGGCTGTTACAATGCTTATCTCCATTGCGCCTCTCGGCTCTGGCTGTTCTCAGGAAGCCACGATCGCCAGCACTCAAACTGCCTTGGGAAGAAGATGTAGCATCCACTGCTGCGTGGAATTCACACCGGGCTCTCATTTCTCTCAGAGCTCTTTTTGCCTTCTTGCAGGTCCGCCTCTGAACTTCACGCCCAGCACGTCTCTGCAAAATTCGCAGCGCTTCTCTCCGCCTCTGTTGCATTCTCCTCGCTTGATCATGCCTAGGCTCAGGCACCGGCTCAGATGCCGCAGAGGCAGCACCCGAGCCAGGTCTGCCTCCAGGCGTCGGTCTCCTTCCATCTCAGGCTCTCCGGTCTCTGTTTCTCCTCAGCGCGCTTCCCCTCGAGCCTCGAACAGGCGCCGCACCTTGCCGCTCCGTCGCCCTCCCTCTCCTCCGCCTAGTCTCCATCTTCCCCCTTCACCCACCGAACCTCGCGCTGCTGAAGCTGCCCACCTTGCTAATCCAGAGACGGCCCTGTTTCACTTTCCTTGCCTCACCTCTCAGCCCATGGTGGTCGCCACAATTACAGTGAAGTTCAAGGAGCTCCCTCAGTTCGGTTCTTCTTCAATTTCTCCGGGTCCTCAGCTCCGCCCTTCTGAAGCTGACCGTGCTCTCCGCTCAGAGGTGCAGATAGGCTCACGCGAGGCAGAGGGAGACAAGCATGGTGGCAGCAGCACTGGTCGCCCAAGCATGCACATGGCGCAGAATGACGGAGCTGCAACAGCAAATCAAGCCCAGGACGATGAGGATTATGAATTTGGATGCCGTATCGAAGAAGAACCTCCCTCCGATGATTATGGTATTTAGAATTCTCAGTTTTTTTGTCTCTTTCATGCCAGAGTTTTGGTCCAGATGGAATATTCAGAATTTCTGGCCTGTGGGCCTATATACTCACTGTTATTGTCATAGGTCTCAGTTAACTGAGTGTCCAAAATGTTACACTTATAATGTCTTCTGTGCAATGCTGGTTTCCTCCTGTGAGGCAGCAAACAAACTCCTATCACGCTGGTTTCCCCCTGTGGACAGCGCCTATTTTGTTATTTTGCTGAAACTCATCTGGCCTGAGAAGGCTCACCTCTGTATGTACCATATCTTCTTACAGTAATAGAACTTAGTCTTATTTAGAAAAAAAAAAAAAAAAATATATATATATATATATATATACTTTCATTTGTAAAATAAAATAAAATAAAGCAAGTTATATATATAGAGAAACACAAACCCTGTTGAGTCCCTTTTGTAAAATAAAATAAAATAAAGCAAGTTATATATATAGAGAAACACAAACCCTGTTGAGTCCCTAAGGATTTATGTGTAGTAGTACACGTGGCCGGTTTAAACATAGTTGTGTTCCGAAAGATTTATGAGTAAGACAAATAGCGAAGGTGAAAATAATTTGATTGGTGAATCTGATGAGGGAATATGGGGAACACTTTTCTCAGAGAATTGAGTCTTTTGAGTCGAGTAAGAAGCACAACACAGAATTGACAAGGTCTGAAGTTTCTTTCGCGTGACGAGGAGAGCAATGAATGTAAAGTAGAATTGTATAGCATATCCATTCATAGTTTCACGCATCAAATGGATACACTTTCTATGAGTAGATACAAAATGTTAAAAATGGCTTGTAATTTGGCGTCCCGTCCCCACATTACGTATTTGTTTGGACGTATTTTGTGCTTACAATAAATTTTGCGACTATTATTTTTTTCCTAATGACTAGTGAGCAGCCTTGTCAACACGAGTCCTTTCTAGAGCATAAGTTTGGATTAAAGACTATACATTTTTTTTTCTTAGTGGCTGCACCATTGCCTTTGCTCTATGATGGAAGGGTTCGAATGCTATTATAGTGGTCGAGCGTTATTTTTTCTTTCAAGGTAAGCATGATTTATTAAGGAAAGTGGCTAGTTTATGTATCAAGAAGTCTTTTAATTGGGTTTATGTTATTTGCACTCTTTATGAAAATTCAAGAAAAAAATTAACTTACGTTTTTCTTGTCGAGCACTTCTATTTCTTCATAACTTTTTTCTCCTTTTTAAGAATTTTCAATTAGCCTTTCTAGGAACTATTTCTACAAAAGAAAATTCAATACCCAAACCCTAACGTGGTTTTTTGTTTGATGAGGCCTTGTTGACTACACTTTCAAAGTGCCAACTAATTCAAGGAAAAACTTGCCTTGGAAAATTGGGTGTTCTTTTAAAGTAGCATTATTTGAGAACACCTCCCTAGATAAAGCTTGTAATCATTCCCTCACTATGAGATGTGAGTTAGATAAATGGCGTTGCTTGATTCCTTCCCATAACCCTATCCTTACCCAAAACACTTATCCAATTTGCTCAAACTCTAGCCTTCAAATCTTGTTAATACAACCACAATGAAGGACATCAAGCAATCAAGCACTAGGCAAATAAGTATTTGAAAAAAATGCTAAGCCTCAATCAATGGAATCTTGTTGATATAGTCCTCGTGAAGACACAAAACAATGAAGTATTAGGGTGAATGAGTACTTGAAAAAAGCATTAATCCTTCATCCATTGAATCTTGGTGATATATCCCTAGTGAAGGATGTAAAGGAGCGAAGCATTGAGAGCTTTGGAGCATGGTCTATCGATATTAAGAACGAAAGTTCCCTTAGTGAAACAAAGCTCAAAGAACCCATTAATGTATATTATGGGTCTTGTTTCAATTAGGGATTGGAATTACCAAAAGGAGTTGCTACTAATGATGTGGTAGAGGGAGTCGTGGGGAACTAAAGTAGTGAAGGATATTTCTAGCATAATGGGCTCTTAGGAAGAAGAGTCTCCCGGAAAGAGTAGAAAAGGAAACCAAATGAAACATTGACTTTTGTATAACAGTAGATGGAAACTTAAGAGAAAAGTGTTGAAATTTGCAACAAGAAACAGTGAGATTGGCATCCAGAAACAACATGACAACACACACACTAGTGTGGGATCACAAGTCACATAGTGATGGGTCTAAGCGATAGTCACACAGTGATGGGTTCATGCGATAGTCACACAGTGATGGGTCCTAGAGATACATTAGTGTGTTTAATTTAATTTTCCCTTAATTAAATTGGACAATAAATTGTAATCGTATCTCATAATCACTTGTAATAGTTAACTGAGTGTGATAGACTCAGTTAGCTCATGAATTTCGAGTTGAGGGTGGTTGGTGAGGCCTGCAGAGAGATTCTATTAGTTATTGAGTCCAAGTTGCAGTTAGTGCATTAGTTTAATGCATGAGAAATCAGTTAACTCAATCTAGGTGAGTTAAAGTCAGTCTAACTAGTTGTAACTGATTGTAGCACTAGTGAGAGGTCAAGTGAATCAAATCAGATTTGATTCACATGCAGTGATCTTTCAAGTGACTAATTATTTACTATTAATAGACGCATGCATGTGAATTCTGATGAAGACCCAGTTGAGACAGAGGTTAAAGGGATGTTAACTATTAGTTGTATTTTTAGAAAACTGCCCATATGTAGTTAAAGCACCATAGGATGCCCATAATACTCAGCGCAGTCAAGGAAGGTTGAAATTCCTAAAGAATATGGATTGCATTCCACAGGGATTGCGTGAGCAAGGCAGGCTGAAGACATGATGAGAATTGGCTAAGTGTTGGTCCAATTTTTCTCGGATCAGTGTGAGACGATCGACACAGTGCAAGACACTCTTGTGAGAAGAGTGCATTGTATTGTTTCATGATTCCTTGGTTGAATATACAATAGAAGACAAAGGGGTTTTGAGGAGCAAGCTTTCCCCAGGAAAATTATTTGTGTTGTGTATTGATTTGCTTCTTTCTTTTACCTGGTGTGATTGTGCGATTATGTTTAATTTTTGCAAATAAATTGTTAGAATAATTCAGTATCTTTCTTTATAACATTGCATGATCGGATTGAATTCATGATATACACACTGTTTGTATAATTTCTAAAAAAAGAGAATGGTTATCAACTATGGACTATCCATGCTCTAATCGAGTAAACATGTAATGTTTTGGGAAGTAATGCTAGATTTAGATCTAGTATTACTTCAGTTGTGAAAATTTATTAATTAATGTGTGGTAGAAGCTATTCTTTAATCTAGGACATGAGTTGTGCCTTGAGAAGAGCCCAAATAAGACATCAGGGCGGAAACTTGAAGCTGGGTTACACTTTTGTGAGAATCGGGGGCCGAAATTTTTTTTCACCAATAGCTCGGCCGAACATTTTACAAAGTTCGGCCGAACTTTTTTATAAAGTTCGGCTGAACTCGTGATTCCGTTTAGATTGACGGCACATTGACAGCGCGAGCAAACAGAATTTTTGCTAGGAATTGGAAAACCGACATCAAAAGTTCGGCCGAACTTTTATTTTTAAAATAGTTTGGCCGAACTATTTTCTATAAATAAATCGCCCGTGAAGGTTGATGGTTTACAATTTTCATTGTACGTGCATTTTTTTTCGCTCTGTCTGCGTTGTTGTTGCTCCCGGCTGCTGTGGTGCTCCTGCCGTCCCCACTCGTCGAGTTACTCTGCATCCTGTAGAACTTCTCGGGTATGTCACCAAAATTCTCGCCTCTTTCGAAAAATGCCGAATGTCGAATGCCGAATTACATTGAATTTGTCACTGTTTTGTAGTAAAATTTTAAAATTTAAACGCTAGACATTACAGCGTCACAGTTCTGAGTTTTATCTTTTCTATTAACGTTAGAAATTCAAAATTGAGAATAAAAAACATTGATTAAGAATTGAGAATTTATTTTTGTTTAGATTCTTATACAAATGAGGTTCATAAAACCCCTTGGAACATGTAAAACCAAATACATACACACTGTTAATATTAAACTTCACTGCACATGTGTTTTCTTTCTATGGAAGGTAAAATACCTTCATGGATTATAGTTTTGATCCGTTGTAAAATTTTTAATTGAGTACCATATTAAATTTAACTATGCCTAGCCAAGCTACAGAGTCTTCAAGGTAAGTTTTGATGTGAAATGGTACCATGTACTCCCTTTTTTCCCTTATCCAGACATCTTCCCTCATCCCAAGCATTCATTTGTTTGAAGCGACATCCGACGATGGTAATGTGAGAGTTGGTTTCAGTAAATAACCTTCTCCTCCCACTTTGCGTCGGGCTCGCCATTCTGTCGTCAGTTTCTAGTGTCTAGGCTGTGCTCTATGCCTTTCCGGTCTTGAGGTTTCTGGCTACCATCCCTGATTCCTTTCAGGTAAACATTTCAAACCACTGTGTTGTGCTAACCTACCTCTTTTTTTCATTTTTTATTCCATACCCTTATCTTGCACGATGACCACCTTTATTTTATTTTTCTTCCTGTAGGTGTCCATCGAGCTAGGTTTTCCTAATTGGAGAAAGGACAAGAGGGTCATGGTCACATTTTATCAGGTTCAAGAAACATTCTCATTCCAATAATGTAAACTGGGTTCATCTATCTTCTATATAGAGCACAAGTTAACATGTTCGACTTGCAAGTTACTCGCACTCTTGCCTGCAACATGCACTGACTCACTGGGTTGCATAGCACTACCACTAGGGAATTTTTTCTTGCCTCTTTTGTTGGAAATATTTGCCTCCCTTCTTGACTGGAATGTTGGAAACCTACTCTGTCTTGAAACCCTTTCTTGGAGTCTCTCTCTAGCTAGAACTGCACCTACACTCTGCAACTAGCCAAAAAACAGATTTGAAATATTTGACTAACTTTTTATATAATTGAAATTCAAAATCAGATGATTTTCTCCATGCTAGATGTAGTCCTACCTAATAAAATGTGTAGTACTACTTTTGGGAAACTCGTTCTACCTCTAGAAACTCTCTTTGGAGACTACCAGCTACTCGCACTCTTGCCTGCAACATGCACTGACTAACTGGGTTGCATAGCACTACCACTAGGGAACTTGTTCTTGCCTCTTTTGTTGGAAATATTTGCCTCCCTTCTTGAATGGAATGTTGGAAACCTGCTCTTTCTTGAAACCCCTTCTTGGAGTCTCTCTCTAGCTAGAACTGCACCTACACTCTGCAACTAGCCAAAAAACAGATTTGAAATATTTGACTAATTTTTTATATAATTGAAATTCGAAAACAGATGATTCTCTCCAAGTTTTAATTGTTTAAAATATGATTGTTTGAGCAACTCTTTCTCTGGGATACAAGAAGGCTGAAAGATTTTTTTTCTTGTATATTTGAAGCTCTCCATTATTATATAAAAGGATTTTTTTGCTTGTATATTTTTATGCTCTTTTCCATAGTAATGTCATAGTGTATGAAGTTTTAAATTGTTTTTATTATTTTTAGTATATGTTGGATGTGATTTTGATTGAAAATGCTTCTTTTTTATTTATTAATTAAAAAAAAATTATTAGAAAAATTATTGCTTTAAGCCTGGGAATTTACAATCAAAATTAGAAAATGTATTTATATCTAAACTATTTATGAAAAGTTTAATATTGTTTGATTTTCTCTACCATGTCCTTTTTACATATATCTAGAATAATATTATTTTTATTTTCCGATTTTTTGTAAAATTTTACTACCATAATCAAAATCTATAGAAATAATAATCTAACATTATAATATCTTGAAATGGAGCTAGCCAACTCAAATATAGTATTGCAAATCCCTGGCTAAGTTAGATGAGGAGGCTATGTATTACTTAGTATTGTATCCATATTGGGGTTGCAAGTTCTATGGGTTCAAAAGAACACTTGCAAACAATTTGTTTTCCATATGACCTCTCTTTTTCATAGATAAATTTCATTCTTTTAGCCATTATGGATTTGAGAAAAATACATCCTGATAGGCCAATAAAAATCCTTAACAATGAATTAAACATGAACAACTATTAAATATGGGTAACCAATCAGCATCAAAACAAACAACTAAATCACCAAGGCTAGTAGTGATAAATAATAAACATTCTAGGATACTTCAAAATTCCATGTAAATAATTTTTTTACCTAAAATCACTAGATGGTGAGGCCCACAACAACAACTGCAAAAGCAATGCAATATAACCAATCAAACTACATCAACAAAACATATGGTCTTGAATGAGGTTTTGGACTCTTTAGATATAAATGTACACCGTGGCAATGTATCTTATATAAAAATTTAATCCATGTGCTTAACCTTAACATTGACACAAATGGAATACAATTTTACTCACTGCTTTATGATAGAAAAATATTCGGATGAGTATTGCCCACATATCCGAAGTCAAAAGGGATAGATTAAAAATGGATGCTCCGATTATCTATAAAAGATAAATTAAAGAAGCATGACATATTAGTAATGCAAATTAGATATGCGTACCAATTATGTTCATATAACACAACAAATAGATGATTCAATGCAAATGTCACATAGAAGTCATATTTATCTCATGGGCCTTCAACTTAAATTATATATCTAGCATTACATTAAGCTATAGGAGATAAACCAAAGAAGCATTTGAATGTAAATTAAACATGTGTAATAATTATGTCCTTTAGTTCAATAAATAGATAATAATTTGCAAATGCCATATCTAAGCTATATTTCATCTAAGTATCTTTCAATTTAAACTTATATCTAATGTTAAATTATATAAAAGAATAATAGTAATCCAAACTTCAAAATAATATTTAGAGTTAGTATAAAATGTGACATAATTTTCCTACGTGGAAAAACATAGTTACCGAGAGTTCAAAACTCATGAATTTGAATAGAAAGTGGGTATACGAATGAGCAAGTAGATTTTTTCTAGAAATGAGGAAGTGAAGGTTGATAGAGAGCCACACAAAATTGCAAATTCATACCTTAACAAAATTGTTAGTTCCTTTTAAAGAAAACATATTTAATCAACTTTCATTGAAATATATGATAAACTCAACCCAATTTTATGAAAAGTAGTATACCATTTTTTACATAATTTCACATAATACAAATAGATAAATTTTACTTAAGTATTGTTATAAAGATTTAAATACCCATCGAGAGATGGCCAAGTGATTGAGACAGGGCATCATCACAATAAAAAAACCAAGTACAAATTGTAGTAATCCTAGAATCATGCTTTACATGAGGTAAAATTGGACAACTCGTGACTTGTACTATAGATAAAAAACATTTACCCTTGTACCAAAAAATATATGACAAAAATTGACAAACTACATAAGCTTAAACTTAAGGGGATATAATCCTTCTTGCCTTGTATATAGACAATGAAAATGATTGTTCCAAGTCTCATGTTGCTTCTCATGTTATTTTATAAAACTTGATCTGAAAGAAAAATAGGAGGGAAAAAATGTAAGAAATATAAAACATAATGAAACACAACATAAGAAATAGAGAACATAATGAAACACACACATACATATCTCTAGACAATCAACACAATTATTTTCCTAGGAAATCCTTATATGTGAGACAAGCAACCCTAAAAAGTAATGATGCTCTAGACTCCTTTTTCCCTAGGAAATCCTTATGGGAGAAAAACAACACTAAAATGTAAACATGCTCTACTCTCTCTTTTCTGGTATGGAAAATATGTAAGCACAAAGAAAGAGGTAATCTCTCTAGAGTTAGCTAAGACTTTTGGCATGTAAGGTTGCTATAAAAACTTAACTTCATACATTTTTCTCTCTAACTTCACACTCCTAGTTGTATTTTCAACTATGGAACAAAATACAATAACACAAAATGGAACTCTTATTCCTCCTAGTGGCCAAGTATTTAACATAGCGTGATAGCCAACTAGGTGTAATATTTGACTCTGTCAACCATTAACGAGGTTTGTGATTTTAGACATTTTAGAGTATTGTTAAAATTCCACATGTAGCTAGCTTGCCATGCATGAGTAATGGGGCTAAAATGTCATTATCTCGTACCATGGTGGTCAACATGATAGGTCAACTTACTAAAGGCATAAATTTTGAATGAATTTCGTTTGATGTTTTTCTTGCACCATTGGATATGTCTTTAAGTGTAGAATAATGGTCAAGATTTCATGCCACTAAGCCAAGAATTTTAAATTCAACTGACTTTTAATATAACCAACTAAATCCTGCAAAAAAAGAATAAAACAATTTATGTTAGGATTGTGGATTCATGGATTGAAACAACACACCATGATATTTCAAATTTAAAAATAATGGTTCGAGTCCTAGGTAGCTCAGAATCCTATTTGTTTTCAAAATAAGGATGCACTCCCATTTTATTATCATGATTAGGTTGTAATCATGAGGCTCTCGCTCAAGAGTGGACCTTCCCAAAATCTTGTGACGTCTTGTCACAAACAAAACCATCAAACTGAAAACACATCATGCAAGAAACATAGCTCACTGATATATCATTTTTCTCCTTCAAAGAAAAAACAATTCACATCATGTGAATATCTCCATGTACTCTTACATATTGGTGTACAAAACCATCAACCAAACACAAGTTTACAAAGCATGCCTCTTCAAACAACTGACTCTCAAGTAAAATAATAGAGCTCATGTACAAATTTCCATATTTGTTGCATTTAAGTGTGTCAACATAACTCTACTTTCAACATCTTGCTTCATGCAACATGCACCATACTTTGAGTTTGCAAAGAAATTCATGAAACATCAAAATACATGCAAGGCCTTAATTGGATAAGAAATCTAACCATCTGTTAGCAAACCATTTCAATGACGCTTCTTTTAGCTACACTTCATCATGTGAATCATCTTGACCCTCATCGATTATGGAATCCTCTTTTCCATTCTTGTCGTTATCTCTTTCCACCTTCTTCAAATGTTTTGGATGACTTGTTGGATACAAAGTCCAACACTTGTCCACAAGGTGACCTTTCTTATGGCAATGAGTAATAAACAATTGCATCTTATTTTCAACATCATTTTCCTTTTCCAATGGGCCTTTGACTTTTTGCCTCATTTATTTAGAAAGTTTCAATGTGTATGGATATCTTCTTCCAACATATATAAACATTATGATTATTCAAACCACAAAAGGAACATGTGCAAGTTCTTTTATATATCTTATGTGAATATTTACCATGTTTATCATAATCAAAAGCAATTTGATTAAAGGCAAATTTATACCTTGAACATTCACCATTGTTTCCTTCTTGAGGAGGTGAATTTGATGAGGTAGTGGCTCTCCTCTGAATACTAGCAATGAATTCAATGACTAGATAGAGCTTTTAACATCCTCTTCTTTTACATTCTCATTAGCTGCATGTTTATTAACATCTTCTTGCAAAGTGGGTGTCAAACTTTTCCATTCATCATAAACACAAACTTCATAAGCTTGAGGTAATGAACACGAAATAAAATTCCTTCTTGGAACAACTTCATGTGCCTCCTTGGGTTTGGAGCATTCTCCATCATGTTTTCCATAACCAAGACCCAAATAATTAGGCCCTTCCTCAACAACATTTGGCTCAGTTATGCCTTGTACATGTTTGTCTTTAACCCTTTACTTTCATAGCACATTTTCATCAAAAATTTGGACCTTATTCCTCTAGTGTGTCTCTCAAAAGCACGTACACATTAATTTTGAGAGGAAATTGAAGACATAAACCAATGGCTAATTCTTCTAACTAACCTTGACTAAAATGAGCTAAATTGTACTTTGATACCAACTTGATTTGAATATGGACAAACTAGTTTTATTGGACTATCTCCCTCATTAGTTAAATAAAATTGTCTTTAGGATAGTCTAAAGTTAGCCAATTGGAAAGGGGTTTGTATCAACATTTAAGTGTATTTTGTGAGAAATTTATGAGTTAATTAGCTTTTAAAAACTCGTGTACAACAAATAAAATGCAAAATTTTTATTTAGGAAATTTTTTTCTCTCAATCCAGATTTCGATCATTGGACATGTAAGAGGAAGAAAGAGGGAATTCACTTTTCAAATTCTAGACCTTGTCTAAACCAAAATAAACTAGAGGTTTGGTTTTCAAATACATTCACTTATTTGGAAAAGTTCTAGCTATCTAAAGTCCATATGCCAATCTACCTCCCAAGAAATCCATTTAGTACACCACTGGTTAGTTTTTTGTCTTCCTATATTCTTTATCAACCTCTTCTAGTGATTCTTGAAAGGTGGATACTTAAATCCTTCGTAAAAATTTGAGCTCTAAAATAAGAAGACATACAAGTTCATTTTAAGTCATTCTTCTATCCAATTATAAAAACCAAGTGAATATTTCTACATATTGATTTCTGTCCCATAAACTGTGTACAATATATGTGGAGTTTCCTCGCCCTAAGCGAGATGTTTAACAAACATAATAATAGAGAAACAATTAGTGACGTCACCAAAAGATGTAGCCTCTTCAAGGTATCATATCCTCTCGTCAAGGTCAAGAATCTATTCACCAAAAATGTCCTATGGAAATGATGGTTTAAGAAACAAAACTAGACAAAAATCTTTAGTGAGAACAACAAAATCTAAAACCTCTTCAAGGTCTTCAATCTGCTCGTAAAGTTAAATTACATGTCTTGATCAAGTCCAACAACAAAGAAACATTCAGTGACAACACCAAAATCTACAACTTCTTCAACATCTTCTAAACCATCTTCAAAGTCAATTTTGTGTGCATCAAACTCCTCAGCAAGGTCATCAATGGAGTCATCAAAACTACTATCTCAAACCTCAATGCCAAAAATAAGTCAAAAGAATTCAATTTCTCCAAAACCTTCTTCTCTAAGCAAAGCTAGCATGATGTCGTCGAGAAATTCAGTAATTCCACGAGAAAATTCTATCAAAGTTAAAACAAATCCTTTTCATCCATATTTAATGCCTACTTTTTCAGGTGGAACACCTCCAAATTTAAGGACCACAATGACATAAAATATGTAACTTTACCTAATAGGTGTAGACCTAGAACCCCAAACTTTGCGTGACATGTACAACTGAAGATCTTATATGGTAAGCAGTGTGAGAAGAGAGTCATGGTCACTGAGTTGAGCAAGAGAAATAGTTTGGTATGACAACCTCACTTGTGATAGGTCTAGCTAGCAGGCTACAAAATTACATGGTAATGGCATTCAAAATGTGAAAATTCCCATTTCACTTGGAAATAAGATGGTAGAGAAAGGTATAGATGAAAGGAGATATCCATTTATCGTAAAGAAATCAAATAGTTCTATCAATTCCACCTTGCAACTCTAAGAGACATTGAATTAAATTTCATCATTCATAATTCATGGTCATGGAACATGATTGTGTTGCAATTGTAATAACATCTGTTGTATGCAGAAGCTAATAAAAAATGATCGAAAATGACATTTTTGCTCTGTTTTTTTGAAGATTTAAGGAAAATTACACCAAGTAGCTTCCAACTTCATATGACCATCATGTAAAACTCATCTCAGGATTTTGTCCAAGTAAGAGCCACTTAAGCAAGCAATCTAGTATACATGACTCCAATTTCAATTAGCAGCAATGACAGTTCTCTAAGTATGGTGCAAACATTGCTCCAGATCCTCAATGGGGCATGTTTGATGACAATAATTTGGGGAGTGAGAGAGAGAGATGGTAGGAGAAAAAATTCAAGGAATCCACGGGAAATTGAAAAATATATAACTAGAATAAGGTGGAAGACATTTGTAACCTAAGAGAGAAACCTATGAGGAAATGGGTGAAGCTGGTATTACACACCCAATTAGACAACCTCGAGGAGAAAAAATTTCTCCAACTTTATTTGTTGGCATAACCTAGTAAGTGTTATTCACTAGCATGTATTTTGCAAAGGCCTTGACCTAGTTTCCATTCAACTCCATCCACCAGGTTGTAGAGGATTCCAAGCCTAATTTCATGAAAAGTAAGTTGGGGATGATCACATTGACCTGCTTGATGACATGTCTATGAAGATTAACTACCTTGAACTATTTTTCTGCGTAGGGAATGAGACACATTCCCATGTCTGAGCATGAAAACATTCTTTGATATTGTTAATGCCTCTAGTGTTTACTTCTACAAGTTCTATAGGCAGAGTCTGTAAAGGGCCAGGTAGCCTCTGGATCTCATCTTTTATGAAAGGTGACATATCTAGTAAATGCCCCTACAATCAATCTCTGGAATGGATCTAAATAGAAGTTCTTCATTTTAATATCCATAAAACACAACAACTTTAAGGTAAACTATGTACATGTGTCATTTCTCCCACAAACTAAAGTGTATAAGTGGAAAATTTTATACCAAGTGTGCTCCCACCATGTAAAGCGCAATTTGCTGAACTTATCATTTTTATAATTTCTTTTTTCGATTAAATTTAGTTTCACACATGATCAATTATTGCTTTGAAAGTTGTGTTCTACATAATTTGTGTACACTAAATTACAAATTGATTTTTTGAAATCTATTTTGTGTAAATGTCGACCAATAGATATATATCATGGAGGATGAACGGCGAAGATCAGCCGAATCCCATATGGAGGTTCAGGGATCGAGGGATGTTCACGATATTTAAATATAATCTTATATCTCCATACATGTGTGTACATATGGAATTGATCTTTTATTAACTTTGTGAGTTAAATCAGTTGTTAATAAGTTTCATATTTTAATTTTTAGGAGGCAAGAGGAGAAGGGTTTCTACTCCATCCATGGAGCGTGGCCAACGTTCAACTGGTTGAGGTATGAGTGGTAGCAGGTTGCGAGAAGGGGGTGATATTTATTCCCCCGAAGGCCAATCAACGACTGCTGGTTCTCAACAGGGTCACTATGGGTCTGGTTCTCAGCAGCATCATTCTGGGTCTGGTTCTCAGCAGGGTCATGTTGGAGAAGATGTTAACCAACAACATCAAGGTTGCCATCAATTTCAATATTTTTTCATTAAATTTGTACAACTTTTTTTACACGTGTTTTTTCTAATATAAATTTTTTTATATATATTGATGCAAAGGCTGAAAATGTTCGAGCTAGTGGTCAAAATAGACGTAGGGCAGCCCGCTACATTCAAGAAGAAGGCTGTCAACCTAGCACAACTTATCCGGCCGAGATTACTGATATACCATGGGAAACCAACATGGCGGAATGCACCTTACAAAGGTGTGAAAGCCTTCATGCAAAATTGCAAAGAGATCTCGTGGCTTTGTCTCTACCTGCTGAGAGTCGACAAAGCCTTCAAATAGTTGCACATTAATTGGGTGAAATGGTGAAAGTGTACAGAAATCTTGGGCCAACGATTGATTCATTTGTAGAAATGATGAGAAAGAGAAAAGAAACAGTGATGGGTCCCGATAAATGGGAGGACATTAAACAAAAAGTTACAAGAGACGTGGCCAAGTCAATGTTTAATTATAAGGAAGGGCCAAAAAGAAAAATGTTGAAGGTGCAGTATTTCAAGCACCCAGAAATAGCTCGTTATTTGTATGATCGACATCTTGCGGCCTTTGGAAGGCTTCCATGGAATGATGAGGTTCCTGTTTATTTTGCACAAATGTTTTATGCAGAATTTTTTTTGGGTATGAAACCCAACTACAATGACCTTCCTTCAGAATTTTTTGGCCTGGGGAAAGGTCGATTATATAACCGTAAGGGCGCTAAGCGAGATGTGGAGTTGCCTCGCCCTGAGCCGCCATTGGTGAGTCGACCGTTTCGAGTCGAAACTCTGCGATCAGAGATGGATGCGACTTCTCAAATAAGTCGAGAAGCAAGGGATGTTATGATCGACAATGTTCATAGCGGATTGAGTGGAGTCGATCTTTGTTTAAATCGATAAAGAGCACGTGAAAATGCACGTGCCAATTTTTTTTATCGTACAGATGAGGAGATTTACAACATGAATATTGAAGATCTCCGAACATATGCAATAAATTGTCACAATGGTCTGCAAGACCTAATTTTTCATGAGGAAGAGGGCACCGGAACGGTATGTGTTAGTGACCTTAGGGTTTGAAATTATTTTTACATATACATGTGTACAATTTGTAATAAATACATGTGTATGTACATGTATACATTTATTTGTATGTGTACATTAATCTAACAAAAATGTATGATTATATGTTAAAACACCATTTGCATTTCTCAAGCATGATGCGTGATGAAAATGTTAATATTACGTTCGGGACCTCCAGTTCAAACGATGCAGATGGGTCTGACCATCATGATATGTTGGCACATGTTAGTGTTTTTTAAGTGACTCTAAAATAAATAATTGTTGCCACACATGTACATGTATGTATATATATAATTTGATAAAATGTTTTAACAGGTACCGATTCCGTCTGATGTTTTTGGGATGGCGGTACCTTCTTCTTCCTTAGGAGATGTACCTTCTACTTCATTGGGAGATGAGCCACAAGTATGGACAATTTTTCACAAGTTTAAACTTTATGTTTAAAAGTTATATATATATATATATACCTCAAAAAGTTCCATTAAAAATTGAGATATATATATATATATATATATATATAGAGAGAGAGAGAGAGAGAGAGAGATCTATATTTTGAGTTATTTAAAAATTTTTGAATTTAGGTTCCTATAGAAGATTTCTTTAATCCGAGAACTCTAGCGACAGAGATAGGAACATCCACAACATTTGAACAAGTTGTCCTTAGTTCCTTTTTTTAATATTATTGAAAATAAGTTTATATATGTACACGTGCATTTTCATTTGAAAGTTTTTAATATATATATATATATATATATATATATATATATATAGATATATAACTGTACATGTATATTGTACAGTTTACCACTGCAGATGTTCCTATGGGAGAACCTGTTCATCAAATGGAGAGGGAACCTTACGAGGTATTGCATGATTTTTTTGTTATATTTTGTTTTTTACATGAATTTTTAGATATATATATTCTCATTCATTTTTGAAACTTCAAATTTTAATGTTCAAGTACATGTGCATTGTGTATGTAGGTTTCCCATTCACAAGATAGGGCGCGGACTGAGACCCTAGTAGGGAAGACGCTAGATCCTCCATTTGATGGACATGATTTATAGTAGATTTGATTTCAAAATTTAGATGGTTTTAAAATTTGTTAAACTTGATACAGTTTGATACTTGTGAGATTTACAATTTTTGGACATATTTTATTACATTGTTATTATATAATTTGTTTTATTTAATTTTTGGATGGTTTTAGTAATTTTGGCATGTAAATATTTAATGTTAAATGTTTTTGTTGGATAGTTGAATTATAATTGGCATGGCATGTGAAGTTTAATATGTAATGCTTTAAATTTAATGTGCATATATATGTAATGCTTTAAATTTAATGTGCAAAGATTAATTTTTTATTAAGAAATATTCATTTTAGGTTTCAAAAAGATTATATTTGCAATGTTTATTTCTAGAAATATAACTGTTAATTTACAAATGTAACCATAAATTGATTAGTCGTTGGTGGAATTAAATCTCTCATTTTACTTTTAATTTTCATATACAATTTATATATTTTAAAAAATGAAATTTGATATTCTAGGTAGAAAGGTAATCCATGACATTAAAGGTAGTTTTTCTTGAATATCTATTGTCAAGATACCCAACTTTGATTTTAGAAAATATATAAACTACATCCCTAATAGTGAAGGCAGTCTTTCTTAAATGTATATGGTCAAGATAACCATCCTAATTATAGAAAATATAACCTATTTTTGACCCAAGATAATATATGTGTCCATTAGGGAGGTATATTTTGTTGTTATATTACACTTCAATGGAATCCTCATTCCCTAATAGAGTCCCTTTCTAGTGTATATTACTCAGGAAAGTGTACTTCAACTTGTTCTAAACAAAATTGCAATAGCAATGAGCATAGTGATGATTCCAAAATAAATTTGAAATGGTCTCTAGTTTTCCATATGAAGGACATGCATCCTTTGTGAAACTTTTTCTTAGAAAATTATAATCTAATAAAAACATTCATATTACATAAGAGTTTGTAATATCATACAAAGAAAATTGAATTATCTATTTTGTTTAAGGGTCAATATGGCCCCATCCCTTATCCTAATTGAGAAAGGGGATATAGGGAATTCATATGAGCAGTTGGGCCTTTAAATCCAAACAAGTTTATCGTATCTCCATAACCTATCTCTCAAGCTCCACTTAGACTTTGTGTATTAAACTTGAACAAGTCCTCTAATAGAATTAAATTTTTGAATCATATTTGTATTACATTGCTTGTGCTATGACCTCTTATGCCATTTCATGTGTTGGGTTGACATGATGCAAATTAATGCTTCTGTGTCATGATTCTTTAGTTGTAATGGAAATATAGAAAACAACAATATGTTGACTAGGACTTATTATGTGTACTTGCACAACTTATTAGGATATGGCGTGAAAAATAGTTTTGTTTATGGAATATAATCACTTTCATTTATGAAAATTTGATAAACTAAAAAAATACATTCTTCTAATTGTGGTATGTTACGTTTTATTCTATATTCTCATATATTTTGAATTGAAATGACCAAATATCTTTTATCTTCTTACAAATATTTAAAGAGTGCACAATTTCATCCCTAACAAACATGTAGATTATATCTAAAATACTTGGTTGACAATAGAAATAAGAATAGGGTGTTAAAAAAATGGATTTGTTTTTGTTTATGCAACTCAAACAAAAATGTTTGCTAATTTGAAGCTAGAAACAAAGTATCTAACTCATCTAACACATATAGTAAAAGAGGCAAGGCCATAATTTTTTGAATTTACAAGAATGTATGTGCATTAATAATAATTCTCATGTGTTTTATTACATAAATTCATAACTATGTGAGGCTTCCTTTCACTTTATTATTATGACTTATGTTTCAAACATAAATCTTAAGCATTAGGACCTACTTTTCTCTCGTAGGCATAGTCAATACCCTAGGCTCATCCCTGCTATGACTAGTCACACAAGGAATACTACTTGGGTGTTAGAGACTATATAGAGAGGACATGTGTCATGGTTTAATTCCATGTTCATAATACTTGCAACCTAGAACGTTTATTTTTTCATATAACTAATTTGTATGCCTTGTTGACCATGATCTGGGTTCGTAGATCCATCATTAATTCCCAAAACTAAATAATGATCTAACCATATCTTACTGAGAGACCAAACATCCCATAGAAAGGTCCTATGTCGTGTGCCATTGCATATCTCACCATGCTTGAGCCCAATAATCTTTGTTAAATTCCCAATTCCCTTCTTATACTTTCTGTTAGAGTCGGTCTAGTCAGCCCTCCGTCAGAGATCAAAACTCCTCTTTTTTCATTTCATTTGTAGGTGTCTCGCTTGATTCACTCAGTTGCATTCCGATAGGAGCATGCCATAATCTGACAGAAGGGTATTTTCACTAGTTTCCCTCATGTTTGTACCTGTTGGGTTGGTCGAAATTTATCAAAGTTCATCAAAGTTGATTTCATATCATTTACAGTCATAGGTGGTGTTTTGGTCAAAAATAGTCTTTCAGTTTCTAGGTCTAGGCTTTGGTCTTTAGAAATGTTGAATAGTGCCCGCAGGCCATGAGGATGGTTTCCAATAAGTTCTCAGTTCAAAATTTTGGAAACAAACATACTCAAGGACATTTCTTGTTCAAAACTTTGTTTTGAATAAGAAATTGTCAAAATTTGTTTTTGTAATAATATGTATTTTTCCACCATGAAATTATTCACCATGCAAACTCTGGTCCTCCTTTGCCAAGGATCAAACGCCAACATCCCTGCAAACATCAATCAAGAAAACATCATTTCAAGCTCAGAAAATCAATGAGGAAACAAAAAGACAGAGTTGTATTAAATGCAAAAAGTGCCATAGCCAGAAACATTACAAAGTGGGTTTGTGAGAAATAAAACTTGAATCCACCACTATAAGATATTTCTCAAAGTCATTTATCCATTTGCATCAGAATATGTTCAAAAATCCAAAGGAGAAATCGAGTTGATGTTTGGAAGAACAAAGCTGTGATATTAAAGTCGTGACTGTGTGTGAAGATTGCGCGCGACGCATAGGAAAGAGGCGCGGCGCACAAAATCAACGCGGCGCATTGGGTCGAAATTGATAGTGCATTTTTCCACAGGCGCGACACACCCACAAAGCGCGGCACACTGGGTGTGCGCGCGACGCATCAAGCCCCATCGTTTATTTTTTATTGAGATTAACCCGGAGAGAGCCCTCTCCTGTCCTCGTAGGGCTAGCTACGAGGCTGAGCGTGGTTTGGTGTTGTCCTTATTCTGCCTTATTTCAGCCTAAGGTGGATTTGGGAACTAACACTTTCCTCACCATTATCAAGATGGAAAGACCCATTAATATCATTGAAAACACAAAAGTTTCCAATAGGAAGAACATAGCTTTTCAATGCAACTAACCATCTATCAATTGAGCTCTAATTGAAAATAGAGTTTAAAGAAGTAGATATATGTACAAATTATCCCTTTAATTTTGATTGGAAATATAAGTCTAGTACATATATATATGTTTGTTGAATTTGGGTCAATGTCGTTAATGCACTCAAATAGGTAGCCTTGTCGATTTATTTACATTGTGGAAACTTTTTACCAAAAAATCCAACTAGTTTTTCATCAATGCACATAGAAAAACTACTTGGAACAATTAATTGTGCATTCTAGAACATATCTATCCAAGACAAGTAACATTTTTCATCAATGCACATTGAACATATCCGACCATTGGACAAGCAGATTTTGTACGAGATTTTCAATCAGGATTAGAGATGTGGGTCAAATCCCACCAAAATTCGGAGAAGTGCTTCGATTCTCTTGTATGAAAGGAATTTTCGTACAAAACTATACTGCAGATGATTTATTTACATTGTGTCCATACTTTTTACCAGAAAATCCAGCTAGTTTTTCATTAATGCACATAGAAAAACTAGTTCCAGTTAATTGCACTCTAGAACATATATATTGAGTACGTAAATAATTTTTCATCAATGCACATAGTAAAACTAGAACAATTAATTTCATTCTATAACATATATATATATATATATATATATATATATATATATATAACATTTTTCATCAATGCACATGTATGTATGTAAAACTACTTTCAGGTGATACTAGAGCACATGCTTGTACCCAAACAATTTGTACATGTGCAAACACTTGCACAAATAACATAAGCAGCTCAATTTTTAGTTGAGTACTGGAAGTTCTAAAACATATTTAATCCAAAGATAATAAGTTGTTGGACAATTCACTCAAAAAAATTCTAATGGAATTCCATCCTCAATAATCTGTTCATGATCGGATTTTGACATTTTCCATCTCTTAATTTTTTATTTTTTCTTTGATTGAACTTCTATCAACTTTATGTGTGCTGCACACACCAAGTGACTATATTGACAACTTATGGAATTAGGTTCATAGTCTTCAAAGTAAACAAAGTCTCCACTTTGATGAGTTTGTTTGAAAAAATAACCTTTCAGTATAATAGACCCTCTGTCATACTGAAATCCGTGATCATCATAGTTCTGTAATAATTTCATTTTTCGTTCAGTGCAACGCATCAAATAATACTTCACATTTTCATCGTTGTCAATAGGTACAATTAGAGCGAAAACATCTCCTGCACAATAAAATGAATTTAACAAAATTATGCATATTTAAATTTATTTTTAGATCTTTAAATCATTAGAAAGTAATTCAAATGTTACCTTCTCTAACAAGATCAGAAACTCGATCACCATCGGATGATATTGTAGTTTCCTTTGATTTCATTTCTTCAAACATTGCAACAGACATTTTGCCCTTTGTATTTAGCTCTGTATGTTTCCAATCGTTCACATACATTTTGTTTTCACAAACGTCATTGGATTTTGTGTTGTCTATGCAAACATCACAAAAACAAGAATATTTTCTTTTATCCAATGCAAACACATTTCTGGACGACTTTGTTTGAATTGAATGCAATTTTCAAGTCCCTTTTATTGTTGCAACGTCATTTCCAATTGATCTATCTACGTCTTCGATTCCAATATGCTAGAAAAACCTTTATATGGAAAATTAGAAGAAGAATTTGTAAATATGATATCAAAATACAATCAAAGATAATCATTGCATGATAAATGTACAATGTTTAAAATTAGATTTCCAATATCAATTAAATTGAATGTACCTTTGCACTTCTCTTGATGGGTTTCTCTCATGGCTTAGAGCAGCGATGCACCATTGAACAACTTCTTGAGCGTTCACAAGTCGGCTTGCAGAGTGGTTCATTTGATATCTTCGAAGTACTCGTTTTATGCATGCTCCTGCACCGTCATGTTCTCCTTTTCCATGGCCAGTATCAAAGAAATTCCAACAATGTTTAATGCAAGTTTTCTTATGAAGACAACACAACCAAAAGAATGATCGTGCATATTTGAATTGACCTGCGCATCCGTCTGACCATATCCAATGTTCATTGAATGTTATTCCACGATTTTTCAATGAATCATAATTTTTTCCAAAACAATGTTGTACAAAACATGTATCATGTGTACGATCGTCACTGATATAAAAGTGATATTCTTTAATGATATGTCGATTTTCACTCGTGCTTTCTATATGATCGACATTTTGTTCAACATGTCTATATAGAATATGGATGAGCATGGAGAATTGGTCAGAATGATAGTATTCACTCTGAATTTATTTTTGTGGAACAAATGTGTAGTTTTCTGCAAAATCAATCACTGACAAAATGGTCCCTGGTGGAAAAAATTCACGAGATTTTTTGAATTGCAAGTCTTGCCATCAAGCTCTATGGGAATGCTTGGTATATTTGTAAATTTATGCCTCAAACTTTCTCAAAAAGTCTATCAGAAAAATTTCGTCTTCTAGTAATTCAATTCTTTTAACAGTATTTGCACCTTGAATCAATGTATCGATATATTCATATCTCTTCCATTTCACTTTCATGTTGGACAATGATTGATCATTTATATCAATATGATATTTGTTTTGAAATTTAGTCAAATGTCCACAATCATCGCATTTTTTACCACCAACACATTTCTTTTTGTAAAATAGTTCATCGCTTTCTCTTTCACATAGAATTTGAGATATGAAATCACGGATAGTGGAAGGAGGAGGTGAATCCTTCCATAATGTTCTACCGAAATCAAGGAATGTATCATAATATAACTCAAAATTCCACATGATAACGGCAACAACAAGTGTCGCGTACGGTGATAGGTTTTACATACCATGGTTTTTGTTGAACAAAATCACTGAGTGAAACATGAATTTGACGATTCTCTTCTTTGAACTTGTTGAATAACTCTATCTGAGTGGTTTCCAAGAGATGTTTTTCATGTTCTTCGTACTGATTTCGTGCTATTCTTCTTTGCATCACATGCCTTGCAGTTGGTGAAACACGCGAATTGTTCTTCCAATATTCATATATTATTTTTTTAACATTTTCTCCAAGTCTATCTTTGTATGGTTGCATACAAATAGCTCTCCAACAAGCGAGTTCATCATTTACATCTATTTGCAACCGAAATTTCCGATGTTTGTGCAAAGTTTTTCGCAAGGTTCCCAGTGCTCATGCCATAGATGTTACCAAATGATTATCTTGAGTACTTGAGGAAACCATTGCCATCTGTATTCCTCTACGTACAATTGAAACATCTTTCTCTCTAGATCTCTTAATTGACTTTATAGCACTACTCATATTTTTTATCACTTCTTCCTTCATTTTATTATCTTTGGTTGATTTTGGAATACCCAATAGTGTCGTAGCTTATTTTAATTTCCTTGATGATAGGAGACCTTTCAACATTTGAGCCTGAACTGTCACCCGTTCATTTAAGAAATACTTTTCAAAAATGCAGTTAACATGATATCGTATAACATGGTCAGGTTTTTTTTATCTCCATATGTGTGAGTGTCAACATTTTCTAACATCTCATTATCGACAGTGATTTCATCTGTACATATTCGAAAAAATAGTACATATTCAATAAATAACTAAATTAATAAATATATCTAAAATTTCAAATATTTTTCAAATTAGTTCATCAAATAAAAATTAAGCTTCACATTTTACATTAAGAAAATTTTAAATATATCAATAGATCATAATATTTACATTTACATACCTGCTTCAATTTCTGCTTGAGGTTGATTTTTTTCTTCAATATTTTGTGGAATATCTCTGTCTGTTTACATTAAACAAAATATTTTTCAAACTTGTTCATCAAATAAAAAATTAAGCTTCACATTTTATATTAGGAAAATTTTAAATATATCAATAGATCATAATATTTACATTTACATACCTGCTTCAATTTCTACTTGAGGTTGATTTTCTTCTTCAATATTTTGAGGAATATCTCTGTCTGTTTACATTAAACAAAACTAGTTCATCAAATAAAAATTAAGCTTCACATTTTACATTAGGAAAATTTTAAATATATCAATAGATCATAATATTTACATTTACATACTTGCTTCAATTTCTGCTTGAGGTTGATTTTCTTCTTCAATATTTTGAGAAATATCTCTGTCTGTTTACATTAAACAAAATATTTTTTAAATTAGTTCATCAAATAAAAATTAAGCTTCACATTTTACATAAGGAAAATTTTAAATATATCAATAGATCATAATATTTACATTTACATACCTGCTTCAATTTCTGCTTGAGGTTGATTTTCCTTTTCAATATTTGAGAGGGCTTCTAACTTTATTTTGCGAGATTGTCTTGTCTCTTCTCTACATTCCTCAGGGTCTCTTTTTCGATCATATTTTCTCGTACACTTTTTGCCCTTTTTTGAGAAAAAAATTTCATTTTTTTCGGTTCTTCAACTTTCTGCAAACTATAACAATTTTTCTGTGTAGAATTTCATTTTGCGATAAAAATAAAAGTTGTGAGAAATTTTGTTAGCTTTCTATTACTTATTTTTTGAAATTTTTTATGCAGATTTGATATGTCAACTTAGCGTTTCTTTGAGTGTGTGTTTCTTAACAATCAAAGAATTCATAAGAAGTCATGTTATGTGGCAACGTTGTATTCATTGAAATTTGTGTTTTTGAAAAAACAAAATGTGTTACAACAATCTAGACAGAGTCTACTTTGGTTTCGTCATATTTACAAAGCCAATGGATGCATATCATAATTACTAGAATTTTTTGAACTGGTCCAATACGAAAAACTGCGTATTTTGGATATGTTTCGCGTCGCACGAAATTTCTTAACATATAAGTTATAAAATAAAAATCTAAAAGCTACCCATTAGAGACGACGGACCAATGTAATGCCCCATAATTTTTTCAATTTTTTTACAATGTATTTTGGGAGATACAAAATTTTGATTTCACTGAATCACAATGACCCTCAGAAATTGTTTGCACCCATTTTATTAGAAAAATAATTAAAATTAGTAAACGTTTATGAAATTCCATAAAAGTTATATTTCCTGAAAGTAGATTCAATTCTGAAAATGCTTGTCTTGGTTCCGACAGTTAATTAACAACTTTTCATGGAGTTTAATCAGTGAAAAGTTGCAGAACCGTATTCAGAACTTGGTTTTGCGTAATTGGTGATGCGTTGGTTCGGCCGAACTTTTAATCTAAGTTCGGCCGAACTATGTTTTCCGTCGTACACTCGTTAAATCTGACATCTTAATAGTTCGGCCGAACTTTTAATAAAAAGTTCGGTCAAACTATTGTATAACTTTCTGTCGGCCGGAAATTTTTGCGGAGCCCCTACTAAAAACACATTTCGCGGCAATATAAATTGCCGCGAAATGATTTACAATTTTCGCACATTTCGCACATTTCATCTCATTTTATAAAGATCTTGGTTTGGGTCAAAGTTTGGGTTTAAAAGCATTTGTTGGAAGCAAATTCATTTTACAAAGAATTTTTTTGGAAGACATTTCTTGGAGGCGGCCTGATTTTGGCAAAAATTGTTTTGAACTTAAAAAAATTTCTTGGATGTACATTCAAAAGACATTTCTTGGAGGTATGTACGTGTTTTGAGTTGAAGTAAATCTTTTGAGCTTCGTTTCATTTTTATAAGACATTTTTCTCTCGAATTTTTTAAAGTGTTTTGGATTGGAGTATGTATTTTTTGCAAAAAAATTACACTGAATTTTTTGAAATAAATCTTCTGTGATATTTTTTGTAATTGAGTTATTGTCTAATTTTTATGATCAAAAACTTTGATTGGTTAAAAAAAATTGTTGTAATTGTTTGATGAGTATAGAAAAAGTGTTTCAATAAATATGGGACTAAAACTTTAGATTAAAGATTTTGATTTACATTGTATGAAAATATTTCAAAAATAAAATCATTTTCCAATTGTCATTGATGCCTTCACGTAGGTACTAATAATAGCATAGGAAGTATGTAATTTTGGCACAATGTTTACTTTTACATCATGTACTATCCATTCTAGGTAAGAACAAATGGTTAATTATTGATACACATGAAATTTAAACATAGTGAATATTCAAACTAATTAGTGCACTTGTGTACATAGAATTTAATAATTCAATAATAAAAACTAAAAAAAATAATGACTTGATGTGATATGTTTTCCACTTTATAATAAATGATCATGAACAACTCACATAATTTTTAAAATTGAAATGGCTTTTGTTGCCTTGTGCTAAAAAGTGGGAAGTATAATAGATGGATGTTCAAGCCCCAAATAATTTAATGTTTAATGAGAAATTTTTTCCATTCAAATAAAATGTGCTGGTGGAATGTTCTCAAGAATGGTTTAAATGATATTCTATTACAATTTTCATTATTGTGTCTTGGACATTTTTCCACCCTTGACTTGTTCTAAGCACGAGTTGTTATGACAAAATGAAGACATGAGGAAAATATAATATAAAAGCAAGTACCTCTTAATGGAAATCTGGGTTTGGATCCTGGCCTCTCTAGGGAAAATTAAAAAATGTTTTCATGATGTATTATAAATACATATTACTTCGGAAAATTTTGTAGAATCTATGCTAAGTCTTAGCCTAATAGGATAAATAAGCATGCTCGTGACAATAGGAATCTCAAAGAAAGGCTAGTATGGTTTTTGAGAAAGGTTGATGGAAACTGTGAGTGTAAATGGTGCTTGCCGTGATTTTTTTAATACAAAATCTAAACACCCATTTTGTTTGAAAAATAATAATAATAAATAATAATCTTTCTCAAAATATTTAAATGGTAAGATAATGGTTTATGGAATAAATATTAAAATACTTTTATAGGGGCAATGAAGTTGTATCTTAAACTTGTTTTAAGGACATTATGTATTTGTTAAAAAATAGATAGATTTGGTCTATCCAGAGTGGTTTGAGCATTACCCATTAATATATAAGCCCAAACCTTCACCCTCAAATATAGTTTAGGCATTATTATATTGATACTATCATTGTGATGTAATCTCTAATGAGCATCACCCATTAATATATAAACCCAAACCTTCACCCTCAAATATAGTTTAGGCATTATTATATTGATACTACCATTGTGATGTAATCTCTAATGATGTAGAACAAGTGTCCTTTAATTATCACTTCTCAAAAAAGAATTAACATTAAAAATCTAACAACTTTAGTAGTAAAGAAATAAATTAGTTAATTAAAAATTACTTATATTTTATTTTGATACATAAACCTTTAATCATATGTATTAGTTAATTAAAAATTAATTATATTTTATTTTGATCCATGAATTTCTAATCATATGTATAATTTTAGTTTGTCGAGCTTATGATGTTTTTTGGAAAAAAAATAATAAATTAGATTGAAATTGTGCCTCTATATCTATATATATATATATATATATATATATATATATATATATATATATATTCCTCTCAAATGCTCTTTGTTCTATGTTATAAAGTTAAAAATACTAATATACAAATAAGTATTTTTATTAATTTATAAATTAATAATATTCCTTCAAAAATATTTAAAACCAATTATATATATTATATTATGTATAGTAATTATATTTATATTTCAATTTAATGATTTTAAAAAAAGTAATTAGCCAAAAAAAAATATTTTGTTGTATAATTTGTCTTTACTTATGTTATGTTTTTTGGAAAAAGAAACTAGTAAACTAGATTAGAATTGGGTATTTATGTATTTTCCTTCCAATGCTCTTTTTCCTATATTATAAAGTTATAAACTTTATATAAAAATTAATTTATAAATTAAAAATATTTAAAATTAACTATATATTATATTTTATTTTATTTTTAATGTTATTTATATTTCAATTTAATCATCTTTAAAAAAAATATACATAATTCTGATGTTATGGTTCTTTAGTATTTGTTTGGAATTCATCCTTATTATGTTGCAAGTAACAATTTTGTTGGACGAATGTACAATATAATATCGATTTGGGAAGCAACAAGTGTTGTGCAAGGGTTGTTTTAATAATTATTTTTATAAAATTGGAGTTAGTTGTATGATTTTTTTTCTAACAAAATCTATTTTGAAGAGATTTTAAAGGTACGAATTTGAAGAGTGAAACAATAAGTCCAAAAGAATCTTACATCACCATAACTTTTATATATATTACTTAGTAGACCTTACATGGCAGACCTTACATGGCAGGTTTTTAAAAAAGATTGCCGCTTCAAAAGTCAAGTCTTCACCGTAACTCACATGCAGATAGAGATAGATATTTTTGGTTAAAATTTGATTGTGTACACATAAATAATAAAGAATATCTGACCCTTATTTTCAGTTGGCGGCTCAAGTCTTCAATTTGAGGAGGAGCATTCATTTACCATCTGTTCTCTCCCGCCGCTGAAAATAATTTAAAATTTAACAGCCTTGCCTTCGAGGCGCTACAAGTGAACCCCAAAGTACTCCATGGACTCATCCAACGGCGGGAATTCATTTAAATTTGGAGACTTTCCGCTCTCGAGACATTCAAGAAGCACCCAATCCCAAAATGCCGGGATCTTTTCCGTCCAAATCTCTTCGCCATCATTGCCGCATTCCGCTTCCGAACATGAGGATGAAAACGCTTCTTCAGAAGGGAGCCGCAATTCTTCTGCGGCGAATTTGGCGGCAGAGGCTTGAATTTGGGGCGGCGATAAAGAAGAGGCGCAGGGGATTTCCGGCGGACACAGGGGAAAATTAAGCTTGGCTTTTGATCCTCTCAGGCAAAACGCCGCAAAATCGTAGGCGCGGGCAGCCTTTTCCGGGGTGTCGTAGGAGCCGAGCCAAATTCTTCCCGTGCAATTGGGCATTCTTATTTCCGACACCCATTTTCCCCATTTCCTCTGTCGGATTCCCTTGAACTGCCGCGACTTCAGTGAGCGGTTTTGAGGTTTTTTGTGGGCGTTCTGGTTTTGCGAGGGTTTAGCCATGTGGGTTTGTTGCTCTAGTTTTCCTGAGTCGAACTGAAGAAGTGCTTGAGAAGCTCCAAGTGTGAAGCCTAGACAGTTTGAACTCAGGACGCATAAAGGTGCTTCTACAGTTTTGCAAGTGAATATCTGTGATAAGAGTGTTAGCTGCAGGGCAGCATATATATAGGGAAACACAAAACGCGTTGAGTCCGTAGGGATTTATGCGTAGTAGTACACGTGGCCACTTTAAAACAGCGTTGTGGGAAGCTTCTTTCGCGTGACGAGGCGAGCAATGAATGTAAAGTGGAATGGTTGAGGGAGAGTTTCCCGCATCAAATGGATACACAGTACGTATTGTGTATAGAATTAATTTTGTGATGCAGAAAGTGACCACTTATTAAAGTGTATATCATTTTAAAATGTGTGTTCTAAAATAACACACATTATTTTCATACTTATACCAAGGATTACGGAGGATTTTTTTTTTCTTAAATATATTCATTAAAATTCCTAATTCATCCCTGGTTACTCCTCCTTTAGTTATCTTAGAGAAAGTGTCCCTTATTCCTTTACCATTCTTAGCAAAACCTATTAAATTCAATAAATCTGAATATTCATCTAGTATTCCTTTTAAAAAACAATCTTAATTGCATCATCACTAAGAGCACCGAGTTTATTCATATAAGAATCTTTGAAGATGTTCCTCTAGGCTCTCATCTTTCTACTACAACATCTTAAATATATCATAACATCTTAAATATATCAGGTGAGTCTTTGGATCTATCAGAGTCTTGGTATTTTTTAAGAAAAATAGTGTTTATATCATTCAAGGATCTTATGTTATTTTCTCTTAATCCCATGAATCATCTCAATGCATAATCTTTTAAAGTTGTAGGAAATAATTTCATTTTATGAGCATCATCCATATAGTTGTAACTACACAACACAAAACGTCAAATTCAAACAAAAATGCATCAGGGTCTTCTATGGCCATACCTAGAAAATTGGGTAGGATAGAAGGAGAGATGTTTCTCATGTTGACGTTTGGTGCTTTGTCAAGGATAGGAAATACAAAAGTGGTTTTTCTCCCAACTTCCTCATTTTTGTGCTCTTATGCCATATTACCAAATAAACTATACGCAATGTGAGTTGGTGATGGCGATGGCTCAATGATTAGATTGTGGTGAGTGAGGAAGTTGTCTTCAACTCATGCCTCGAGTATTTCTACTACAACAATAGCCTCTATTTGTGATACAACAACACGTCTTGGAGTCTTAAGGAGCCTAGTAACATGTTGTAGAGATACATCTTGATATAATGCCAAATGAAGAATCATTTCCTCTACTTGTTGATATTTAACTTCTTTATTATTTTTATATTTCTATCTTTTGTCTATTGTGGATTTAGACCAAGGTATGATAGGGTCAGCAGTTGATTGACATGTGGAAGGTTCTCCCTTTTGATTTTTACTTGCGTATCCATCAGACGAATTAGTAGGGGGGGCTTTTTGTCCACCAAATAAATCAACTGGAACTTCAAAAGTTTATTTAAGAAACCGACCTTTACTATCTCTTGGTTTAACCATTTAACCACATACTAGGGAGTGTTTGGGAAGACCCACTAAAGTGGTTGTGGTATGCTAGAACCTTCCTTTCATATTTTTTTGAAAAGAGACATCTTTGCATCTTACTATCTCCCTACCAAACTCAAATGTGTTGAAATTTAAAAAAAAGAAGCTAATTAACTATTGTTACCTTTTTAGAGCTTCCCGACAACGGAACCAAAAATGTTGGGCTATTTTAATGTCATAATAAAAACCCTTCACGGTTCAATCCACGATGTATACTACTAATCTATAAACATTGTATGTGCAAACAATGTGAGAACTATTTTTCCCTTTAAAAACAACTAAATAATGATATTCTATTATAATCTTAAAAAGAAATTGAAATCTACTTCTAATGTTAAAACAATCAACAACACTGAAATGAAATGCGCATGAATATAAGACTCCTCTAGCTAGTCTTTTACTTCAATTCCCATAGCTTGGCTCCTGAATACACTCCTTCATTGCTCATGGAAAATTTCATGTATTTGATTGCAAGTTGGAATTGAAAGTAAACTATTATAGTTGTAAAACTTAGCCTCTTGAAACCAAATATAGAAATCAAAAGTAAAGCATATAAATGAAATTCCAGAATGAAATCTAATCCAAAACAATCCTATGATAATCTACCAATGTATGTCATTGTTTTCTCAAGCAAGAGTTCCAGTGTATATCCTTGAACTAATCTAAATCCCTTATAATATAGAGCATCAATTAAGTGCATGAATACTAAATCAATCATTATCAAAACAATCACTTATTATTTGACCAAACACACATTACAAAGAAATTATTCATGAAGTAGATCAAACTCTAATTAACATACCATAGTAACCATATTGAATGTACACAATCTTTGTGCGAGAGTAAATATGCTTGTAGACAAAGTTTGGGCACAAATAATATGATATCATAAGATAAAGATTGTTCACTCAGATTCAATATACCTGCACATTGTATGATAAAAAGGTGAAATAGATTCTTGAGCTTCAATTGCTTTACATAATCAAACCAGAAGAATGATTATCATGTATAAACTCATAGCATTGTATTGATGCAAGGGTCTTTGCCACAAAGCAAAACATAGCACTCAATTTCAAGTCCCAATGTTGTATCAATCATAAAGTGAAGGGCTTCAAATTATCACAAGCAAAAATAAGATTGTTAATGGTGATTTCATATCTAAAAGAACCATAGATTCAGTCTTAACTTTAAAACACAATCAAAATCTTAGATAATCACAAATAAATAGAAATGGGTTGGTTCATTAATAATATTCCTTTAGAATAAAATTGAAACCTTAGATTCAAAATGGTTGACACAATATTATAAACAATGGTGATCATCAAAGGTTAAAGTTGGCCTGTATAAAATTTATCCTTTATATAATGCTACTCTACATGTGATCTACGCACTAGAAACAATGATGAATCTGTTAACCACACAAGAACTATATAAAACAATTATATGCATCAAATAGTAAATCAAAAGTGATGTGAACAAAAACAACATAGAATACTTTGTAATCAAGAACGTGGTTGTGAGGGCCCCTTACCACAATGGTGCCTTACTAAACTACAATCGCAGAAGGAGAGAAGTCACGATGAAACAATAGATGAAGGAATGAGTCTCATATTAAACAATATTAGGTTACATAAAGTCTATCGTTTTTTAGCTCAGACATATCTGAGCTTAAAAAATATAAGGCTTGATCAAAATGACTGAATGGATTGATTGACTAGCTAGCCTAGCATTGAAATGTCTCGACATATTTATACATATTACATTGAGTATTACATGAAATCATGTCTTTGAGAGGTCGTGACACGGAGATAATACCCAATCCCTGGATTTAAGGATAAAGCTCCTTGTAATAGATGAAACATCATCCATAAGATCTTCTGCATCTTTTTGAACTTCACCAAACCTATTCTAGACAAGAAGTGGTTGATTGGATCCCAAGTATGTTATAGATGTGATAAAAAATATGGTTTTTTATGGTCGGATATAACATAGAACCATCGATGGCCCATTTTGACTTTGTAATATAAAAAAGGATGTAAACATGCACCAGAAGGGTATTTGTCATGCTTTTGAGTGCTTGAAAAATTTGAAGAGTGAACCCTTTGCGTGGATGGCCATGAATGCACAAACATTGGTCCCATGGTTTCACTATTACCAAAACCCTTCTATTGGTATTTAAAAATGAACTATTATTCCATCATTAATAAAAAAACCTTAAAAATACACTTTATCCTAGTTAAAAACATGGGATTTTAAGAAATTCGGCAAAGAGTACCTAGTCACACTATTTGTGGGTATGGAGGATCAATATTATAGGTTTTGAAGGAAAAAAAATTATAACAAGTAAGAGAATAGTGTAAATAAATGGTAATTAGGATTGACAATGTTAAGGGCCGGCAATGATACATATAAAAAAGACAATCTCTTAGCACCGTTTACTCCTAGAATGGAAATGGATACAACACTATATTTATATGACTCTAGTTGTTATCTACATTAATTTGTGCATATTTGTCAATCTATTTTATGTGAGTTTGTGCTTCTTTTCTCAAGCTATTTTGTGATGTTATCATTTATCATATCTTCAACATATACTAATTAATGCATACAAGTCTAGAGAATATGCATGATCAAAGTATAATTATGATCATTCTTACATATGTTGATTTTACTATGGTTTGTGAAACTAGGAAGAACCAAAGGGAAAATATTTACAGCAACAAGAAAGGGGGTTAGCCTCAATAGCATTCAAGCTCTAGAGGTTGAAACAAGATGTAAATAACTAAGAATACTCTATCAATCTGTGGAATATTTTTTGAGGTCCCTTCATGGCTTGGGATAATATTCATTGGGTCAAAGGCAATGAGCAATGAAATACCTAGATGTTTTGATATTGAAAATTTGATTTCCATAGGTCTTAGCTCCCAAGAACTAATTAGCAGATTCTTTCATGCACACCATATGGTGTGGTATGATGACTCATGCACAAAAATGATGTATCCACATTAGATATGGCCTATGATATGTTACATATTTTAAACATTTAATGTGAGCAAATATGCTAGAGTTAGAGCTACTTCCAGCATTAGTTGACTTGACCAACAATATAATAGAATGAACTCCTTTTAACCTAAGATGATATGTGATCGTGCCACAGGAAGAGGCCAAATACAGACAAAAATTTGAAACTATCTTACGAACATGAAAATCAAGTTAAAAAATTATATGAATCTACAAAACTCTAGCTTGAAAAAAATGTTTTGATTTTTGTGTAAAACTAATTGGAAAATGAAAAAAGCATTACTATAGTCCCAACATCTCAAAGGGTGGGGCCCAAGAAGTACTTAGGAATTATGTGATTTTTGCACAAATTTTAATTTTATACCATGTACTATCCATTCTAAGTAAGAACAAAATGGTAAATTAAATATAATTATTAGAGTTAAAGATAGGAAGTATTTAAACTAGCTAGTGCAATTATGTAGATAGAATTAAATTGTCAATAATAAAAGTTGAAAAAGTAATGTCTTGATGTTGTAGTTGTCATGCTTTTGAGTGCTTGAAAAATTTGAAGAGTGAACCCTTTGCGTGGATGGCCATGAATGCACAAACATTGGTCACATGGTTTCACTTTTACCCAAACCCTTCTACTGGTATTTCAAAATGAACTATTATTCCATCATTAATAAAAAAACCTTAAAAATACACTTTATCCTAGTTAAAAACATGGGATTTTAAGAATTTTGGCAAAGAGTACCTAGTCACACTATTTGTGGCTATGGAGGATCAATATTATAGGTTTTGAAGGAAAACAAAGTATAACAAGTAAGAGAATAGTGTAAATAAATGGTAATTAGGGATGACAATGTTAAGGACCGACAATGATACATATAAAAAAGACAATCTCTTAGCACTGTCTTCTCCTAGAATGGAAATGGATACAACACTATATTTCTATGACTCTAGTTGTGTATCTACATTAATTTGTGCATATTTGTCAATCTATTTTATGTGAGTTTGTGCTTCTTTTCTCAAGCTATTTTGTGATGTTATCATTTATCGTATCTTCAACATATACTAATTAATGCATATAGGTCTATAGAATATGCATGATCAAAGTATAATTATGATCATTCTTACATATGTTGATTTTACCATGGTTTGTGAAACTGGGAAGAACCAAAGGGAAAATTTTTACAGAAACAAGAACGAGGGTTAGCCTCAATAGCCTTCAAGCTCTAGAGGTTGAAACAAGATGTAAATAACTGAGAATACTCTATCAATATGTGGAATATTTTTTGAGTTCCCTTCATGGCTTGGGATAATATTCATTGGGTCAAAGGCAATGAGCAATGAAATCCCTAGATGTTTTGACTTTGAAAATTTGATTTCCATAGGTCTTAGCTCCCAAGAACTAATCAACATGTCCTTGCATGCACACCATATGGTGTGGTATGATGACTCATGCACAAAAATGATGTATCCACATTAGATATGGCTTATGATATGTTATACATTTTAAACATTTAATGTTAGAAAAGAATGCTAGAGCTAGAGCTAGTTATAGCATTAGTTGACTTGACCAACAATATAATAGAATGAACTCCTTTTAAACTAATATGATATGTGATTGTGCCACGAGAGGAGGCCAAATACGGACTAAAATTTGAAACTATCTTACAAACATGAAAATCAAGTTAAAAAATTATATGAATCTACAAAACTCTAGCTTGAAATTTTTTTTTTAAAATTTTTGTGTAAAACTAATTGGAAAATGAAAAGGGTGGGGACCAAGAAGTACTTAGGAAGTTTGTCATTTTTGCACAAAGTTTAATTTTATACCGTGTACTATCCATTCTAAGTAAGAACAAAATGGTAAATTAAATATAATTATTAGAGTTAAAGATAGGAAGTATTTAAACTAGCTAGTGCAATTATGTAGATAGAATTAAATTGTCAATAATAAAGCTAAAAAATTAATGTCTTGATGTTGTAGTTGTCTTGCTTTTGAGTGCTTGAAAATTTTTAAGAGTGAACCCTTTGCGTGGATGGCCATGAATGCACAAACATTGGTCCCATGGTTTCACTATTACAAAAACCCTTCTATTGGTATTTAAAAATGAACTATTATTCCATCATTAATAAAAAACCTTAAAAATACACTTTATCCTAGTTAAAAACATGGGATTTTAAGAAATTCGGCAAAGAGTACCTAGTCACATTATTTGTGGGTGTGGAGGATCAATATTATAGGTTTTGAAGGAAAAAAAAAAGTATAACAAGTAGGAGAATAGTGTAAATAAATGGTAATTAGGGATGACAATGTTAAGGGTCGGCAATGATACATATAAAAAATACAATCTCTTAGCACTGTCTACTCCTAGAATGGAAATGGATACAACACTATATTTCTATGACTCTAGTTGGGTATCTACATTAATTTGTGCATATTTGTCAATCTATTTTATGTGAGTTTGTGCTTCTTTTCTCAAGCTATTTTGTGATGTTATCATTTATCATATCTTCAACATATACTAATTAATGCATATAGGTCTAGATAACATGCATGATCAAAGTATAATTATGATCATTCTTACATATGTTGATTTTACCATGGTTTGTGAAACTGGGAAGAGCCAAAGGGAAAAAATTTACAGCAACAAGAAAGGGGGTTAGCCTCAATAGCGTTCAAGCTCTAGAGGTTGAAAAAAGATGTAAATAACTGAGAATACTCTATCAATATGTGGAAATTTTTTTGAGTTCCCTTCATTGCTTGGGATAATATTCATTGGGTCAAAGGCAATGAGAAATGAAATCCCTAGTTGTTTTGACTCTGAAAATTTGATTTCCATGGGTCTTAACTCCCAAGGACTAATTAGCAGATCCTTGCATGCACATCATATGGTGTGGCATGATGACTCATGCACAAAAATGATGTATCCACATTAGATATGGCTTATGATATGTTATACATTTTAAACATTTAATGTTAGAAAAGAATGCTAGAGCTAGAGCTAGTTCTAGCATTAGTTGACTTGATCAACAGTATAATAGAATGAAGTCATTTAAACCTAAGATGATATGTGATTGTGCCACAAGAAGAGGCCAAATACAGACTAAAATTTGAAACTATCTTACAAACATGAAAATCAAGTTAAAAAATTATATGAATCTACAAAAATCTAGCTTGAAAAAAAATGTTTTGATTTTTGTGTAACACTAATTGGAAAATGAAAAATGCATTACTAAAGTCCCAACATCTCAAAGGGTGGGGACCAAGAAGTACTTAGGAAGTATGCCATTTTTGCACAAAGTTTAATTTTATACCATGTACTATCCATTCTAAGTAAGAACAAAATGGCAAATTAAGTATAATTATTAGAGTTAAAGATAGGAAGTATTTAAACTAGCTAGTGCAATTATGTAGATAGAATTAAATTGTCAATAATAAAAGTTGAAAAAGTAATGTCTTGATGTTATATGTTTTCCAAGTTACAATCAATCATCATGAACAACTTACATATATTTTTAAAATTGAAATGACTTATGTAGCATAGAGTTATAAACTAATAAATATAATAGTTTGGAATGAAAACCTCAAACAATTTAATGTTTATCCAACATTTTTTTCCATTTAGATCAAATAAAAAATTTCAAATAATTTCCAGGATTGTGTTTTGGACACTTTTCCACACTTTACTTGTTCCAAACACAATTGAACTAGTGTGACAAAATGAATATACTAGGCAAATGTAACACCTCACTATTAGCCTTGAAGAAGAATATGGCCCTTGAATTTATTGAATTCTCAAAAGAAATGTCCCATTAAATCATTTAACTAATCAAATATGTATAATTTGAAGAATATTCAAAGTCGTGTATCAATGTGCCTTTCAATTGATTGCATCACACTAAACGTTTTTGCACTTTAATTGAATTTATTTTCCAATGAAAGGACAACTAAGACATCTCCCCTAACTAGATAAGAAACATGGTTCCAATCCTTTTTATCATAGCCTCTTAATTTTTCATCTCTAAACCAATCACATTTCCAAATGGTGGTAATTATCTCAGTTCTACATGTCTCGACTGTTGAAAAAAAATGTTATTTTGGTTTTGGGAGTCATCACTCGACTCCCCATCATCAATAGAATGAAGAAAACCAAGAATATTTATGTTTATAAAATCAATATACATTTTCCATTTCCTCACTCTTAGTGGATTGCAAATCTGTCATTCCAAGTACTCCAACACAATTACATGATTACTTTATCTATTATTATCCTTTCCAATCACATTATTCCAAAAGTGAGTTAGAGTTTGTGGGTCAAATTTCACAAACATGTAATTAATTCAATATAAAAGTACATGAATTTAATTAATTATGAACTTTAATGTCATCCAAACTTACCTATGCACATGAACCAACATTAGGTTGAAGTTGAATGTATGGATCATCAAATACAATACAAGGTTGTAGCATTATGAATAATGTCATCTCTCGCTGCATTTTTTTAAGAAAAAAAATTAAGTTCAAACAATCAACACACAATGCTAATGGGTGTATTGTGATTTTTGTCAACTTTGCATCAATTTTATGTTATGTTTTGTTACGTCCATTCTAGAAGGCATCTTACTAATGATGGAAATGCGAGTTGAAAAAGTAGTTTTTTCTTTTTCCCTCTATAATTTGATGATGTAATCTAATCTTATTTAAATATTTCCATTATTATTTTATAATAATCCTTAGGAGGCTCATTTTGCAACCTCAAAATTTCTCTAATGATATATGCATACAATAGTAAATCGAAAGTGATATGAACACAAACAACATAGAATATTTTTTAATTAAGAACATGGCTGTGAGGGGCCCTTACCACAATGGTTCCTTACTAAACTACAATCGTAGCAGGAGAGAAGTCATGATGAAATAATAGATCAAGGATTGAGCCTCATATTAACCAAGATTAGGTTACTTATATTTTTTCGTTATATAGCTAAGACATAAAGCTTACAAAATATAAAGCTTGATCAAAATCATTGACTGGATTAACTGACTAGCTAACCTAGCGTTGAAATTCCTGGTCATATTTATACATATTACATTGAGTATTACATCAAATCATGCCTTTGATAGGCCGTGACATAGAGATAATACTTAATCCTTGTATTTGAGGGTAAAGCTCCTTGTAATAGATGAAAAGTTAGCCATGAGATCTTCTTCATCTTTGTGAACTTCACCAAACCTATTGCAGACATGATGCGACTGACTGGATCACAAGTATGTTGTAAATGTAATAAAAAATAGGGTTTTGTTATGGCTAGATATATCATAGAACTATCGATGCCCCATTTTGACTTTGTACTATAAAAAAGGATGCAAACATGCACCAGAAGGGTAATTTCCATGTTTTTAGTACTTGACAAATTTGAAGAGTGAACCCTTTGCGTGGATGGCCATGAATGCAAAAAAATTGGTCCCATGGTTTCACTGTTACCAAAACCCTTCTATTGGTAATTGAAAATGAACTGTGATTCCATCATTAATAAAACAACCTCAAAAATACAATTTATCCTAGTTAAAAACATAGGATTTTAATAAATTAAGAAAAGAGTACATGATCACACTATTTGTCAGTATGGTGGATCAATATTAAATGTTTTGAAGGCAAAAAGAGTATAACAAGTAAGAGAATAGTGTAAAGGAAGGGTAATTAGAAATGACAATGTTGAGGGTCGACAATGATACATATAAAAAAGACAATCTCTTACCATTGTCTACTCTTGGAATGGAAATGGATACACCACTCTATTTCTATGACTGTAGTTGTGTGTCTACTTTAATTTGCACATATATGTCAATGAATTTGTGTAAGTTATTTTCTCAAGTTATTTTGTGATGTTATCATTTATCATATCTTCAGCATATACTAATTAAAACATATAGGTCTAGAGAATATGCATGGTCAAAGTCTAATCATGATATCTCTTACAGATGATGATTTTACCATGGTTTGTGGAACTGGGAAGAACCAAGGCAAAAAATTTATAGCAACAAGAAAGGGGGTTGCCCTCTATAGCCTTAAAGCTATAGAGGTTGCAACAAGATGTAGATAAATGTGAATAATCTATCAATATATGGAATATTATTTGAGTTCCCTTCATGGCTTGGGATATTCTTCATTGGGTCAAAGGCAGTGAGTAGTGAAATCCCTAGATGTTTTGACTCTAAAAATATTATTTCTAGAGGTCTTAGCTCTCAAGAACTGACTATGATATCCTTTCATGCATTCCATATTGTGTGTTATGATGACTCATGAAAAAAAGCATTTATCGCATTAGATATGTCTTATGTTATGTTATACATTTTAAACATTTAATGTTAGAAGGAATGCTAGAGTTAGTTCTAGCATTAGTTGACTTGGCCAACAATATAATAGAATGAACTCCTTTTAACCTAAGATTATATGGGCATGTGCCACAGGAAGAGGCCAAATAAGGACTTAAATTTTAAACGTATCTTAAAAAAATGAAAATCAAGTTAAAAAAATTATATGAATCTACAGAACTTAAGCTTGAGAAAAAATGTTTTTAGTTTGTGAGTAAAACAAATTGGAAAATTAAAAATGGATTACTATAGTCGTAACATCTCGAAGGGTGGGGACCAATAAGTACTTAGGAAGTATGTCATTTTAGCATGAAGTTTAATTTTATACCATGTACCGTCCATTCTAAGTAAGAACAAAATAGTAAATTAAATATAGTTATTAGAGTTAAAGATATGCAACATTTAAGCTAGCTAGTGCAAATATGTAGATAGCATTTTACAAGTCAATAATAAAAGCTAAAAAAGTAATGACTTGATATTATATGTTTTCCAAGTTATAATCAATCATAATGAACAACTTGCATATATTTTTAAAATTGAAATGGCTTATGTAGCATACTGTTATAAATTAGGAAATATAGTAGTTTGGAACTCAAACCCCAAACAATTTAATGTTTATCCAACAAATTTTTCCATTTATATAAAATAAAAAATTTCAAACAATTTCCATTATTGTGATTTGGACACTTTTCCACCCTTTACTTGTTCCAAGCACAATTGAACTACTATGAAAAAATGAATATACTAGGAAAATATAACACCTCACTATTAGTCTTGAAAAATCATGTGGTCCTTGAATTTATTGAATTCTTAAAAGAAATTTCCCATTAAATCATTGAACTAATCACACGTGTATAATTTGAATAATATTAAAATTCTTGTATTAGTGTGCCTTTCAACTGATTGCATCACACTAAATATTTATGACTTTAATTGAGATAAAATTACTTTCGGATAAATCACATCATTAGGATTAGGTCGACGTTTCGAACCAACTAATGTGGTTCATGGTTCGAAACGTCGACCTAATCCTAATGATGTGATTTATCCAAAAGTACTTTTATCTACATTATGGATCACAAAAGTCTTAGATCTAACATGACTTTAATTGAATTTATTTTCCAATGAAAGGCACTAAATATTTGTGACTTTAATTGAATTTATTTTCCAATGAAAGGCCAACTAAGATGTCTCCTCTAACTAGATAAGAAACATGGTTGCAATCCTTTTTTATCATGGCCTCTTAATTTTCCATCTCTAGATCAATCACATTTCCAAATGGTGGTAATTATCTCAGTTCTACATGTCTCCACGGTTGTAAAAAAAAATGTTATTTTGGTTTTGGGAGTCACTCAACTCCCCATCATCAATACAAGCAAGCCAACCAATAACATCTATGTTTTTAAAATCAATATACATTTTCTATTTTCTCACTCTTAACTTGCATCGTACTAATGATGAAGAATATATGATGTAAAACGCTTTCCTATATCATTGTTAAAGTTGTCTTGTGTTGCATATTATTGTAAGGAAAAGGTCTAAAAATCACATTTTCATCTTGTTTGTGTCAAATTCATGCTTCTTATGCCTTGTTAGTGTCATAGAGTATCATGTTAACATCATAGTGAGTTGTGCTAGAATTGAAATAAGGAACTTTTTATGAATTCAATTCCTAATATATAAGTATCAAATTTTTGATAGTACCACATCCTTGGTGATTGCTTTAACCCATATACAAACTTTTTCAACCTACATACCTACTCTTTCTTTCCTTTAATAGAAAAACTTTTATGATTGTTTCATGTCAATTTATTCTTCTAGATTTTCGTGGATGAATGTTGTATTCACACCCATCTATTCTACTTCTAATTAAAAGGTAGAAACAACATATAAAATAAATCCAATAGAATTTAACTTGGAAATAGGAGAAAAAATCTCACCAAAGTTAATTATCTATACCCAAGAATAACCTTTTGCTAGTATGGAGCTTTTCATTTCTCCACTTTTCCTTTTGCATTCAACTTCGTGTTAAATACACATTTGTTTACAACGAGATTTCTTCTAGCCGACAACTCTACTACATCTCATGCCTCAATTTTGTCTACGGTTGTAATTTCTTCATCGAACACGTTTTTCAAAATTTTTCCATCCTCTAAATATATTTCCTCCCTAATACTTATAAGATCATCATCGATAATAAAAAAATAAAAAAATTGAGAAATTAGGTGGAGTATTGATCTACATGTAGATCTAAAAACATTTAGAAAGGATAGGATAACATAGATGTCGTGGAAAACAATACATCCATCTTATTATGAGGGAGAGATGATCATTTTATAAGAAATGCAAACATTTTCCTTATTAATTTTTAATTACAAAATATATGAGATAAAAATCAATTACATTATTAGATAAAACAACTATAGAGATGTTTCTGTCTTTACTAGTTTTATTTTATGTTTCTTTCTTCTTTAGTTTTAGATGTTGCCAAGAAAGAAATTTGTTTTTCCTTGTTTCCCAATCAATTAGATGTTTCTGATTGGTGATCCTTTCTTGGTTTCCAAATTCCTCTCTATTTAGAGTGGGAAGCATCCCAACTTCCTTCACCAAATGAGGGAAGGTGTGCTTCAATGTTTCTATTGTCAGCCATTTGGTATGCACAGGTGTGTATCCATTTTGACTGAAAATATATGATAATTCAGGGGCCACATTGGCACCCCTAACCAATGTCATTATGCTCAATTATAATTTCCCATGTGAAACATCTGAACTCTTTACAAGCTTGCCCATAATAAGCGGTGAGTAGTGAGTTGTTGAAATTATTCCTGCATAGAAAGTAGTATGAATTTTAAAACAAGAAAAAGGTTGCTTTTCTACCACAAAATATTCCACAACAGGGCCCTCCATTGACTGTCATTCTTCAACCGTTTTATTATTGTGGAATACCATGTCCACACTCTGCCCAAACGTTGCTGACAGTGGCTTTGCCCCAACTTGTGTGGCACTATTGCTACTAGAATTTGAACTTGAGCTTTCATCCATTGCTACCATTGATGAATTTATTTGAACCCCATTATTTCCACGATTGGAGGTTTCATTTCTCTTTGCGACCCACATATTTTTGTGTCGAGTCTGACATTTTGAAACAACATGTTTCTTTGATGAATCAAGTCCAATAGATGGTTTTCCAACAAGGAAAAATGATGGGCCATTGGATAAGGAAGCACATGGAATATGATCGATTTGGTGTTCAATAGAGCGTGGGGAATGCAACCCCATGGGATGGGTGAAGAAATTTTCGAATTTTGGCTGTAGTGGAGTCATGGCAGGAGGTATTGGGTTGGTGTTTTTTTTTCCTTGATAGAACGAACAAAACAAAAAGAAATGCATTGGTTTATATTGACTTTATTAATGGGAGATTTGCTAGTAAGAGGTTGGGTTGATGTGAGGGTTGAGGATGTGATCACATAGGTGTGACCATCATGTTGAAAAAGGTACTTGTGATCTTTAACATGATAAATAGTGTGTCAGAAATGTTGGTATGGAATTACTAGTAACGATCGACACAATCGAGAGGAAAAACATCACATACCACAATATCTCGAAAAAGGCCAATAGCAAAGATGACGACACAAATTTGGGAGAGATTAAGATGAGGGCCTTCCTTTTGGACCTAGCCTAATTGATATGGACTGGGGTGTGGAGTGGTGGTAAGGCTAAGGTGGTGAACCAAGTCTTGTGCCAGAAGATTCTTTTGACTCCCATTATCGAGGATAAGAGTCAACAACTCATGTTTGATTTGAAAATTATGGGCAAATACAGGTGTTAGCTTCATTAACAGTCATGAGGATGAGAGAGGGGTCTACTTTGGTATGATTTTCAAGAGAAACAACTGCAACCGAGGTATAGAAATATTGTTACTCTACCTTTGTAAAAAGAGTCTTGTTAGGGTGCATATTTTGAAGTACACTCGACAGCTTGCTAAAGCATGTGATTTGGTCTTATGAAATGTACACTAGGGGGGTGATTCGGGGGCCACACTAGATGGAACAACAAGAGATGGACTATTTTTTATTTGATGAGATTAGGTTTGAGGAGCCACTTTACTTTCTACATCCAAGGCCCGAATAAATTCCTTATCCAAGGAAATACTATAAAACAACTCAACTTCTCGATGAAAAACTATTATCAGACTAGAGTTAAATTTAATAATTAATGCCTCTTCTAGATCATATAAATGGATTTGAATGTGGAATTTGCATAAGACATCAATGTATGCTTGCACTGATTAATTTGGTTATTTCCATAGTTGCAACAATTTGGAAAGGTGATTCTAGAGATAATCTGGCAGATAAAAAATGCTCTTAAGGCTTGGTAGAATTCATCACAATATGTGATATGTGTGGATCTAGTCTCTGTTGGTTCCCCGAGCTCGACGACCAATGACATATTTTCAAGTGGAGTATCCCACCATGTTTGCACCAGGCCCTCCAACTGTAGATTGGATATTTGAAGCTTCATCTCCTCTTCCATTATGGGACATCTTTTGAAATAGGTAGAGATACTGCGGAGCCAAGAATAAATGACCTCTCCATTCATTTGGCCCAAGAATTTGGGCCATTTAAAGTGTGTATCTAGTTTCATTTTCCTAGGATGGTGTCTTTGTTGTTGTAGCGTAATTATATCTTGAAGAGCCATGGATAAATCATGGACTGGTGAGTCCTCGATTGAGGTTTCTTGACGGGGCGACATGATTTTCATCCACCAAAGGAATCTGTGATGGGAATCTGAAGCAAGGATGGTGCACTAAGAAGGGAATTGAATTGTTAAGACAAAATCCCAAAAATTAATTCTTTGAACAGGTGGATGGATTCCAAAATCTTATGCTCTGATACCAATTGATCTACATGTAGATCTAAAAATATTTAGAAAGGAGAGAATAAAACGGATGTTTTGGAAAAAAATACCACCATCTTATTATGAGGTCGATATGAGCATTTTATAAACAATGGAAACATTCTCCTTATTAATTTTTAATTCCAAAATATACGAGATATAAATCAATTACATTATTAGATAAAACAACAGTAGAGGTGTTTCCATAGTTACTAGTTTTTTTTATGTTTCCTTATTTTCGAGTTTTAGATGTTGCCAAGAAATAAGAGTGCTTTTTCATTGTTTTCGAAATAGTTAGATGTTTTTGATTGGTGAGCCTTTCATGGTTGTCCAAGTATACCTCTCTAGTCTTCGTCTTTCCTGAACTAATCTCATCAATACTAGATATGTGGTTCTTGTTCTTCTTATTCATGTTCTTATCTAGAGTCCGAATCATAATCCTTCAATTCAAACTCTATCTTTTCTAGTTCTTTCTCCCAGTTGGTAGGACTTCATGTTTGAAAACATCTTTAATTTCTTTAAAAATGATATCTCTGCTATATATAAACTTCTTTGTTTCTAGGTTCCAAAGCTTATAACCTTTTAGACCATGTTTACATCCAATAAAGATACACTTTTCAACTTTCTTATCCAACTTACTCCTATTCTCCTTTGGAACATGTTCAGAAGCATCACATCCAAATACACTTAAATGTTTAAGAGAGGTTTTCTTGCCACTAAATACAATAATTCATGTGCCTAGAAGTAAAATTCATATTGCAAATTCATTAGCTAATTATGCATTGGATTGGAACTTTTTTCATTCACAACAATGAAAGCATCATAATTATACAATCATTCACCTTATTTTTTTAGATTTCTTACTCTTCTAATTGGTTCCTCTTCAAATCATATGGAGATTTTACTCTTATTGACTATGACAATTGCTTTGAGAGTTTGGCCTAGAGTAGCACCTTGGACTTATTTTCATCACTAATAGGTGACCTTGTGCTCAACAGTGACCTTCATTGTTGGTCATTAACTTAGTGGTTCTATTCAAACATTAGGAGTCATGCCATAACTTGGAGTTATATTTTCATCATTGGTGAAATTCCTTGCCTCTATTATCACCTTTCATTATTGGTTGTTGCTCAGAGGCTATCCTCCATGTGCTAATCCATTTAGTTCACGTATGGGATGCACTCTATGGTGGTCCTTACAATTCTCTTTTGAATTCCTTTCAAATCATTGGCATTTTAGTTACACGCTTGTTAGTTGATGGGTGATGCCTCATTTCCCTCCTTACATCAGATATTTTCTCATCAAATTCAACTCATTTTCTCTAAAAATAATATCTAGAGTCTCGTTCAATATCTTGTGGTTTTCTATCATTAGTGGTAGATTCCCTCACTATTGATAGTGGGAATACATTAGTTTCCCCTAACGAATAGATTCTACAAATATTTTTACTTAAAATCATTCATTTACACCTGTTAAATTGTACTAGGTAACTTGACTCCCATTATCATCAATAATGTGTTGACTTGTGCTTGTTAAAAATATAAATTAATGATTGGTAATCAAATAATTTCTCCATGTATTATTCAAACTCATTTATCCACATGATGTATATTTCTACCTTCAAAAATTGGTTTGAATACCTTAGCATTGTAATAGAATTTTTATTTGACTAGTATCATCATTAGTTTCAACTTGTGGCATCCACATTTTTATGTTTCTCTCCATTTCAGTAACATATTTTATGTTGTTTCCCGAGTTATCGGATAACACAACTCCTATTCACATGATTTTGGTACTTGAGGGAGGACTAGTTTGTTCACTTTATTACTCTCAATATCCTCCTACCTTCTATACTAAGACAAATCTCCACTATGTCTTCTTCATGTTTATGATCTTTTAACATGTATCCCTTGTCACTACAAGTAAAAGACCCTCTAGCAGATGTTTTTTAGGAACCCCTTATAAAAATACCCCAGACATTTGTTTCTAGCAGAGGTTACTAGAGGAGGATGGCGAGTGGAGGTTTTTGCAGATGTTTTTCGCCCAACACGCTTATCATCCTCAACCCCACCGGTGCGTTCAACAATCGAAAGCACCGGTGTGCACAAAACATTTGCACACCGGACGCCGTGTGCTCCATACACACCCGCCCGGTGCGTATTATGACTGTAGCGCACTGGTTCTTTACAAAGAGTCCACACCGGTGCGTCTTATGACTGTAGCGCATTGGTTATTTACAAAGAGTCTGCACCGGTGTGTCCTAAAACCCCGCGCCAAAACTAAAACCGCCCGGTGTGGTCTTAAGAAACCACACCGGTGTGCTTATAAAACCCCACACACCAGAACAGAGCTAAAAAAAAAAAAAAAAAAAAAATTATGGCCAAAAAACCACATTTTTCACTTTTCTCAGTGCTCCAGAGCTCTCAAGCACCGGTGAAATTTATCCTTGTCTAATCTGCCCTAACATCGGTGCTCCATTTGCACCCATTGCACGCACTGCTATTGTGCATTGCCCAACAATCTCCAGCTTGAATTTTGCAAAATGGTGGGAAATTTTTCTTTTGCAAATTGTACAGCCAATATGCCTCCTCGACGGCCAAATGTACAGGTATTTTTCTTGTTTTTCCATAATTAAGCCTTTTAGAGGATTAGAATTTCAAATTACCTTAAAATTAACCATTTAAAAGAAAAAAAATTGTCACTCGATGCACTTGAGCCATTCAGCTCGCATCGGTTTGCGGTGCTGCCTATAAACTTATAGGCTGCATCGCAACCGGTGCAAACGGTATCCGCACCAGTTCCGGGGTGGTATCGAAAGGCGCATCTGTTATTTTAAATTTAAAAAAAAAGTGTGGTGCGGTCAATTACCCGGCCGCACATTTGACCATGTGGAATAGCGGCAATGCGGTGCGTTGACTTAAATATCCGCCCCAGGGTGGGTATTTTTTTCAGCGCACCGCATTCTGCATTTTGATAGGGTCAATGGTGCAGCATTGTAAAAGACCGCATCATTAATAATGTAATGATGTCAGGAGTTCGGTGTGCTGACCGAACTATACGCCATGGGGCATAGAGTTTAGTCAGCGCACCGCACTCGCTGAAAATTTCCAGGTGCACTTCGCTAGTGCATTGAATATTATCTGGTGCTCCACTGCCAGTTCGTGACAAAAAAAGACGCACTGGTACTAGTGCATGCCTATTTTTTGTGGCGCACCAACTAATTTTTTTTTTTCCAAAAAAAATTATATATGTATATTCCTAAATACATGTCTCAATTAATAAAAAAATTGTATTTAATATGTCAATCATTTAGAGATGTGAAAGGAGAGAAGAGGGGGAAAAAAGTGACAACAAGCAGACCAGTATAACATGGTACGCTTGTGGGAGGCACGAGAGAGGGAGAGATATGCGTACCCTCACCCTATTACAATAGCTACCGAGGGGCTCCTAAGGCAGGTAGGCCTCCTCAAGTTCTATGAGGAGGCTACTTCCCTAAAGGGCCATGGTGTGTTTTTGAGACATCTTATCCGTAGGTGGAATGCCCACCGAAATTTTTTTCAGGTTGGTCCTAACCAATGGTACGTTCCCACTGAGGAGGACATATATTTAATTTCAGGGTTATTGAGGAGAGGGGTGTATTTTCCCTCGTTCCCAGAGATTCTAGTTGGCCATGTAGCAGTGGGTCAGTTGGTGTACTCCCAGAGATACATTAGTGCAGATATATTGTCTCCTTCATATTTTCAGGTCTCTGGAGGTCAGTTATGTATTGATGCATTTGGTAGTCAGGAGGTGAAGTGCCTCTCACTTCTGATTTTGACCATTTCACACAACACCAGTGAAGGGAAATGCATTAGTTGCTCGCTTGTATATTATGTTGATTCTTTAGTACAGGAGCCATGACTTGTCAAGAGGTCCGCCATTTTTTTTGTGGTAGTTTTGTATAGCCATAGATAGATGTCATGCTCATGCATAAGGGAGGGTCAACTTCCCTTTTTCTTCAAAGCTTTTTTGTTTATTTTTTGAGAGGTTTCCACAAACAAGGCCTACTTTTTTTCGGCAACCTCGTAGGCCGATGTTGGAGGCACGGATGCACATGTGGGGACAGATGATGCCCAAGAGGGGCGAGACTGAGTTTTCTGTGAGGATATCACATGATGCACTGGAGTTGCTAGCCAGTGTTGAGAAGCATCCCTTCATTATGGTCCCCTGTCCTTATGCTGGTTTGGATTGGCAAGGGTGTGCCAACATTCTCTTCACAAATGATGAGCCGCTAGATGATAGAGGTAATATTACTGTTTTATTTAAATTTATTCTAACATGTTCTTTAACTTGTTTTTATTAAATTGTGTAATGAAATTGTCTAATTATTGTTCTGTGCTTGTATATATTTTGCAGACATTGGTATTTTGATGGCGAGGACATGCCAGAACCACCACATGATCCAAGTGTGGATCCTGATGACGATCAGGATATGCCAGATGCCGAGGATCATCAGGAGGCCATTGTAGAGAGACCTGCTTATGCTAGTGCGTTGGTACCGCCTTCTGCTAGGCATGGTAGGCTTAATAGTAGATTCAGGATGGAGTTGGGCGACCAACTCACTACATTGATTATTGAGGCGGGAGTTAGGCCTGCTACTATGAGATACATACAGGCCGATGGTAGGCTGTTACATATGTGGAGAGGCATGCTGTGTGACATGTACAACCTGATGTGGCATGTCATAGTAGCTATGACCTTACTTATGCGGCTGAGGAGGACCATTGCTCGTTATAGGCATGGTCGAGACGCAACATGTGATCGATAGTCCGCGAGCAACGCCGATGCATCATCTGATGATCACGATCAGGGTAGTGATCATAGTTCACCTCGCGCCACTCCAGATGAGAAACCTCCACTAGCATTGAGCTACGGTCATCATGGAGATCAGGCTGGACCATCGACCATGTCTAGTTATCACGATGATCATGAGCAAGTTGGACCATCGACCATGTCCAGTCATCACGATGAGCAGCCGACAGTTGATCCTGATCAGCATGTATTGACTTATCAGCTTGTCGAGGCTGCACCATTGACTGAGGAGGCCTCGACTAGTATTGCTATTGATGATGTACCACTAGCTGATAGATGACATTTATATTACAGTTGTATATTTTTGACATTTTTCAGTTATATATATATATATATGGTCCATGTATTTTATTTTCATGTTGCAGTTGTACTTAATTTACATGTTGGTGATCATCATGATGTGTATATTGTTAGGTCATGTTAGATATGTTCATTTAATGTGCAGATTGCAGATAGATGCACATGTGATAACAGTTATTTCACATGATCTATGTATATTTAATGTTTGTGTTGTGATGATGTTATATAATTCTAATTGTGTTTTGTTAGATGGTCATTATCACGATGATATTAGCGAATTTGAATGTGTTTTTAGTCAAACATGATGTGTGTACGATGGTTATCATGATCGTGATGTTTATTAATTAATTTAATATTAAATGGTCATGATATTCTAAAATTGTAATATTTGTAATTCTAATTATTGTATGTAAAATTCTAAAATTGTATTTGTATTTGTATTAATTGTGATTTTAATTGTAATTGTTATATGTAAAATTTTAATTGTAATTGTAATATTTAATTTATTGTGAAATGTTTGTAATTGTAATTTTAATTTTAATTGTATATATGTAAAATTGTAAAATTGTAATTGTAATTGTATGTGAAATTGTAAAATTGTAATTCTAATTCTAATTAAAATTGTAATTGTAATTGTATTTTATTATGATCTTACATACAAAAAAAAAAAAAATTCATACAGTACGCCATTATTTTTTAGATCAACATAATTGCAAATTATCAAGTGAAATATTGATATTAACATTAACATAATGCAAATTACCAATTAATTCAAAATACGTATTATAATGTTTCAAAAAACCCATCTTAAAAAGTATAAATATTGATGATCAAATACCACATGTACCATATCACTCTCGGTTCTCATGATCACCCTCATTATCTTCCAGCTCGCATGGCATGATAACATTATTGTTCTCAAAAATATGTTTTGATCTAGGGTCATGTCTCAATACGAACCACCAATCCCTATCCAACACATCTAGGTAAAAAAACATCTATTTTCAGTGTTTGGGGAAAACATAGGGCTCCTTCGCTTCATCCCACATCTTTCTAGAGTTGATACATATCAACCTATTATCACGATCTTCTTTTACATTATTCCAATCAAAGGTGTCCCACCACTTGCACCTAAAAGTAACACATTGAAAAGAAGAGAAATCAACTTCAATGATCTCTTGTATCTTTTCGACGTAACCTAACGTCCCTCGTACTAGGTTTTGATCACGGTGGCTAGATTGACTAGATTGATCGAACTCAACTTCCACTCCACAGTCTTGTGTGATGTTTCCATCATCGACATTTTCTGTGCAAAAATGGTGTCCATATGCCCACATATATGGGAACAAATGCAGCTATTATAAAAAAGTTAAAATAATCATAGTGTCATGTGCCTTATAATAACTCAGTTCAGTTAAAATATGAAATATATATGTGTTATAAGTTTCAAATGTGCATATAAATTAAATATATTATTACTCAGTTGCTGCACCCAATCCCTACGTTTAGCGCATCCTCTTGAGCACGCGGGTAACGACTGGTTGCACCGTATTTCTCTCTGACTTGGTTAGAAACCCAACTGTTGGGGCACATTTTTGGCATATTTTCTTTTAAATGATCGGGATAAGGCACACTTCTACCATTCAACTGTCTGAATTCTTTCCTGTCAGTATCCCATTTCATCCTCTTTTGTTCGTACAATGTGACCCACGGTTGTGTCGCTTCAGAATTGTAAAGAATGAATTTATTAATTGCTTCAATTTCTGATTTCGCTGATGAAATCAAACCGATATTATATATTACATAGATATCAAAATATACATTATATCTAAGTTCAACATGAATATTTAATTTGTGTAAATTTGAAAAATTATAAGTCGCTTACTCTTTATCAAGCGCTTTTTTCCGCTCGTTTGGAGCAACTCCCCTTCTCTTTTGTCTTCATCCCTTTCATTGTCCCAAATCACTGCACCTGGTCTGTTATCGATCTTCTTGATGTACTCACTGGCATAATAGAAAGACTCATACGATATGTAGCCCTCTACCATATACCCCTCGGGTTTTTCCCTTTGTCGAACAAAACCTTTCAATTTCTTCATGTACCTCTCTAAGAAGAACATCCAATGACAAGAAACCACCCCAAATAATTCAACCTCATCTACTAGGTGGATTAGAAGATGAACCCGCAAGTCCATGAAACTCGTCGGTAGTTCCTTCTCAAACATACAAACAATCTCAACTATCTCTTGACGCCACCGTGGAATGCTAGCCACATGAATCTCCTTTGATGTGATCCAACGTACAAATGCATATAATTTAGATATGGCACGTCCTAGGTCTTAAGGGAATTCATGTTTCACACACCCATGCACAAACAAAGGATAATGGCATTGAAAAGTTATAAACACGTTCAATAATATACAAAATTAGTTATGTTTTATGATCTCCGCATGGGATAAAATTTATTAATATAAAAAATAATAAAATCATGCTTTTGACATTATACGTACACTTAGAAGATTCAAATGGTCATGCGTTTTCAACCCCGACAAATGGTCATCCACGTTGAAGCAGTGCCGTAGTGAAGAACCTTATGAAGTTGGCACCCTCACACCCATTATAACTTCCTTTGCCAAATAAATATCATGTTTTTTAAAAATCCATGGGACATCACCTTCTTTGAAATACCATGAATTAGAGGGACCAGCGCCTGCCTCTGATCTCGTACTTTCTAATCGTCTTGGCCAATGTTTCTTTTTAGTTTTTGAAGTAATAAGATCTTTCCTAACAAGCAATGTGTCACTTTGTTTCGATGATATGTGTCTTCATAAAGAAGATGAAACATTTTTAAATATATGCATGGGATATAATAAGTGGGTAATATTAAGATGCTCCCAATATGGGAGGTTATAAAAGATATATTTCCTTTTCATCCCAATGGGAAATTTCTCAACATAGGTGTCGAAGAATTCTGGATCATCGAACATAGGCTCCCAATTTGAATCGAACATTTATATGAACTCCTTCTCCTTCTCTCTCTCAAATGCTCCAAGCCATTCAGCTGGTGTCGTTATTGGAGGCCTTTGGGTTCTCTCTCGTTTACCATTGAAAGCGGATGATGCTCTTCTGTAAGGGTGTTCTTCTGGGAGGAATACCCTGGAGCAATCATACACTGGATTTCGTAGGTCCTTGGAATATCTAGCTTTTAGAGAAGGTCCACAACATTTACATCCAAAATACCCTTTTGTTACAAGACCTACGAGATTAATGTATACAATTAATATGCATGGCACGTTAAATAATATCATGAAGATCAGAACAATTACAATGAATTAAATAACTAATATGTGAACTAATATTGTTATGTATATAAAAAAATAAACAAATTAAACATGTAATTTACCAGAGAAAACTCCTAAGCCTGGATAATCATGTGTCGTGTAAGCACATATGCCATACAACGTAAAACTCCTCTTTGTTGGGATGGGTCTTGATACATCGTATACATTTATCCCATCCCATAATTCCTTCAACTCATCTACCAGTGGTTGTAAGTAGACATCCATATTTTTCACTTGTCTTCTACTAGGGACTATGAGAGCCAACATAAGATGTTCGTTCTTCATAGAAAACCATGGGGGGATATTGTTATTGATCACTAATACAAGCCAAAAAGAATATTTGGTGTTCTGGAGGGAATATGGGTTGACACCATCCATGGCTATGCTAAGTCATAAAATTTGTACTTCATCCTTGAATTTTTTGGGGCATGTATCCTCTATATGCTTCATGGCTATTGAATCAGTTGGGATTCGCATAACTCCCAACTCACTATTGTGTGAGGCATGCCATCCCTGCAGCATAGCTAATTATTTGCAATGAAAGAGCCTTTGAATCCTTGGGATTATAGGCATGTGCCTCAATATCTTAAAAGGAGGACCAGTACATGATTTACCCTTCTTTTTTTACTTATCATACTTGTCATGCCCACATTTTGGACATATCTCTTTGTATGCATATTCTCCTCTATATTGAATACAATCATTGGACATGTATGATATGATATTTACTCAACACCCAACATTTTCAACAATTTCTTTGCCTCTTCGCAGCTATCGGGAAAGACATTATCACTCGAAAGAACCTTATCTTTGAATAACCTGTAGTTGGCGATCATGGAAAAATATATTAATAAATGTACATTAATGACAATATAAATATTAACAATCATAAAATTTACCATTTGTAATGTTCATTGTACTGTACTGATTATAATTCTCAAATTTATATAAGGGAGGACTTTATGGTAACTTACCTCAAAATTTCCGAGAAACATGCATTCGACAAGCCAAACTTTGATTTCAAGTTGTACAGTAACATCGTTGTCCCAAACTGGGTAGACTTTGACTGACCGCCAGGTGCAAAGAGAGGGGTGGTGGAAGCAAATTTAAGGCTTTCGAAAAAGGTGTCAGTGATATGAGCATCATCTCCTAGCTGATCATCGTTTTGGAATGCATCTAACAAAATTGTCTCCATGGCAGTCGTATCCCTTAAGTGATCATCCATACCAACCTCTATTTGATTGCCTCCATTGCCAGCTTGTGAAGAACTACTATTGTTGTAGTCATTCCTAATTGGTGAATCTAGACATAGCGGGAATTGAATCGGTGGTTGATTCAAGCATTCTTAGTATCGTTCCTCTCTGATTTTTTCTCTTAATTCAGTATTATCTCGATTTTACATTTTCGTGGGGTGCAACGGAGATGGTAGGTAGGTCACTCATCATCACTAGAATCCTAATAATTTAAAAAAAAAATATGTGAACATGATTAGTACAAAATATACGATATCAATTAGTAACCACATTGACAATATTGCAATATTAATTGGTTTGACGTTGAAATAATTACATTAATCAATATACCAAACAATTATAATTATTACCATCATTAATGTCCCGGGATTGTGGCTAGAAGATGCAATATTGTTACAATTGGCAGGGGGAAGCGGCTATCCATTTTCATCTACCAAATATGCTTGCGGTATGCTGCTCCTCATAAGAGCTTCCGACGTTTTGGAGCTGACGTTTGAATATTTTTTTTATCTGAACTCAATTCTGAATCTACGTGAATCTACGACCTATATCGCACCGATGTGTTTCTACGACCTGTATGCACCGCACAAATACCAATACCAATTTTTAATCTCGATGCATTTGTGAGATACTACGCACCGGTGCGTTTAGGTGAGTCCACGCACTGAGACATTTGTATGATCTATGGGCACCACACAAATACCAATACGAATTAGAATAAACAGTGCGTTTGTCGGATACTGGGCATTGGTGCGTTTCTATAATTCAACGTACTGGTGTGTTTAAACGACCTATGGGCACCACACAAATCCCAATACCAATTAGAACAACCCCGTGCGTATTATCACCAACACTGCGCCCCGGTGCGGTTTTATACCTTGATGACCCGGTGCATGCACCTTCAAATTCCCCGGCCCACCTTCTAGATGACACACCGGTGCGTTGACACCTTCGTAGCGCACCGATGAAAAAAACATCTGTAATAACCTCTGGCCGCCCAATTTTTTTAATTGTGTTGAAATTCCGTTAAAAGCTCCACCAAAACCTCCGTAACCATAAATGGATGTCGTAGCAAATGTTTTTTTTGACAATTTTGGCCAATTTTATAACATTAAAAATCTTCTTTATAACCTCCACTAGAGGGTCTTTTCCTTGTAGTGTGTGTACATTCTTCATGCTCATGCTTGTCGCTCTTATATATTTTCATGGATTCTTAGTATGCTTGATTTAGTGGCCATGCTTTTCTGTATCTAAGCATGGGTATACCTGCCTCAAGAAATTAGTTATCTTGACTTTTTCTTTTTACAATGTTGTTTTGTTCTATTCACTGGTGAGTTTTTCCTAAGTCCACTTGAAAATGTCCCCCTGTTTTTTTATAATGTAATTTGGACATCACATACTTTTTTGATCTCACACATTAGAGGGCATCTATTATAGCATTTTATTTATTTATTTTATATATATATTCAGATTCAGTATAAGATGCATGTCTTATCATCCTCTTTGCTTTTTCAGACATGCTCCCTTTGAATAAATATTATAAAAATATTTTTTTCAGTTCACATATGCACCCTTCATTTTCAAACAATGCATACATGTGTGATTCTTATTAAAGAAGCACACACACACACACACACACACATACACATGTTAATCTCCTTTATGCAACTAGCATATGTCTTCAATTTCACCCAAAAAAAATGCATTATTTCATGATTTGGGGTGGGGTTTATGGGTTTTATTGAGGTTTTACCTCTTATAGCCCATCCCCAATAACCCAGCTAATTTCAAAGAGTATTTAATGACGCCTTGAGTGTAGGATAGGGAGAGTATCCTTATGTTGGTCATTTACATCCTTGACTATGTCTACAATCCCCTAATCTTTTAAGAAATCTAGTAGTCTATGGAAACCTCTATTTCCTTGCCCTTCCATTATTCTTCAAACATCAGAAAAATACTCCTTCTCTTTCACTATCTTTGACCTAAATAGAAAGACATCATGGAGGAGATCTTTAGTGGCTTTGGTTAAAGGGACCCAGAGGATGGTTCTAAGTAGTATCTACAACAAAATATTAGGTTTATTAGAACCTTGTATTGTTTCTTATAAAATTATTAAGAAAATCATTTCATTCTACCTGTCTTTTTAATATAGATTATGATAATGAATATTTTCTTGTATTCTATCATGATGATTACTTAAGTTTCCTTTACATATGATATTTTCACCTATGTTTGTTTCCTTTGAACGCGGGTTATCAAAGAAGATTTTCAAATAGGGAGACTCAGTTGGCAGATCTTTTTTATTATTTGATTTTTTGAGTAAGTCACCAAACTTGTTGAAACCCAAGATTTACCTTGTTAAATTTTTTTAAAAGTTATGCAAGTTTGGTCTTACTTTTTTATATCTAAAATGTATCGATCTCATTTTTAAGTTTTTATTTAAGCCTAGGTTCTTATCTTTGTCTAATTACCCAAAATGTTGAATAGTGAGTCTCTCCCCAAGTCTTACACAATCATAAAAACTTTTGTGTTATAAAATATTTCCAAATTTAAAATATTCATAACTATAATATCAATGTCAATTCTAATCCAAAACTATTTCCAACTGTTGAAAGTATAAATCCAGAAGATTATTACCATTATCTCTAAACCAAAATAATTATTATTTATTCTGGTTATTTTGAAGGTTAGGAAACCATTTTTGTTGGTGGTTTTACAAGCTTTTAAATGAAGGTAGTAATGCCAAGTTATTTGTTCAAATTTATGGCAAAATGTTTGGGCTCTTTCACACTAAACTTATACTAGTTGTATTTTAGTGAGACTTTTTAGAAGTTTTTCTCTAAAATCCAGCTAGAATTTATTGAAATCACAAGCTTGGTGTGTAACCCCTGCACAATAAAAGTGCCCTAGGGTTTTTTCAGGGTGCTGAATCCATATATACAGTAAAAAAAACCAGTTTAAATAACACAAATCAAGATTTCACCTCAAAATTTTTCACAGATTCCGACACTGAAAAGTCCAAAATATCGCACTAAAAACAACTCCAAACATATATATATTTTGTAAACCTCACACTTCTGGTCTTTGTGTAAACATACGACACATGTTTATTTCCAACTCAATTTGACCGCAAGGTCTAAGATTGAAGACTAGCGTATGCAATTTCAGTGCAACAATAGGAACGAAAGTTGTACTGGGAGAATCAATGGAGTGAAACATCTTGGTTTCTCTCCAAAAAGTCACATGATTCTCTTTTTTGCATTTACAAATGTCTAACATTGATGCACAAGTTATACAGTAAAGTATAGTGGGTAATTAAAAGTCACATCTAGTAATTGAAACACAGGAATGTGAGATTTCATGGATCCAACCTTGTGAGGAGTAAGAAAATGGTACTGGCCACACAGGCCCAAGAAGCAGTACACAATATCAGTGGAATAATAACACAGAAGATGAGAGATGCTTTTGTACCATTACTATTACTATTTGTTGTACAAAAAATAGTAATGGAATGAAATTAAATTACAAATGTCTTGGTGATATTGTTAGCCTACCAAAAGTGACCACGAAGAGACGGTAGAAGAATCCATAATACCCGCTCAACAACACTTCTGCCCGCTTCAACACGTATTACATAACTAAAACTAATGGCATTCGAAGTGCTCGATTTATAAGGTTCGGAAAATATTATTGTAAATATTATATTCGATTTGCCTCATGCCTCTTCAAAATTCAAGACTTCACCATAACTCATATACATGGATATCTATGTAAGAATATATATATCGTACTTGGGTAGACATTACATGGCGGGGTTTTTTTGTAAAATATTGCCTCTTCAAAAGTCAAGACTTCACCCTAACTCATTTAAAAATATAGATAGATATCTTCTTAATATGCTTAAACTTGGTTTAATTTGGACTAATTAATGTCCATTTCCAAAAGATCATACCAAATAAACGCCCCATGAAACACTGCCAGGAATGTAACTCAAAATTGATTGCAATTCATGGTTTAAATTTGATTGTGTACAAATAAATAATAATGGAGATTAGACCCTCATTTTTAATTGGTGGCTCAAATCCTCAAGGTGAGGAGGAGCATTCATCCACCAATGTCATTATAAATGTCTCAAACAAACAAGAATTAGGCTCTCTCCCGCAGCCGAAAATAATTTAAAATTTAATTGCCTTTCCTCCGGGAGCTACAAGTGAACCCCAAAATAATCCATCGACTCATCCAACAGCGGGAATTCATTTAAATTTGGAGACTTGATGGTCTTCGAGATCTTTTCCGTCCAAATCTCCTGGCTGTCAATGCCGCATTCCGCTTCCCAACAAGAGGATGAAAGCGCTAGAAGGCAGCTGCAATTCTTCTACGGCGAATTTGGCGGTAGAGGCTTGAATTTGGGGCAGAAATAAAGAAGAGGCACAGGGAATTTTCGACAGAGACAGGGGAAAATTGAGCTACGATTTTGATCCGCAAAATCGTACGCGCCCGCAGCCTTTTCCGGGGTGTTGTAGGAGCTGAGCCAAATTCCAATACTAATTAGTATCTATTACTAATTTCCATTTCCTTGGATGTTAAGATGTTTATGTTATCATATTTTAATGAGTGTTTTTATTAATCAAGCTAATACTGATAATTAATATCTATAAACCAATTATATGTTTAATTATTTTATATCATGGAAATTTCAAACCTCTATTGATCATCAAACTAGGAAAAAAAGATACCATCCATTAAAAAAAAATATTGGACATATAAAAAATATCTAGGTAGAATTTGTTAGGTTTATAGTGTAGAATAAGTAACATTGTATGTTCATAACTAATTTGCATTAATCAAAGGGCCTTTCTTCTATCACTTTAGTCATCTCAATTATGTTACCAAATCTAAGTTGTAGGATTTAAACAACATCATCACCATATGCATAAAGAGAAGTACCATCCCATGAAAAGAGAAAAGTAACTAAATTGAATCAAAGCTTATGAATCATCCAAAATCTACCAATATCAACATCATCAATGTATGATTGGATCAAGATATTAATAAAAGGCTCCCTCATCTAACATCATATAAAATTGAAGTGTAATCTTCCTTGAATATTCCACTCTTTGATTATTGCAACAAATTCTCATTTTATTTAATGATAATATGTTTGCTTTTCTTCTTGTGTTTTTTTTAATGGTGAAATGCAAAACTCATGGAAAAGTTAAAAAACACATGAGAATCTACTCACACACAGCATACATATATTGTACCTTAAAGAAATACAAATTTTGTGAAAGCTCTAGAAAAATGTGAGGGAAAAGCCATATCTTATTAGAACATTTTTACATGTTACGAAGAAGTTGCACGAGCAAGAAGTCAATATCGTCATATTGGGCATTGGTCTCTTTCTTCATTTGCTTTGATTGTTTAAGTCCATCTAACACATCTCTATTGTGTAATAGTGTCATTTGATACACTTCTCCAAACTTCTGGAACCAATGCCCTTCATTTTTAATTTGAATAATTTCTGCATTTGTTCTCCCTTTTATCACCTGATCTGGACCTCAGGCTGAAAGAGGAAAATCAGGGTAACCTCAAACCACACTCAGCCTTGTAGCTAGCCCTACAAGGTCAGGAGAGGGCTCTCTCCGTAAAAAGATATTCAATGAAATGTAATTACAAACTGATTTTAGGCTAGGTATAATAAGGGGAAATGTTTTTATAAAATTTTCAGGGTTGTATGGAAAATATGGGGCAGTTTGAAGCTGGGGAATTAAATCAGGGATATAGGGTATTTCGTGGGGCAAGGTAGGCAGGAATTTCAACAATTAAGTTTAAATAATGATGGGATGGTAAGACTAGTGAGGAGCTGAAAAGGGCATAGGAGATGGATCCTTTTCAAACAGAAGAAAACATAGAATATTGAATGATTTCCCAAGGCAGAGCATTAAAAATGGATACTACCTATCTATCTTGAAAGCATTCAACTAGAAATATTTATGAATGAATGGTGAACATAAAAAATTTACATATGAACACAAAGGAAAGAACAAATGCTAAAATTCATACCACAAGGATCCCACAAATCAGAGCTGCATTTCTTATTAATTCCCTGTTAAACTGTTACAATGGAGTGCAGAGCGTCCTCCTTGATTTCGACACTATTCCCTTACTTACTAACTACAAATGACTGAAAATTACATTAAATAGAGAGAAATGTGGGGAAATAGATCCACAGAAAAGGGAGCTATTTTATCACCTCATAACTGAAATCCGAACATAGGAAAGAGACTAACCATCTGCCCCTGAAAAGAAGGAGAAACAATACATTTTTGACCACTATTGATTTCGCTGTTACACTGGATGAATGAAAAATAGGCAATCTGAAGAACATATCCCTATTTTTTAGCTGTCGCAGAGGTCTCTGTTTCATAATTAGCTCTCGGCCCTTTGAATGTTTCTCATTATTTTTATCCTTTGAAGAAAACCGACTTTGAAGAAAATGCCTTTGAAATTATAAAAATGAAATTATGCCTTTTAGTGAAGGAAAGACTCATTTTGAGTGGAAGGAGCGAAGGGAAAGGAGGTGGACCCGAATCGCAATCGCAATCGGAAGATTAGAGGAGGTATGACACATAATGAGGCGATAGAAAACTTGCGATGTGATTAGTGCATAAGGGCAATCGCAATCACAATCGGGGATTAGAGCGAGAGAGGGGTAGGTGTATTAGAACAAGGCATAAAACTCCGATGAGATTGGAAATATGTGATGGGGTAATACAATAGAAGTGCGGGGATGAACAAGGAAAAGTAATGTCCGATTGGAGAAAACCCTTTAAAACAAACGAAAATGGTTTTCCTCTTTTTACAAAGGGAAAAGACCAAATTTCATTTGAAAAGGGGGAAGGGATCAAGGTGGGACTGGGGGTGTAGCGCAATCGCAATCGGAAATCGGGCGAGGAAGAGCAGCAAGTGCATTGTGCGAAGAGATTTCGCCGATTGCGATTGGGGATAAGCAATGGGGAGAAATCCTTTATAAAACTGAAATAAATGAAATATTGAACTTTACATAGGGAAGAACCCATTTTATTTTGAAAAGGGCGGAAGATTTAAGTGGGACCCAAAAGGGAATCGCAATCGCAATCGCAATCGGAAGGGAGGGGAGGTGTTAAGGCACAACGATGTAACACATTTACATTTTTGCGATGCGATTGAAATACTTAAGAAATTAATTAAAAATGAATTTCCACACTTTACAAAGGGGAAAACCCTTTTTGAATGAAGCGGGGAGGAAGGTTTAATGGTGGGACCCAAAGGTCAATCGGAATTGGAAGCGAAAGGGTCAGCAGGGCAGAGGTTTAAGGACTATGGGAATGCTGATTTCGATTGGCGATTGATCGCATCTGGGAAATATAATCAAAAGGGTCAATTGGGGGGGACTCAATTTCGGGATTATGCAATCGCATCGGAGTTTTTGTAGTCGGGGGTGATTGAATCGGAAGTGCGATTTTAAATGTTGCGATCAATCAGAGCGATTGGATCGGGGGGATTTATTTATTTAAGGTCAAAAGAGCATGGGAATGCGATTATGTAGTGGATAGAGAAAAAGGGTTTATAAAGAAAAAATTCAACTTTGTGAGAAATGAGTTTAAAGGACCAAATGACGGGGAAAGATCAGGAGGACATTAAGCTATGGGGACATACATTTAACATAGGACCATAACTTGATAGGAGTGGTTTGAGAGTATAATATACCATTGGAAAGCTCTTTAGATGCTGATGGACATACTTAGAACATGATTTTGTGCCAAAATGTTGTGAAGAAGACTACTAAATGGCAGTAATATTCTACACATATAAATATATTCTTCTATAGGTATGAAATTACATAAAAAATGGTAATGAAAAGAAAAGTATCATGTTTTCACCTCAAAACATGGTTTTGAGGCAAAAATTACATCAAGTTGAATAAAACATTTCTTTGATCTTCTCAGGTGCTATGACTTTGAGTTTATTAGGCTTCCTCATGACCTTGCTGATATTTATTGATACTTAACTCATTAATTTGACCATGATGGGACCCTATAACCTAATGAGACCAACCCTATGACCTAATAATATGGATTTGGGAGTGAAAGTGGATCATGAATAAAGACCATAGAGAGGAGAATCAACAAGTGTTACATGAGGTAAAACTGATGAAATACCACTACCATCAATGAATCCATGACCTAATGGAATGGTGAAAATTTATGGTATGGGACTCCTAATATGCAAATGCAAAAGATCAATTTTGATCACTGATGGCAGTATGACCAGACTGACACTAACATTGGCTCCAATGGGGATGGTAGCTCCTTGGAGGTGCCAAGAACACTGTAGACCAAGTAGCCTTATCCATTGGGCATGGATTCAATAGCTAAAAACCAAACTGAAAGAAATTTGACTCAAAAAACTAACTCAAAAGTGACTAAGACCAAACTTAAAATTTGAAGCTTGATGGCAGTAAATGACCAAGACTTGAAGGTTTCAAATCCTGATGATAACCACCTGTGTTTCTTACAAGACAATGAACCATCAGGTTATATTAAAATGCCAATGTAACCAATCAAGCAAATGCCTCCTTGATTTATTCTCCTGATCAGATGCTTTGGAAAACAATAGATACTTGCAACTGGGCATCCAAAAGCATAGTTGACCATGATCTCCTTCATCACTGAATACTGTAATAATTACCTTCACTGCTGATTGTAATAGATTTTCCACTGGATCCTGAAAAACATGAAGATTCACTTCTTGCTGAAGAGACAAGGTGTCCCTTTCTCTTGATTATGATCTTTCTTCATAATGTACCTCAGTAAGAGTGTGTTCCTGGTCTTCAAAAAATTTTGAACAAGTAGGTGAGTAGATTTCCTCTTGAAAAAACATTTCAAAACATGAAACATAGGAAGAAGAATCTGAATGGCAGTTCTGAATGCTCTGGTCTTCTATATTTTGAATATATTATTGATCATATTCATATGATATAACAACCAGATTATCATGTTTCTTATCACATTCGTCAATCATAAGAGAAGAAACTTCGGATGATCCTTGAAACCCAAAGATGAGATTTCTATCATCTACCAAAGATTCATCCAAAGAAACTTTTTCACTTACTTGAACACATACCACATCTTGTTTTTCATAGAGAGAATGGATTACCTCCTCATGAAGACTTTTTTCTGATGGAATGAGAACACTTAGGTCTATAAATCTGTTTTCTTCATTTGAGGTGACCTCAACAATATAACTCTCCTTCATGAGATCTAGAACAACATATTCTTCCTCATCACATTTTAACTCTAGGTCTGGTTTATCTTTATCACTACGTGAGATTGGGACATCATTTTCCTGTATCTCATCCTTTATTTCAATCAGATCTAAAATAAAACCTTGTCTTCCATCATTTTCGACTGTACAAAGCTCTTCAGCCTGCTAATCTTGATAAGTATCCTCTAATATTTCTGTATGCTGCTGAAATGGATTTTCATACAGTGCTTCCTTGATTTCTTCGTCCATAAATTCATCATCTCCATAAAAATTCTCAAGATTTTCAATGAAACTATTAACATGTTTGCAACAATTCTGCACTAATATTAAGGATGGACAAGATTATTTATACCTTTCAAAGAATATGGTATGAAAATATTTTAAACAATAAATACAAGCAGGTGGCAAACTTTCATACCAAGATCGAGCTTCATCTTCCAGAGTAGCCATGAACATATTCATCAAGCAATCTTCAGGAAAATCAATCTTTAACTTATGCACATGGATGTGAAATTTCACCAGATGAAGAGCAGCATCATTACCTTTCACATTTTTGAACATAGGAAAATTCCTTTGCCAATCTACTTTAGGAATCTTATTTGGAAAACCTGGAATGTGATCTCGACTCATAGGAGCATACCTTCTTGCAACACTTGCCATCTACAAACAAATATCTTAAAGCTACTGATCTTCCTGCAGTGGAGTCACCATGAAGGATTTGATTTTCTAGATCTTTCAGTGAATGGAGTCGCCAGGTGAATGATTTCATCCTTTATATGTATCCCACTGTTGTTCACCATCAAAAATCGGATTTAAACTTTATCGTTCTTTACGGGGGAAGACATGATCTTTGTTCCCCAGTGGAGTCGCCAGAAATGTTATCACCTGATCTGGACCTCAGGCTGAAAAAGTAAAATCAGGGTAACCTCAAACCACACTCAGCCTTGTAGCTAGCCCTACAAGGTCAGGAGAGGGCTCTCTCCATAAAAAGATATTCAATGAAATGTAATTACAAACTGATTTTAGGCTAGGCATAATAATGGGAAATGTTTTATAAAATTTTCAGGGTTGTATGGAAAAGATGGGGCAGTTTGAAGCTGGGGAATTAAATCAGGGATACAGGGTATTTCGTGGGGCAAGGTAGGCAGGAATTTCAGCAGTTAAGTTTAAATAATGATGGGATGGTAAGATTAGTGAGGAGCTGAAAAGGGCATAGGAGATGGATCCTTTTCAAACAGAAGAAAACACAGAATATTGAATGATCTCCCAAGGCAGAGCATTAAAAATGGATTCTACCTATCTATCTTGAAAGCATTCAACCAGAAATTTTTATGAATGAATGGTGAACATAAAAAATTTACATATGAACACAAAGGATAGAACAAATGCTAAAATTCATACCACATGGATCCCACAAATCAGAGTTGCATTTCTTATTAATTCCCTGTCAAACTGTTACAATGGAGCACAGAGTGTCCTCCTTGATTTCCACACTATTCCCTTACTTACTGACTACAAATGACTGAAAATTACATTAAATAGAGAGAAATGTGGGGAAATAGATCCACAGAAAAGGGAGCTATTTTATCACCTCAGAACTGAAATCTAAACATAGGAAAGAGACTAACCATCTTCCCCTGAAAAGAAGGAGCAACAATATATTTTTGACCACTATTGATTTTGATGTTACACTGGATGAATGAAAAATAGGCAATCTAAAGAACAAATCCCTATTTTTTAGCTATGACAGAGGTCTCTATTTCATAATTAGCTCTCGGCCCTTTGACTATTTCTCACTGTTTTTATCCTTTGAATAAAACCAACTTTGAAGAAAATGCCTTTGAAATTATAAAAATGAAATTATGCCTTTTATTGAAGGAAAGACTCATTTTGAGTGGAAGGAAAGAAGGGAAAGGAGGTGGGCCCGAATCGCAATTGCAATCGGAAGATCAGAGGAGGTATGACACACAATGAGGCGATAGAAAACTTGTGATTCGATTAGTGCATAAGGGCAATCGCAATCGCAATCGGGGATCGGAGCGGGAGAGGGGTAGGTGTATTATAACGAGGCATAAAAACTCCGATGTGATTGGAAAGATGCGATGGGGTAATACAATAGAAGAGCGGGGATGAAGAAGGAAAAGTAGTGTCCGATTGGAGAAATCCCTTTAAAACAAACGAAAATAGTTTTTTGCTTTTTACAAAGGGAAAAGACCAAATTTCATTTGAAAAGGGGGAAGGGATCAAGGTGGGACCGGGGGTGTAGCGCAATCGCAATCAGAAATCGGGCGGGGAAGAGGAGCAAGTGCATTGTGCAAAGAGATTTCGCCGATTGCGATTGGGGATAAGAAATGGGGATAAATCCTTTATAAAACCGAAATAAATGAAATATTGAACTTTACATAGGGAAGAACACATTTTATTTTGAAAATGGCGGAAGATTTAAGTGGAACCCAAAAGGGAATCGCAATTGCAATCGCAATCGGAAGGGAGGGGTGGTGTTAAGGCACATCGATGTAACGCATTTAAATTTTTGCGATGCGATTGAAATACTTAAGAAATGTTTTAAAAATGAATTTCCACGCTTTACAAAGGGGAAAACCCTTTTTGAATGAAGCGAGGCGGAAGGTTTAATGGTGGGACCCAAAGGTCAATCAGAATCAGAAGCGAGAGGGTTAGTAGGGCGGAGGTTTAAGGACTGTGGGAACACCGATTACGATTGGCGATTGATCGCATCTGGGAAATATAATCGGAAGGGTCAATCGGGGGGGACTCAATTTCGGGAGTATGCAATCGCATCGAAGTTTTTGTAGTCGGGGGTGATTGAATCGGAAGTGTGATTTTAAATGTTGCGATCAATCAGAGCGATTGGATCGGGGGGATTTATTTATGGGTCAAAGAACTTTGTGGATGCGATTATGCCGTCAGATAGGGGAAAAGGGGTTTATAAATAAAAACATTAAACTTTTATGAAATAAATTTTAAGGGACAAATGGGAAAAGGGAAAGGGTTAAGCTATAAGGGACCTTCTTTCACTTAGTCATAAATTTCGATCCAGGAGTCAGTTTTGAGAGTATAATATACCGTTGGAAATCTCTTTCCGGGCTCTTTCTGATGGACATACTTAGAACATGATTTTGTGTTGAAAATGTTGTGGAAAACTTCTCTGAAGGGCAGGGTGTTGAATTTGTAGAGATAACAACTTCTGAAGTGTGACTTATTACATATGATGACATGAAATTACATAAAAAATGGTAATGAAAAGAAAAGTATCATGTTTTCACCTCAAAACATGGTTTTGAGGTGAAAATTACATCAAGCTGAATAAAAAATTTCTTTGATCTTCCCAGGTGCTGTGACTTTGAGTTTATTAGGCTTCCTCATGACCTTGCTGATATTTATTGATACTTAACTCATTAATTTGACCATGATGTGACCCTAGAACCTAATGAGGCCAACCCTATGAACTGATAATATGGATTTGGGAGTGAAAGTGGATCATGACTAAAGACCATAGAGAGGAGAATCAGCAAGTGTCACATGAGGGAAAACCGATGAAATACCACTACCATCAATGAATCCATGACCTAATGGAATGGTGAAAATTTATGGTATGGGACTCCTAATATGAAAATACAAAAGAGCAATTTTGATCACTGATGGCAGTATGACCAGACTGACACTAACACTCCCTTTACTTATAGTCTCTCTTCATCTACAATCTACTCAATTTTTGCTTTAGCTACCTACCATCAATGAAAATCCTTAATTGATATGGCTTCCCACAGGGTGCCATCTATTGGTGGAAAGGACAAGCAAATTATAGAAAACTCTATTAGTGTTTCCATTTTTTCCTTTTGTTTAGTGATTGTGCTATCTCCCTTACCGAGATTTTTTCAATCAAACTCTACGACTCTACCTTAATTTATTTTCCTCGCACGTGTGAGCTTGGACCTTGCAATTTTAGACCTTTACAAATCAATCCAAAGAAGAGAGAGAAGAATATGCTTGATGATGATGTCTAAATGAGGTTGATTTTTCTTATATTTTTATGCCTCCAAGGGGTGCTCAATTGTTATTTCAATATGACATGTACTTTTGTACACATGCGGGTTTTCACCTTAAAAATACGTTTTTATTTAACCAAATTAAATTCTTCCAAGGGCTAGGAGAGGTATTTCTTAATGAGCATGGTTGTCCAAAGGAGGGAATTTGTCCTTGAGCTTCCAAATTAACAATCCTTCTCAGCTAGGAAGAAATTACCAACTACAACATATGTCCCATCTTAAATATCTCATCATCATGAAATAAAATGTCGACACTACTCATCTATGATGAACACTCTCGAAACAAAAAGAAGAATAATTTGGCATCATAGGTGTAGAAATTATACAAACAATATGTATACCAATGGATTCAATCCGATCATGTGATATTCTAAAGCAAGATATTGAATCCTTCTACAAATTAATTGAGGAAAATAAACACAATCGCCAATCACAACAAATAAAGAAAGAAGCAAATCAAACCACAACACAGATATTTTCCCAGGGAAATCTTGTTGCTCAAAACCCCTCTATCTTCTATTGTATAATCACCAAGCACTCTTCTCACAACTGTCTCACACTGATCCAAAAAAAACCGACCAACACTTAGCCAATTTTCAGCCTCTGCTCAACCTGCCTTGCTTGTGCAATTCATGTGGAATGAAATCCCTATTCTTTAGGAAATTCAACCTTCCAAAACTGCGCAATGCTCATGAGAAATCCTATGGTTGTTTTACTGCATGTGGGCAGCCTACTAATGATACAACTGATAGTTAACATCCATTTAACCTTTGTCCCAACTGGGTCTCCGCTAGAACTGACATGCATATAGCTATTAATAGTAAATCATCAATTGCATGACAGATCACTGCATATGAATTAAATCTGATTTAATTCACTTGACCTCTCACAAGTGCAATAAACAGTTACAACTAGTTCAACTGATTTTAACTCAATAAATCAAGTTAACTGATTTCTCATGCATTAAAGTAATGCACTAACTGCAACTCGAACTCTAAAACGCATATAATCACTCTGGAGGCCTAACCAACCACCCTGAACTCGAAATTCATGAGCTAACTGAGTTTATCACACTTAGTTAACTATTACAAGTGATTATGAGATAAGATTACATTTTATTGTCCAGTTTAATTAAGGGAAAATTAAATTAGACACACATTTCTTGTTGACTTTTCAACACTCCCTCTCAACAAGAAAAAGATTATCATCTACCCCAATCCTGCCCAGGGAAAGTTTTAGGGGCTAATATTCGCAGGTGGGCTAATTTCCATGATTTTTCCAAAAAAATGATTCACCAATTTCCATTTTTTTTTAAATGATTCGCCCAAATTTTATAGTACACCATTATTTTACCTTAAAAATCACCAAAATATTATATCGACTAATATAAAATCATTGCAAATCTAAATATTTCTACAAAAATATCGCCAAATTTTTTACAATTTGCATATTAGGGACTAGCAAGATTCACCAAGGTTTCTAAACTTTAAGATAAACTTCCATCCTTAAAATTTTCCATGATCCTGCCTCTATGGTATTCGAATTTTCTCCTGGCGAGCACCTTCGTCAGAATATCTGCATCCTGATCTTCCGTGGGAATGTATTGAAGCAACATAATGCACCTTTGAACACAATCTCTGAGATAGTAGTACTAGATTTCTATATGCTTCAACCTATCATGGAATACCGGATTAATCGAGATTTTAATGCAACTTTGGTTATCACAATGTATCCCCGTGGGATCCATCTAAGAACCAAAGAAACCAACCAGAATCTTCCTCATCCAGATGGCCTCACATGCAGCCTGATTGGTTGTCGTGTACTCTACCTTGGCTGAACTGAGTACCACAAGTCTATGCTTCCTACTGTACCAAGAAACTATTGCTGATCATATGTTGAAGATCCCTCCTGATGTGCTCTTTCTGATTGATGGGTTGCTTACCGAATCTGCATCGGTGAAGCCTTGAAGTTTCACTCCCTCTTTCGGTTTGTACCATAATCCATACTCTGTAGTGCCCCTGAAATATCTCAAGACATGCTTCCCCACCTTCCAAAAGAGCTTGGTCGGCTTAGCCATATCTTGACTCAGCTGGTTAACTGCGTAGAAAATGTCTGGTCTGGTGTTCACCAAGTACATAATTGGACCTACAAGTTGCCTGTAAATAGTAGTGTCCACTACCTCACCTGAAGTAGCATCCTCCTTCCTTCAATTTCCTGGAAGAGGAGTCTCCATGGGTTTACAGCTCTCCATGTGAAACTTACTCAAAATCTCTTTGGCATAATTTCCTTGAGAAACAAATAGCTCACCATCCCGCTACCATATTTCCAAAACAAGGAAATAGTGAAGGAGTCCCATGTCCTTCATCTCAAACTCTCTTGCAAGATCCTATTTGCAAGAAGTTATGAGCTCCTCATCACCTGTCAAAATTATATCATCAACATAAAGTACGATAATCAAGAGCATACCATCAACCACAATCTGGTACCGGTTCGCATTCACTTCACTCTTCGTGAAGCCCAACCCGGTGAAATAGCTGTCAATACTGGTGTACCAAGCACGAGTTGATTGCTTCAACCCATATAGTGCTCTCTTGATTCTGCACACATGTGACTCACTTTCAAAGGTCTCAAAACCTTATGGCTTCTCTATGTACACTTCTTCCTCAATAACTTCCTTGAGAAACTTAGTTTTCACATCCATTTGATGTATCTTCCACCCCATTTGCGCTGAGAGTGCAAGGATAAATCTAATCCATGAGTACCTCGCAACTGGTGCGAAAGTCTCCTCATATTTAATCCCCTCAACATGTGAGAATCCCCAGACTAAAAATCTAGCCTTGTACTTCTCCACACTCCCATCTGCTACTTGCTTCACCTTATAGATCCATCTAGATCCAACCACTGATTTTCCAAATGGTCTTGGGAAAAAATTCCATGTATTTTTCTTAACGATGGAGTCATACTCCTCAACCATGGCGTCAACCCAAATTTGTTGTTGCACTGCTTCCTCAAAGGAGAATGGTTTTGTCACAATACACTTTGTCATAAGAGCCATGTATCCAGTAAACCTGTCTGGATATTGTCTCTGTCTGCGTAGTGAAGTAGGTGCTCCTACATGTTCTTTCGCATCAAGTCTCAATCTATCAGCTTCCGTGGTGCGTCTTCTACCAAGTCTGGTGGATGGATCTACATCAGTGTTTTCTACCACTCCATGATCCTCTGCATGTGGTTGTTCCACATCTTGAGGTTCATTCTTTGGAACCAATAGTTCCTCCTCTTCATGCAAATTAAGCTCCCTCTCAAGGGACAATCAAATGGCTTTCTCCTCATCAAATTTTATATCCCGTCTCACAACAATTAACCTGTTGTTTGGAAAATACACCCGATAGTTGTGGGGAGTATCAGTGTACCCCAAAAATATCCCAATCTCAGTTGTTGGTTCTAACTTCTTCCTGAAATCTTTGGTCACATGGAAATAGACATATGAGCCAAAATTTTTAAAATATGAAACATCAGGTTTCTTACCAGAAAAATCCTCCTCTGGTGTACTCATGCCAAGTATATGATGATGACTACGGTTTTGCACAAATATCGTTGTGTTGCATGTCTCTTCCCAGAGATGCAACGGTAGGCCCTGATCATGCAACATCGCTCGTGCCACACCGACAATTGTTATGTTCTTTCTTTCTGCAACCCCATTCTGTTGTGGGTTATGAGGCACACTCATCTCTCTCTAATTTCCTTCTTTGCTACATAAGTTCTTAAATTCATTAGAGATTTACTCACCACCATTGTTGCTCTTAAGGGCCTTCACATGCTTCCCCATGTCTTTCTCAACGAGTGCTTTGAACTCACAAAATTTTGAGAACGTTTGATCTTTCTTCTGCATGAAGTAGATCCAACACTTTCTAGAAAAATCATCAACAAAGATCACATAATACATGTGCTTTGTTGTAGAAGTTGTAGAGAATGGTCCACACACGTCTAAGTGAACTCTCTCAAGGATTTTCACTGCTCGGTTCTCATTCTTGTGAAAAGTGGCCTTTGCATACTTCGCCATGATACATCCCTTGCATGTGTCTATCTGCGCAAGGGTACCCTTTGGAAGCCCCGTAGACATCTGTTAGATGACCTTCAAGGCTCCATGGTGTAGATGGCCCAATCTCCTGTGCCATAACTCACCCTCATCCCGGCTTACCACTTTGTCTGCCTTACCCATCAATGTTGTGCAACCATCTACATCAATTTTGTAGAGATTCTTCACACGAATCCCAATCTTCTTGGCTTGTCCTATGGCTTTGTGTCGAAGGAAAGCTTTTCCTTCACTAAAAACCACATCATAACCTCTATCCTCCAACATTTCAACTGAAACTAAATTCTTTTTCAAGCTTGGTACATGCGTTACATATTTTAATAAGAAGGGTTTACCTGAGTGTCTCTAGAAAGTAACTGTACCAATCCCGGTAGCGTTGTACCTCCCGTCATCACCCATTTCAATATGCATCTAGAGGTCCTTGTCCTCCAAGCTACTGAAAAGTTCTTTGTCTCCTATCATGCGGAAAGATTCAGCACTGATCCCATCGGACTTGACACCATGCACGCGATGAGCGAGAAGTCCAACTCAAATTGCGAGGCCAAAGCCTCACCAGCTGCAGATCCTGAAGCCTTCTTGTTCTTCTTCTTTTGTGGACAATTAATAGCATAACGTTTTTTCTCGTGATAGTGAAAACACTTCACTTTGGACATGTCCTGCTTCTTGCCTTCTTTTCCGGTCTCAGATTTGGAATAGGTTTTCTTTCCCTTCCCCTTCTTTTCCTTACCATCCAAGATGCAATTTTCCTCATCGTTTGTCCTAGATGAGGATCCATCCCTGGTATTCCACCTGAATTATTCTTGCACCAAATATGACCAAATTCGCTCCCAATTTGGCAGCTTGTCCCTCCCATTGATAGCGTCTCGATAACTATGCCAACTCTTGGGAAGGCCTAGAAGAGCTAGGCTCACCAAGTCATCATCTGCGACAATAATTTTGATGCTCCCAAGCTCAGCTCGACATTGGAAAAACTTGGTTAAACATTTCAGAATAGTGTCGCCTTTCTCCATTTTGATTTTCCTGAGCTTGTCTTTCAGGGCCAATTTTCCGTGGTCACTACTACTCTGAAATAGGTCTGTCAAAGATTTCCACATCGCATATGGAGTTTCTTTTCCATGGAGACTTGATACAATGTGGCCTCATACTCCCTCCAATAAGATCCTCCTCGCCTTTGCAACCTTATTTTTCCAAGCATCAAGAAGAGAGGCATTTGTTGCTGTGGGTTTGGGAATGTCATTATCAATGAATTCTTTCAACCTATTGTCCTCCAGACATCATGTCTTTCCACGCAATATAATTGGAACTCCCCTCGAGTGCATACTCCAATCTCAATCCATTGAAATCCATCTTGATCTTGATGTACCTGTTGCACCAAATAATACTTTTGCAAATTCGAATGGTATTCAACACAAACTCAATTTCTTATCCACTATAGTGATTTCATATTCTCTAATACCGTGTAGAAATTATACAAACAATATGTATATCAAATGATTCAATCTGATCATGCGATATGCTAAAGCAAGATACTGAATCCTTCTACAAATTAATTGTGGAAAATAAACACGATCACCAATCACAACAAGTAAAGAAAGAAGTAAATCAAGCCACAACACAGATATTTTCTCGGGGAAAGCTTGCTACTCAAAACCCCTCTATCTTCGATTGTATATTCACCAAGGAATCATGGAACAATTACAATGCACTCTTCTCACAAGAGTCTCCTGCACTCTCACAACTGTCTCACACTGATCCGGACAAAATTGACCAACACTTAGCCAAATTTCACCCTCTGCTCAGACAGCCTTGCTTGCGCAATTCATGTGGAATGCAATCCCTATTCTTTAGGAAATTCAGCCTTCCAAAACCGCACAATGCTCATGGGTAATCCTATGATTTTTTTACTGCATGTGGGCAGTCTACTAATGATACAATTGATAGTTAACATCCCTTTAACCCTTGTCTCAACTGGGTCTCCATTGGAACTAACATGCATGTATCTATTAATAGTAAATAATCAGTTGCATGATAGATCATTGCATGTGAATTAAATCTGATTTAATTCACTTGACCTCTCACTAGTGCAACAAACAATTACAACTAGTTCAATTGATTTTAACTCAATAAATTAAGTTCACTAATTTCTCATGCATTAAACTAATGCACTAACTGAAAGTTGAACTCTAAAACACATACAATCACTCTGTATGCCTCTCCAACCACCCTTAAATCAAAATTCATGAGCTGACTGAGTTTATCACACTTAGTTAACTATTACAAGTGATTATGAGATAATATTACATTTTATTGTGCAATTTAATTAAGGGAAAATTAAATTAAACACACATTTCTTGTTGACTTTTCAATAATAGGGGAGCTCAAGATGCCACCCTCTCTCCAAGGATAATAGGTAGGATACCACTTACCATGACGTAAGGATCAAAATTTATCCTATTGAACTATGAGAATAGTAAAGATACCACTTACCATGAGGTAAGGATGACAAACTATCATATTGTCTGTTGATCTTCCCAACTTGACCCTGAAGAGTCAATGATAGAACACTTGCATCCAATAATTTGAGACAGATAATACTTACCATAAATGGCAAGGATCACGCCTAACTCAAGTTACCAACACCCATTGGCCATATGGGTGGAAAAAAAATACCAACAATCCCAGCTTATGGGTAGGATCCAACTAGGGTATACTATGTCAACATCAAAGAGAGATAATAGACACGATAGGACTTACCATGAGGTAAGGATCACATATTATCCAATTGCTCAAGAATAGGATGGATACTACTTACCAAGTGGTAAGGAAAATATACTATCCTGTTGTCCAAAGTTCCCTCAACCCCAGGAGCTCTAAGGCTCAATTCCTCACCCTAGGAGCTCAGACAGGGGGGGAGATCATAGCATAGTGTCCTTGAGCAGTTGGGATCCTTACCTGGGATGGTCACATCCATTAGTCCAAGATGCACCCTGAATACCAAGAACTTCCCTTTTGGCAAATCTTTGGTGATTCTATCTTTTATATGCTCATTAGTTGAAATGTGATGGATCCTCACGATTCCTCTCTGCATCATGTATCGAATGTAGTGATACTTGATCTCAATATGCTTGTACTTTCCCTAAAATACATGATTATTAGTCAATTGAATCCCACTCTTGTTGTCGCAATATATGATCGTCGTATCTAGAACCTGCTCAAATAACACTCTAAAGAGCTTCCTCAACTAGACTACCTCACAAATGTCCATGCTAGCAGAAATTTACTATTCCTTGGTCGTGCTTAAATATATGAACTTTTGTTTCATGCTTATCCAAGATATGATGACAGAACCTAAACTAAAGAAACACCCTGATGTGTTTTTCCTGTCAATAATATTTCCAAACTAGTTAGCATAAATGTAACCATGAATTCATACATCTCCAAAAACATATCTCAGACCAAGGCTAATCGTCCCATGCAAATATATCAGTGTGTTCTTAGCTACAACCCAGTGTGTATGAAGGGGCTTAGTTACAAATTGATTCAAAGTGTTCACTGCAAAATATATATCCAGACAGGTGTTTACAAGGAACATCAATGCCCCAATCAAGTGTAGGTACTCAACGGGTGATCATGACTTCATAAATCTTGCTCAAAATTCAAAGTTAGAGGATTGGATTGAAACCAGGATTGTTTTGTATATCTCGTCTTCTTGATTCCGGTGCCGCGAACGGTTTGAAAAACCGATGTCGTATGAGGAAGATATTGCATTCTAATAAAAAATGGTAGGACACGGGTGTTATTGAATTGTGATTCCGTCAACATAGATCAGTGCAGGCGGAATGAATGGTGGTGATTAGATCGCAGAAGCAGCAGTGGGAGATCAACGATAGAGAGTTAAATTGCAACAGGAGAGATTATGTGCATCACAATCGGTAATGGTTTTATTTACATGGAAGACATCGCAAGTTAAATAATATAACCACCGATGCGAAAATGTGAGAGGAGCCATGTGTTGATATAGCGCTGAAGCGCATAACGCACATCATGGTTGATATAATTTTATGGTTAAGGTTATATTTTAAAATTTGCGACAACCGATTTGCGATAAGTTAATTCATGTGATTTGCGAAATCACCAAATCGTATATTTTACGTTATATGTATTGTGCAATTGGCGGTAATTGTTATATTTACCGACATGTGATATCATAAGCATTGCGATATGCGAAATTATATTGTCTTCGATCTGTGATGTACCTTGTATTACAGTTATGAATTTTTTTGATATTGCGAAGTCCCATAAAAGGGATTCGATGTTGATCACGAGCATATGTATGTAACGAAACTCCGATATTGTATTTCGCTGTTTCCACTTATTGTCAAGCCTCTTAACGGTTGGGGGTGCACATGTGGCCACCACCCTAACCATAACTTTTAATGCACAACTTTATTGGTTGAGTGGATAAGGGCACGCTAATTTTTGCGGTCAGCCCTAATTTAACTCCAGTTAACTATAGTTCTCCACATTTAGTGGAGTTTTCCTAGGAGATATTGGGAAAAAGTGTAGGAGGCTCAATTTTCGACCATTATGAGTGAATGAAGAGTCATTATTAACTAATTGGAGCATTATGAAGCCATTGATGTGGATAAAACAACCATTAAAGCATTGTAACTACATGTAATAGCAAAATTTTTATCATAATGAAAGATGGACAAGCCATTGGGAGGTGGACCAACAGATGTAGCCTAGGAGGGGTGAACTGCTTCATCATCAACATTACCTTGCTTCATCACCTTGACATTTTGCTGACTGTATGAGCTCAGTAACACTCATACATGCCTCCTCTGCAAGTCTTACAACCTTTGTTCCTCATTCCAAGCCCTGAAAATGGAGGAAAAACCCTTAAAACTCAGAAAAGCCTTGGGTCCGCAGGTAATATGAAGCCTACATGCGTTTTTAGCTTGGGTACGCATGTAATGTGAAGATAAACTGCGTTCTAGAATGCATTTTTCGAGTGTTATAGGTGCGGTACCCCTGTAAAGTCAAAAATGCGCGAAATTAAACCAAAAAAGTTGAATTTTGGTCAATTCTAGAAGGTTCTGGATGAGATTTTTGGGGATGAGTACGCTTTGGTAAGGTGCATGTATCCCACACCTTAAGGAACTAATCCCTTGATGTGAGGAGCCTATCCCTTTGAAGGAGGGTTCTATCCCTTTAAAGGTGGAATCCTAACCTCCTCATCTGCTCTATAAAAGGAGGCATTGGGTAGCCTTAAAGGGTTAAGTTGAGAGTTAAACTAATGGAGGATTGAAGAATATTTTGATGGGTAAAATATTTGAGTTGAAGTGCTGTTGAGATTTAGATTTCCTTCTGCTGAGCTTTTGAGAGGAAAGATCACATACCTCTTTTTGCTCCTGAAGGAAGAGTGCAAGACTTATCAAAGTAGAGGAGATTCCTTCTTCGGACCCCGGGAAGGCCTTTCGAACATCAAGGCTAAGGTTGTAAGGTTCTTCTGTATATTTTAATATTAATACAATCAAGTTCTGTTTTTCTCAATAAATTGTCGTTCGATTGTTTATTTCAATAAGTTGTCGTTTGATCATTTATTTCATAGATTCCTTGATCACTATGATAGGTATGTTTTATGATTATTTGTTATACAGGTGCTATTGATATTTTCTTGTTTGTGATTGCAGATCAACGAAAGATGATACTTTATTGTGACAAAAGGGCCCTTGTTGCGACGAAGGATTATTGATGCAACGGAAGCACTGCGACCGCAAATAAGCATTTGGATCTAAGGTAGGATCGACACCTTTATAGCATTTATTTGTAAAATGAATATACTTAGAGAAAGACAAACTTAGTTGTTCGTTTGTTGCTATATTGTCTTCTGACACTAGGGAGATCGGTCTTGTCCGCAAGAATGATTTATCCCAAGCCAACAATAGTACATTGTGCAAATTTCATGTGGTGACTTATTTCTCTGTTTTAAACTATTGTTCACTATTATTTAGACTTATTTTATGCTTTTAATTCACTAAATTTCATCTATAATTCATGGAAAAACTCCTTAATCCTTATGCAAAATAATGAATCAATTATGCACATGTTTTTAAAACTAAAAGACATCTTAGCACAACAAAACTAATACAATAATTTTATATTAGATGGTATCAAAGCTAGAGTTTTTCTCTGGTGTTGTTTAGTGCAAAGAATTGTTTAATTGTTTGCAAGTTTTAGATGCTTACAGGGCTCAAGCTCAAAAGGGAAGAAGGCAAACTGGTGGAAGAAGGAGGGTCTGAAAAGGAGCCAAAGCAAAGGAGAGCAATATTGCTGAGTCTCACGACCTAGTTCACCTCCTAAAGAAGAAGAAGCTCCATTGACATGTCATAAAGGAGAAATTCGTGAAGAAGTTGACCCTAAGGAAGAGGAAAGAGTGTTTAGGAAAGAATTTCTTGACATGACTGAGATGGTTAGAATTATTTATCAAGAAAGGAATGAGAGACTGGAAGGAGAAGGATCTAAACTCCAAAATGAAGGACAAGGATCTTCGGGAGGTCAACATGATGAAGACAAGTCAAAGAAGTGAAATGGTGGAAATGGAGGCAATGGAGAGCCACCATCTTCACCCTCATCATCATCATCATCATCTTATACCTCTTCTTTAGTACATTAGCCACACAATTCCAAGAGCACTGGTAAATATCCTTTATTAAAACTTGATGTTATGTTCGAATTGCCAATGTTTAATGGTGAAGTAAATGCAGACAAGCTAGATAATTGGATTCAACAATTGGAGGTCTATTTAAGAATACAGAACCTTCAAGATGATGATACAAAAATTCAATTAGCTTCTTTGAGAATAGAAGATGAAGCACTTGTTTGGTGGGAAGCCAAGACACAGGAGGAAACCAAGAAACATGGTAAGATGATTCTATCATGGTTAGATTTTATTGCTGCTATTAAACAACAATTTTATCCATTAGCTCATATGCAAAAATCCATCATGAACTGGCAGAACTTTAGGTAGTTAAAGGGACAAAATGTGCAAGAATACACCCAGGAATTTAGGAGAAGAGATCTTTTATTAGGGGTGGATTTGCAGAGCCAAGAAACTTTTCTAAAGTACATAAGAGGCTTACATAGCAACCTAAAACATACTATTCTCATGTTAACCCCACCAGTCTAGATGAATTTTGTGTTCAGGCCACACATCTAGAAGCTAGAGGGAAGAGCATTCTTGAAGAGAGTAGGAAGAAACATTTTAAGGGTAAAGCAAAGGAGAAAACCCCAAAAGGTAAAAAAAAAAAGAATACATTTGTTAAGAAAGAGGGAGAAAAAGTGACTTTTAAACATTGTTCAAAATAAGGCCATGATGAAACTCATCGTTGGAAATTACATCCAGAATTGAGGCCAAAGAAACCCAATAACAAAGGGAAACAGAAAACGACTGCTACAACTCAACATGACTTAGGGTCTGATTCAAGTGATGAGACTAAAATTACAACCATGGGATTGAAGAACATAAAGGCAAAATAAATTGAAACTAAACCCAGTATCAGTACATCAAACTGCCACATAAACACTCCAAATGAAGAAGAAATAATAAAACTGTTTCATGTGAGGGTCATATCCAAGCATACCAAGATTGACACATTGTTTGAAAATGGGTCACAAGAAAAATTAATATCTGAATATTTGGTCAAAAAAATTAACCTTGAGACCATACCACATCCAAAACCATATCCATTGGGTTGGATTTGTAAGGATGAAAATCTACAGGTTACAAGGAAATGTATATTGAGGTTTGCAATCACTGCAAGCTTTGTTTTCACAGTTGAATTAGATGTGGTTCTGCTTGACATAATTGGTATTGTATTAGGGAGTCATTACTTGTATGATAGGAAAGAGATATTCTATCACCATGAGAAAAAGTATCATTTATTCAAATATGGAAATGAGTTCATTGTTAGAGCACACCCCAAGAAGAAAAAAATTGCTTTGGTAAATGCTGGACAGGTAAAGAGGTTGGTAAATTCAAGTAAGAATTTTTTTCTTCTTATGATTAAGCCCAAAGCTAATATTAATCATGAATATTTTGAGGGATGTGATCCTAAGTTGAAATCATAATTATATGATGTGGTTAATGGGCATCATGAGATGTTTCAGGAGCCAACAAGATTGCCTCCAAAAATGGAAATTCAACTTGAGATTCAATTGCAGTAGGATTGTCCTGTTCCAAGCATCGGTATCTATCGCATGTCGATAATGGAGAATGCTGAAATAAAGAGGAAAATCAAAGAGATGTTGGATAAAGGTATCATAAGGCCAAGCACCTCGCCATGCGGTTCACCCATAGTCTTGATACCAAAGAAAGATGGGACTTGGCGCATTTGTGTAGATTTTTGAGCTTTGAACAAAATTACGGTAAAAAATTGTTACCCACTCCCAAGAATATATGAGTTGCTTGATCAGCTGAAAGAAGAAATTTTTTTCACTAAGTTAGATTTATGAAGTGGATATCATCAAGTAAGAATTGCAGAAAGTGATATATTGAAAACTGCATTCAAAACCAAACAAGGACTCTTTGAGTGGCTAGTTATGCCTTTTGGTTTATGTAATGCATCGGCAAATTTTATGTGGGCTATGGATAATGTTTTGCGACCATTCCTTGATGACTTTTTTATTGTGTAATTAGATGAAATTTTGATTTTCAGCAAAACAAGAGAAGATCATGTCTTGCATGTAAATAGAGTGCTTGATATTTTGAAGAAAGAGAAATTGTTTCTTAAGATGTCAAAATGTGAGTTTGGAAATACTTCTTTGGTCTATTTGGGACATATTGTAGGAGGAGGAGAATTGAGGATTGATCCTTCTAAAGTGGAGGCCATTGTGAATTAGCCCACACCCAAAACAATTACCGAGGTAAGAAGTTTCTTAGGTGCAGCTCAATATTGGAGGAAATTTATTGCTAACTTTTCTTCCGTCACAGCTCCTATGCATGCAGTCACAATTGTGAAGAAATTCTTCCAATGGGAAGGAAAACAATAGCAAGCTTTCGAAGCTTTAAAAGACAAGATCAGTTCAGCTCCAATCCTTGCACTACCAAATTTGAGACAGCCATTCGAGATACAAATCGATGCTAGTAACTATGCCATGGGCGTAGTCCTTTTGCAGCATGGTAAGCCTATCGCCTTTCATTCACAAAATTTTAATGGCGCTATGACTAATTATCGTACATATGAAAAAGAACTATATGTGTTGGTACAAAGTTTCAAGAAGTGGAAAAACTTCTTGATGGGTAAAAAGACTATTGTACACACTGATCACCAACCATTACAGTACTTGCAGTCGCAAACAAAATTGCAGCAATCAAGACATTTCAGGTGGATGGGATTTCTTCAACAATTTCACTTCGTTATAAGGTACAAAAAATGTATATTCAATAAAGTTGCAGATATGCTTTCGAGACCAATAATTAGTGCTTCTACTTTACTCAAGAATGATTCAGTTGTACATGAGAGTTACATAGAACAATATTCACATGACGTTGATTTCAAATACGTGTATGCTAGTTTGAGTGAAGGGAATCAAGTTGAAGAAAGAGATTATCACATGCATAAAAAAATTTTGTTTCATTTTGGAAAGCTATGTATTCCACAAGGAGAGAGGCTAAGTGTCATGAGAGAATCTCATTCTTATCTTATTGCTGGACACTTTGGGGTAAGCAAAACAATGGCGCATCTACATAGGTATTGTTATTGGCCTCGCATGATAGATAGTGTGTCATGTTTTATAAGAGGTTGTTCTATGTGTGCAACAAGTAAGCCTAGTAATAGGAAGCTTGGATTGTACACGCCACTACCGGTACCATCAAGGCCATGGGAGAGAATCTCCATGGACTTTGTTGGAGGTCTACCTCTGTCAAGAAAGTAACATGATTATATTTTTGTAGTTGTGGATAGATTCAGTAAAATGTGTATACTTATGCCATGTAAGAAGACTGTTGAACATACTGCTGAACTTTATTTTCAAAATGTTTGGGTTCATTTTGGATTTCCCACTTCTATTGTTAGTGATAGGGATTCCAGGTTCATTGGGAATTATTGGTCAAATCTATAGAGAATGATGGACACAAAATTGAAAAAGAGTACCGTTTTTCATCCAAAAACAAATGGAAAAACTGAAGTGGTGAACATAACAGTTGTGCATCTATTGAGAGTATATTGCAGCAAACATCCTAAGTTGTGGGATGAACAACTGCATTACATTCAGCACGCTTACAACCGGGAAAAGCACTCTTCAACACAAACCTCACCTATTGAAGCATGCTTTGGTTATTTTCCGAAATCGCCATTAGACTTCATCTTTGGGAAGGATGTTGCAATTGATGGCCATAGTGATATTGATAAGGCTCGAAAGTTCATTGAGACAATTCATATGATACATCAACAAGTTCAAGAATAGCTTGAGAAAAGTCAAAGAAATACAAATAGAGGCATGACAAACATTGATTTGATCACAAGTTTCAACAGGGAGATGAGGTATGGTTGCACATTAGCAAAGAAAGGATGCAAAGGGAAGGTAAAAAACTCAAACCCATTCGCTATGGTCCTTTCAAGATCATAAAAAAAGTTGGTAATAATGCATTCCAACTTGATTTTCCTTCTTACATGCAAATGTATTCAGTTGTTAATGTTGAAAACTTACGCTTGTATGAGCCTCCTTTGATCGATGATCAAGGAAGTGATGTTCAACTACCTTATATTGAAGATCTCTCTCCAGAATTTCTGGAAGAGCTCAATGAAGATACAATTCTTGACAGGAGGACAAGAGCATTAAAGAGGGGAAGTGTTGACTACCTTCGAGTTGGGCTCAAAGGTACTAAACCAAGCAAGGAAAAATGGATGGAGATTGGAAAGGTGAGGGAGATGTACCCTCATCTACTGAATAAGTAATTAAGTATTTTGGGGTCCAAAAGCTTCCAAATGGGGAGGAATGATTAGGAGTTCACAAATTTTTCTCAAAATTAAAAGTTACATGATTGGATTGAAACCCAGATGGTTGTGTAGATGTCGTCTTCCTGATTCTGGTGCCGCAAACGGTTCAAAAAATTGATGTCGTATGAGGAATATATTGCATTCTAATCGAAAATGGCAGGACACGGGTGTTATTGAATTGTGATTCTGTCAACAGAGATCAGTGCAGGCGGAATGAACGGTGGTGATTAGATCGCAGAAGCAGTAGTGGGAGATCAAAGGTAGAGATTTAAATCGCAATAGGAGAGATTGTGTGCATCGTAATTGGCAATGGTTTTATGTACATGGAAGACATCGCAAGTTAAATAATATAAGCGGCGATGTGATGATGCGAGAGGAGCCACGTGTCGATATAGTGCTTAGGAACATATCGCACATCGCGGTTGATATAATTTTATGGTTAAGGTTATATGTTAAACGTTGCGACAAACGATTTGCGATAAGTTAATTCCTGTGATTTGCGAAATCGCCAAATCGCATATTTTAGTACATTATATGTATTGTGCAATCGGCGGTAATTGTTATATTTGCCGACATGCGATATCATAAGCACTGTGATTTGCGAAATTGTATTGTTTCCAATCTGCGATGTACCTTGTATTACAGTTGCGAATTTGTTTGATATTGCGAAGTCCCATAAAAGGGATCTGATGTTGATCGTGAGCGTATGTATGTAATGAAACTCCGATATTGTATCCTGTTGTTTCTGCTAACTTTCAAACCTCTTAACAGTTGGGGGTGCGCATGTGACCACCACCCTAACCATAACTTTTAATGCATGGCCTTATTGGCAGAGCGGATAAGGGCGCGCCAATTTTGGCGATCATCCCTAATTTAACTCAAGTTAACTGGAGTTCTCCACATTTTATGGAGTTTTCCTAGGAGATATTGGGAAAAAGTGTAAGAGGCTCAATTTTCGACCATTATGAGTGAATAAAGAGTCATCCTTCTCTAATTGGAGCATTCTGAAGCCATTGATGCAGAGAAAACAGCCATTTGAGCACTGTAACTACATGTAATAGCAAAATTTTTAGCATAATGAAAGATGGACAAGCCATTGGGAGCTAGACCAACAAATGTAGCCTAGGAGGGGTGAATTGCTCCATCACGCCTGCTGTGTAAATTTCATGTGGTGACTTATTTCTCTTTTTTACATTGTTTTTCAGTGTTATTTAGACTTATTTTATGCTTTTAATTCACTTAATTTCATCTATAATTCATGGAGAAACTCCTTAATCCTTATGCAAACTAATGAACCAATTATGCACATGTTTTTAAAACTGAAAGACATCTTAGCACAGCAAAACTAATACAGTAATTTCAGATCAGCGGGGTTCACCAAGTCAGGTCCAACAGTGTCACCACATAACTTCTTGAAATTCATCTCCATCGGGGTGGCCAAGGATTTGTATTCTGTCATTATGAATCTTTCCAATAACTTCACGACATATTTTCCTTCAGAAATTAAAATTTCTTCAGGTTTTGCAAAACCTCTAATCCCAGGAAGTAATGCATCATATCAAGATCCTTCATCTCAAATTCAGAGGCCAACTCCCTCTTACACTCAAGAATCAAAGGCTCACTACCTATCAAGAATATATCTTCAACTTATAAAACCAAAATAAAAGGCATAACTTGGACCACTTTGAAGTAGAGGTTTGGTTCAACACTATTTCTCATGAATCCAAGTTTCACCAGATAATTTTCAATGTGGGCATACCAGCCTCTAGGGGCTTGCTTTAAACCATATATTGTATTATTTAACTTGCAAAGGGTGAAAATGTGAAGTTGGGAAACACTTTTTGCCCTTTTTTGACGTTGAAAATTGCAATTTTCTATGTTTTTCAACTTCAAGTCCACTAAACGCATATTTTTATTGCAAATTATGCTTTGACATAAAAACAAGAATTGTAGAGAATTGTTGTTTGAATGAAGAAAAGATAATGATGTCAAATATTTGGGAGAGTGACATGGTATCTATCTGCTGTGGTAACCAAACACCATCATGGTTGCCATCAAGTCCAAAGGGGGAGATTGTTGGAAATATGATGCAGAGTGTTGTCCTTGATGGCAACCCTCTAATGGAGATGAAGACATGCGTCTATTGACATGTGTTGTCCTTGATGGCAAACCACCTGATGAAGTTATGCTTGACTTGATGGACTTAGTAAATGATGTAAATGATATAATGTGTGTTGATCTTGAAAGGCAACCCACCTGATGAAGATGATGACAACTTGATGAAGTTGTGCTTGAAAATAATATGTTCCTGATAAAGGAAATATGATGTTTCTACAGTGTGTACAGAAGGCAATGAAGAAAGGATTTCAGAATGTACTCAAAGTATGATGAAAAAGAATATGTCTCTTGGTATACGCGGATTGGCCTAGGGGAAGTCGTGTATGCACGCGGAAAAGAACGTTCCAAGTCGCGTATGGGCAAAAGCGCTCAAAAAGTGCAAAACCAGGGGTAACCACCATGGTATTGACACATTGTATTGGGTAATGATCCGCCTAATTGACCCCGTCCAGATAGTTTTGGGCTTATGGTATTGTTTTGGTCCATGGTATTGAAAAAGGGGCTCATGGTATTGACAAAGGGTAATCATATATAAGGAGAAGAAATTCATTGTGCAAATGAGTAGTGAGGGAGTGCAAGATGTCTGAGCTTGAATAAATACTTCTCTCTGAAGTATATCTGAATGGAAAGGGTTACACTTGAATGATAAATCTGAATGTATGATGCACCAATGATGAAGAAGGAGATCTAGATCTGAATTGCTCTTGTATTTGCTAGATCTGATTATGGAAGGCTTAGATCTGTGATGAGGCGAACATCTAGGCGAACATCTGTCTGAAGTAAAGGGTTGAATCTGAGGTGAATGTCTGATCTGATGAAGTATGCTGCTCTGTAATTTTTAAAGATCTATACGCTACTTCGACGCGGAGGAAGCGCGTATATACGCAGATTCGCCGAAGAGAAAGCGCGTATGCGCAATAAAATATACACCGAGGTATACGCTGGTTTGTATGGACGGAAGCGCGTATATACGCGACATCAGTGAAGGGAAAGCACGTATGCAAACTAGGGCTTGCTGAAGCAAGGGGTATGAAATATCTAATCTGTTCTACTATGTTTCTGCTATCTGATCTGTGTTGATATGGATCTGCTGGTGATGTATGTTTGTGCTTAAAAGTATGAAAAGGGTCCAGTATGAAAATATGATGAAATGTGGCCTACAAGTGTTGTTCTATTGAAGTGGTTGGATCTAGTGTGAAAATTGATGAAACGTGGTCCAAGGTGGTGCTGAGGGTTGTAGCCTTCAGTCAGGGGGTTGTAGCTCCCTTCCAGGTGAGGCTGGTAAACGAGATCGGGGGGTCGTAGCTCCCTTCCAGGAGAGGCTGGTAAACGAGTCAGGGGGTTGGAGCTCCCTTCCAGGAGAGGCCGGTAAACGAGCGCAGGTGGGTGCCTGCGTGCTGGTCAAGTCTGTGCCAGCACATATGTTGTAAGATGTTTTCTCTATAATAAAATATTGAAGGCTGAGCAACTGCAGCGGTGGTTTTCTCCCGACTTGGGTTTCCACCTAAAAATCCCGGTGTTCATGTGTGATGCTTTGTGTCATGATTTATTCTGTTCTTACTGCACATGTTTACTGCTTATTGAATATCTGATGAATAAATGAAGGAATGATTTGAGTGATGAATTAATGACATATATAGATATCTGTGTATACGCTAGTTTCGTAAAGGGTATCCGCGTATATACGCAAGTCGGGTTCAGGAAAGTAGCGTATGCATTTTAGAAGCAGAA